>JAJPGS010001148.1:0-485000 GCA_028654335.1 Alnus rubra
GCTGCTCCCTGTGCCTCCCACTCATTTCCTCGTTCACGACGTTCAGCCCATTGAAGCTCCTGTAGAAATCATCTCCTTCACAGTTCACGGCTTCACGACGTTCAGCCGTCGACTTTCTGTCCATTGAAGCTCCTGCAGAAATCGTCTTCTTCACGGCTTCACGACATTTAGCTGACGACGGTTTAGCACTTCAGCCCAGAATCTTGAATCTTTGAAACTTTTGTGAAATATTTGAGTTTCTGACTTTTTGGGGTTTGGCTTAATAGGTAGCTCGTGCTCGGTGCTTCGCAGCTTCGGCATTCTCTATTACTTCTCTTTTACGGTAGCCTCAAGCTCAAGTACCTCAAGGTATGGTACCCCATCGTTTGCTTCTTATTCTTTATGAAAAAAAAATGCTATCTTTCGGTCGGATAAGCGTGAAATGAATTTTTTTGAGCAATTAATTTCATTGGCATCAGATTTCTTGGTTTTAGAGTTAAGCCCCCTGTCACTAAATGTAGATTCAACCTGTAGTTGATAGCTCACTTTTAAACATCCTTTGCGTTGCGTTTACAAAGGATTGTTTTGTAATTTCTTAACAATGGCTTCAAGAGAAAATTTAGTTCCTTGATATTTGGAGAAATTAATAAAACTCACTGGTATAAATTTATTCATTTAAATTTAACAAAGGTTGATCTATCTAGATTATAGCTAAACATCTATTCCATTGGCTTGGTGATGATAATCTTTTGTTGTGATTTATGGAATAACAATCTTGTGCTTCTTTTTGTGTTTGTTTTTCTGATGAATACATATACTGTTCTGGCCATGTTCTTTGCCGTGTATCTTTATGTGTACACAATATCACAAAGTTGTTTTATATTATTATGGCTTTTAATTGTTTGGTCAGTACTATTAAATGTAATACTGTTTTTACTTTTTATGCTCCAACTAGGCCTATTATGGAAAATGTCAATGAGTCACATGACAAGCCTCCAACTGCAAATGTTGAAACCTCCTCACCTTCCTTGCAAACAGAATTGTATCCCTCAAAAAAAAAAACACAAGCTGTGAATCAGTCAAAAGCATGGTTGCACTTTACAAAAGTAGAACCAATTGACAAGGAAAACCCTAAGGCAGCATGCAATTATTGCAATAGGAGGTTAGTGTGTCACTGGAGACATGGCACTTCGTCTTTAATGAACCACCTTACCTTTAACTGTCCAACTTATCCACTTAGAAATTTGGAAAAATCCAATGTACCCAAAGGTCAAACTCTCTTGCAACAGTCATTTAAGAAAATGTCAGAGAGTGGTATTTGCAATACCAACCAATTGGGATTTGTGAAGTATGATCCGATTAAAATAAGAAAGTTGGTTGTTCAATATATCATTAAGGAGGAATTGCCTTTTAGGCATGTGGAGAGTTGTGGGTTTAGAGAATTGATGAATGGAATTGAACCAAGGTTCAATTTACCATGTCGCATTACTCTACAAAAAGATTGCATGAAACTTTATGAGGAAGAAAAACTTAAATTGAAGGTTTCTTTGAAGGGTAAAAGAATTTGCATTACTACTGATACGTGGACATCTCTTCAAAATTTGAATTACATGGTTGTTACTGCTAGTTACATAGATTCTAATTGGAGAATGTATAAGAAAGCAATCAAGTTTAACTTGATTTCAAGTCATAAGTGTGAAAATATTGGAAGAATGTTGGAGAATACATTCAAAGAATGGGAGATTGAATCAGTATTCACTATTACAGCCGATAATATGACAGTCAAAGATGTGGCGATTGATTATATGAGAAGGAAGTTGAAGGACAAGAGAGATTCTATTTTGGGAGGTGAACTCCTTCACATGAGGTGTGCTGCTCATATATTAAATCTTCTTGTAAATGAAGGCTTAAAAGGATTGGGTGATTGTGTTTCTAATATTAGGAATGCAGTAAAATTTGTGAGGTCTTCACTGCAGAGAATGGCAAAGTTTAAAGAATGCATTAAGTGTGAAAAAATTCAATGTACGAAGACAGTTTCTCTAGATGTTCAAACATGATGGAATTCTACGTACTTAATGTTGAGTGCGGCTGAGAAGTATCAAAAAGCTTTTACTTGACTTGGAAAGGAAGATGGTAATCCTTTTGTTGTTCCTAGCTATGATGAGTGGGAAAATGCTAGGGAATTTGTGAAGTTTTTGAAACCTTTTTATGAAGCCACATTGAAGTTTTCTAGTTCAATTCATGTCACCTCCAATGCATATTTCATTCAACTTTATATTATTATAAAAACATTGTCTGATGGGTGTATGAGTTGTAATCATATCCTTAGTTCAATGAGTTGGGATATGAAAAAGAAGTATGTAAAGTATTGGGGGACTATGGAAAAGATTAACTTATTGTTGTATGCTGCTCATGTTTTTGACCCGCGTACCAAGTTGAAGGCATTACAATATTACTTGGTACAATGCAGTGGCCTTGATTGGGCGAAACAAATCGAGACAAATGTGAAAGACCTTTTGAACCGTTTGTGGGAGCAATACGACAAGTTATATGAGAGGCGTTTGTCTAACATTGACGCGGGTGTGGAAAGTTCAACTGTTACTTCTATAGATGTTAGTGTTGATGATGATGATGAAGATACACTTACAGAGACGAAATATATGAAGAGTTTCATCAAACATCTTGAGGAAGAGAACAACTCGGAGTGTATGTCGGAGGTGGATCGTTATTTTTTGGATGGGTGTGAAGCATCAACAAATGAATTTGACATCTTACTTTGGTGGAGGGTTAATACACCCAAATATCCTATCCTCGCAGAGATAGCCCGTGATATATTGGTCATTCCTATTTCTACCGTTGCATCTGAGTCTGCATTTAAACGGAGGACGTATATTGGATCCCTTTAAGAGTTCATTATCCCCATTGACAGTTGAGGCCTTGATTTGCACGCAAGACTGGTTAAAGGGCAATGAAAACTTGGACTATGAGAACTTTATTGAAATATTTGATGAGCATGGTAAATGTTTATAAATTCATTTTAGTTTTCATTATTATTAATTCATTTTAGTTATTTATTCATTTAACTAATTCTCTTTTCTTTTTCTTCTTCTTCTTCTTCTTTCTTCTTCTTCTTTTTTTTTTTTTTTTTTTTTTTTTTTTTTTTTTCCCTTCTGTTGTAGTTATAGAAGATTGAGGGCAGAGCTACAAAAAGTCAGAAACCGGACCATGTTGGGATATGTTTAATATATGTTTATGGACTTTTGGCTATGAACTTTTTTTAATATGTTTATGGACTTTTGGTTATGAACTTTTTAAATATATTTATGGACTTTGGGTTTGAACTTTTTTAATATGTAATATGTATTATGTTTATGAACTTTTGGGTTTTTAATATGTAATTATGTATGTGAATTTATCCTCTCTGAAGTTTCATAGTCGACTGAGTCGAGAAGGAGCCAACAGAATCTTTTTAGATGATTCAAAGAATTTTGCATCTTCTTCAAGGATGGAAAGGTATAATAAGGAATCAAAGAATTTTGCAGGCCAATGAATTTTGCACCTTCTTCATGATTGGAGTCTCTTGCAAAGGATGTCTTTAGATTTTTGGAGCTCCAATTAGAAAATAGACAAAGACCGAACCTTGATAGTTTGGTTTTTGTTACATAACATGCATTTTCCGATCCTGTCAACGCGAATTTAGTTGCTGTATTTTCCTTGGTTTTTGTTATGTGTCCTTTTGATTGCAGTGTGAATCTGTTCCTTGGTTTTTGTTATGTGTCCTTTGGTCTTGTCTAATTTGTTTTTATTTTGGCCACAGTCTGATTGCAGTGCGTTTGTTTGTCATGGGTCTCATTTCTTGTCCTGAATATTATGATTTCCTTTCTTTTGAGCTGAATATTATTGTAATAAAGTGAATGTTTTAGAATCACATAAGCCCATCTATCTTATTCCGGCCATCTCAAGATTTCAATTCATGTTTTGTTACACGTAATTGTGATTTCTTTGCAATGGATAGGGTTATTTGTTACAAAAATTAATTTTTTTTAAAAAAAATATACCACCCGGACCGGATAACCGGTTTTATCTGGGTAAAACCGGTTACCCAGGGTACCTGGGTCCGGGGCCGGATGTTAAATAACTTAAATGCAAAAAACCTGGGGACCCGGAGCCGGTTCCCGGTTTTTACCCAATACCCGGGAACCCGCTCCGGGTTTACACCCCTAATATCGAGAAGAACATATGCGACAGTGTATTAGGTACATTGATGAATATTGATGGGAAGACAAATGACACATACAAGTCACGATTAGATTTGCATGAGATGGGTATTAGTAAGGAATTGCATTTGCAGGGAAATGGTGCAAAGGCGAAAATGCCACTTGCAAAGTATACTTTGACAAGAGATCAAAAGAAAAGGTTGTGTGATTGGTTGAAAGGAGTTAAGTTTCCAGACGGGTATGCATCTAACATCGGTCGGTGTGTGAACAAGCTGCCCAGCAAGCTTTCGGGAATGAAAAGCCACGATTCTCATGTCTTCTTACAACGCTTACTTCCTGTTGCAATCCGAGGGTATGTAAAGCCTGAAATACAAACAACGTTTACTGAGTTGAGTACTTATTTTAAGCAGTTGTGTGCACGGACATTGAAAGTAGATGTCTTGAAGCAAATGAAGGACAACATTGTCATAATCTTGTGCAAGTTGGAACAAATATTTCCACCTGCGTTTTTTGACATTATGGTCCATGTAGCAATTCATTTACCTCGAGAGGCTGAGCTTGCGGGACCAGTTCAATACCGTTGGATGTATCCAATTGAAAGGACACTTGGAAGATATAAGAGGTATGTGCGGAACAAATCGCGACCGGAGGGTTCAATTGCAAAGTGCTACGTTTCTAATGAGTGTTTGACCTTTTGCTCAATGTATCTTTGTGATGTTGAGACAAGATGGAATCGTGCCGAGAGAAGTGCTGACGTCAGCCGAGAAGAAAAGGAAGAAGAGTTGGATGTGTTCAGTCAACGAGTCCGACCGTTGGGTGCAGCGAAATTGGTAACACTTGATGAGAATCTTTTTGCAAGGGCTAAATGGTATGTGCTTAGCAATTGTAAGGACACCGATTTATACTTGAAGTAAGTGTAGTGATAGAGATTTCTTATCATTACTTTATGTTTTCTCATGTCACAAGATGACGGCTAACATTTTATTTCGGATATATATGCAGTGAACACTATTAGTTGATTGAACGAGATGGCTGCCATGACATTCAGAAGAAGCATGAGGCTAATTTCGAGCGTTGGTTTAGAGATAATATATACCGTGGTGCGTACAATGCAGGAAATGTCCCAAAACCATTATATGATCTAGCATGCGGGGCTGAGCGTCAAGTTAGATCTTATAGAGGTTGTATTGTGAATGGGGTTAGGTTCCACACAAAAGAATGTGCACAAAATCGTACTACCCAGAACAGTGGAGTTGTTGTTCGAGGTGAGCACAACAATTCGATCATTGAGTTCTATGGTGAGCTGAGGAACATTTTTGAGTTACGTTATCCTGGCACAAATCGGGTGTTCCTGTTTGAGTGTGATTGGTGGGACATTGGGAGTACGAGGGGAATAAAAATGGACAACGGCTTTACGATTGTGAATATTTCTCATAAATGGTTCGAGTCTGACCCGTTCATTTTAGCAACTCAAGCTGCGCAAGTGTTTTACTTGAATGATCCAAAATTAGGTTATAGTTAGAAAGTGGTGCAGAAGTTGACCAATAGAAACATATACGATGTTCCAGCAATAGTGGAGAGAGATGATGACCAAGGTATGAACGTTGATGTATACCAGGAGCGTGTATGTGATGGGGGCAATATTGCCATTGTTGAAGACTCCACTATATTATGTAGAGATGATCCAACAATACCTATTGATGAATTATATGTGCAACTTGATCCAAAGTTGTTCGTTGGCAATAACCCGCTGATTGAAGAATACGACACAAACTCCGATGGAGAGGAGTTATCTAGCAACAATGATACGGACTCTAAACATGTAGACGACTCTGATTACGAAGATTCATCTTCAAGCGACAGTGATGCAGAATATGATGATGACATGTGTTAGTATAATGTATTACACTTCTCTTTCCTTATCATTAAGGTGTAAAATGCGTTAACTATCTTCGTCAATCCAAACACTTCTAATAAATGCCAATGGAAATATAGAATAACTGAAAAAGATTGAATGAAATTTACGTGCCAATGTTGGATGCTTTTAAATTTTACAAACAAATGCAGTTGTATTTATACTTTGATTTCCTTAATGTAAAGGTGTAGAATAGTTAATCATCTGTGTCAATTCAAATACTTCTCTTTCCTTATTTTATTTTTTTTTTGAAAAAAACATATTGCCAACTAGTATGACTGATCATTTTTTTGTTTTTGTTTTTTGGTACAGGTCAATCAAGAAAATTAGACATGCATAAAGGAAAACAAGTACCAAAAGCATCTACTAAGGGTCCGTTTGGGTTTGCGATTTCAAAAAGTGCGATTTAAAATAACGATTTTAAAATGTGCGATTTCAAAAAAGTGATTTTTAAAAACGCAGTTAAGCGTTTGGCAAAATCACAGTTTAGTATTTAAAATCGCGAATTTACCTTTTAAAATTCTGCGTTTTCAAAAAAGCACCATCTTATCTGCGATTTGAAAAAACAGATTTTCTGCGTTTTCAAATCGCAATTTTTAAAAACGCAGTTCCCAAACGATCTATGTTCTGCGATTTGGTTTAAAATCGCACTTATTGTCTACGAAATCGCAATCCCAAACGCACCCTAAGCAGAATCATGGTCGGGGCCATGTGGAGGACCTCCCAATGCAGGTGGACAACCATCATCTCGAGGAGCAGCTAGATGCCGCACTTACTTCGCCGGTGGAGGGCCATCATGTCGAGGAGCAGCCAGATGCTCCACTTACATCACAGTCTGATGCTGCACACTCATCGGTGGGATGTAAGTAAACATATGGTCATTAGTTTTATTTTATTTTTTTAGAAAGAAATTAAAGAATTTTTTTTTTTTTTTGTTGAATTCGTTAATGCTGACTGTTTTTATGTTTTGAGTAACAGCTACCACATCTATTAGGCACGGAAGAGGAAAGAACAAAAATAAAAAGCTGAAGGAACTAACGAAGAATGGTCCCATTGATATCGAGTTCGAGAGTGAGGAGCGATATCCATCCGGCGATAATGCCGATTTTTTCTCGAGGTTGATTGGTGAGGACCTAAGCGATCATTGCGACTTGCATCATGATTCTTGGACTGACGTCCCAAGTGAGATGGTGCCAATATTAAAAAACCATGTGAAGGTATAAAGTTTAGACCATTGTTTGTGTGTATTATGCCAATTGGTAGAAATAATGTCACAAAGTTTTGACCATTATTGTTTGCGTAATTACTATGTCGCAGAGTTACTTCAGGTTGGATGATAATAATATAGTATACGTGGAAGGCTTAGAATTTGGTCTAAGTAGAGGCTATTCAAGGACTCGCTCCAACCTGCACTTGCATAAATACAAGCCTCATTTCAAAGACATTAATGTCGAAGATCCGGCTGCGGTGACCGATGCAAGAGCCAAGGCGAGGGCTACTGTTCTTACTCATCTTAGTCGGGAACAATGGTCTTTGATCTGTGACTCATTTGAAACGAAAGAATGGAAGGTAAATATATATTCTTAAAGTCATTGGTTAATTAGGATTTATAGTGTTTGTTTACAACTGCAAGTAATATAATGATGACTCTGATTTTTGGTTGAACACTATTAGGAGAAGTGTGCTCGGAATGCGGCCAATAGAAGCCAATTGAAAACAAATCACACTGCTGGCGCTTGCTCCTTCATCAAATTTATTCACAAGAAGGTAAAGAGTTTAAAGCATATTTCTGATCAAAGTAATTTTAGTTTATTACCATTAATTATGTGTTTTATGTGCAGATAAAAATAACTGGTGTCAGGCCCAGACCTCTCGCTTTTTATAACGATACGCACAAAAAGAAGGACGGGTCTTTTGTTAACGAAGTTGTTGAGAGCTTATATGTAAGTTTATAAAATGATTACTTGCAACAAATATAAATATTCAGCTTGTGTGAGTGATTTAGTTAATGTTCATTTTGCTTGTGCAGAATGAAATGGAAGCAAGAGTTCACTCAGACAACGCAAATTGCATTGAAGAAGAGGCATTCACGGAAGTGCTCGGGGTTTCACGCTCGGGGCATGTTCGAGGGATGGGGTTAGGTGTCAAACCTACTCGGCCAAAATCTTTTCAAGCAACATCCGCAAGCCAAATTGATGTTCACGAGGAATGCAGGAAGCAACGGGAAGAGCTCGAGACATCTTATCAGTCCCTGCGTGAAGAGATGGTTGCATCGCAGGAGCAGATGGCCGCATTGCAGGAAAGGATGCCTGCAGAGATGCAGGTAGAGATGCAGAAACTACTATCACAATTTCAAAGGTTAGAGAACTTTTCCAATCGCATTTTTTTCATACACACGTATGATATGTAATTATTAGAAAGATTATTGATAATGATTTGAACTCTACTCTTATCAGGCGTGGAGGGAGATCTACCTGAGGTCAATCAAGCCAAGGCAGTAAGGAGTTTTTTGATGCTTTGTAATAGTTTTTCTTAAAAACTATTATTGTTATTTGTAGACACTTTCTATTGTAATAGTTTAAATGTTTCAAACAATTATGATTTCTATTTTTTATAAAACATTCGAACAATTATGTGTGTTTTGTAATATGCGTAATTGATGTTTTGTAAATGATGGTTTGTGTTTCTACAAGGTAAAATTGATTAAGACAATTTTTTTGGTTTAAGAACTTTGAATAGTAAACTTCCCTTGACATGTTTACCAAGGTTAAAAAATTTTGAGTGAACAAAGCAAAGGAGAAGAACTATATAACAAAATTTTCTTTTTAAGTGTTTGTAGGATGGCAAGAGAGAAAGATGGTCGAGCTAGAAATTGCAGTGCTAAAAGGCTCAAGTGATCAATGGTAAGTTATTTCAATCCTATTGTCATTTACTTATTAGTGAAAGTACTGTAAATTGTAGCAAGCGGGCGGCTTGCATGGAGTGATAAGGTTGTGCAAAAATTATTTGGAGTGTTTGGATATGGTTGTTGGTTGGTTGTTGGTTGTTGATACTGTTAATTAGATATTTTTGCTAGGTATGTGACGTCGGAACAGAATAGCGATTATTCTGTAGGCTAACCAACAGGTAGTTTGCAAGGAAGAAAACAGTAAATTCACCCCAAAACAGAGAAAAACTTTGAATTTTGATAATTTATCAATAACAATAAGCTGTCGAAAAATGCCCACAAGCTGGGCTTAAATATTTGAAAATTAGGTTTTATGAGAATTTTTGCCAAAAATAGCAAAATCCCGAAAACCCTAATAAAACGAAATACGTAATAAAATAAGTATTATGTCGAAAATCTGGCCCAAATCGGGCTCAGAATCACCTCATAAACAATAAACAAAAAGTTACCATAAATGGAAAAAAATATCTAAAATTAGGGTTTTGACAAGGAAAACAGCGGATTTTGGGGCTCGAAACGAGGCGCACCGTGTGAAGCTCAGTGGCCACGACGTGCGCGCCGAAGAGAGCTTTCCGAATTGGGGTCATATGCGCGAAACGGATACTCGTAGCCAAAGTTATGGCCAAATTACTACAGCGCACTCGAAAATTGCCCCAATTAGGCCAAATTACGATTTCTTGCCAATTTTGCGCTGATCCGCCTGCTCCAGGTATTTCGGCGCCATTATTGTGCAATCTGACAGCTCAGCATCATCAGACTCGGATCCTCCTGCATCAGTATGCTAAATGAAGTGTCATTTTTGTGCCTAGGTATGTGTGTGTTTTCCATATTTCCCTAATTACCAACTCAACAAAGCATATATAATTCTTATTTGGTTTCAGATGTTGATATTGTGAAGAAATGAAACTTGTGATTGTTTACTTAGATTTCAAAGATAGACTCATTCCGAGTTTGTGCTATTTTGTTTTATTTTGATTAGAGATTTTGGGATTCGTATTATTTTGTTAATGATGAAGTAGTATTAATAGAATTGGGGATTCTGTTGATTTGGGTTTGTCATGCTTATGATTTGGGTTTGGCACCATGATAATTTAAGTTTTACAACAAACATACACTACAAAAAATTTGCTCATTAGCGGCCACAACAAAAAATTTAAGTTTTACAACAAACATACATTACAAGTTTATTAGCCAACAAGTCCCTTTCATTTTTGCTGTTCAGTTTTGCCAATTATTGACCCTTGATACCAGAAAGATTTTTATATCAAGTGATGTCAATGCACTGTAGGTTTTGAAGCTGAAAATGGAATTAACAACCTCAATTTCTGGGAAGAGCTTCCATGTGGGTTATATGGCATATCTTTTGATGCAACAAAATTGGATGGGTTTCTGGTTGGTGAAGTCAGAAACATGAATGGAGGGATGCCATTCTGAAAGAACTGCTTGATTGGGAGAGAACTTCTGTTGAACCCAAACCTGAAGATTTATATCTTTCTCTTTGTAAGCCGCCTACAGAGCAACATGATATGCATTCACCTAGTTCAAATATATTGCCGTCCAAATCAGGTGGATGTCATACCATTATCTAGAAAGGTTACATGTAGATATTCCAAACTTTAGTTGCAATATATGAATGACTTCCATCTTGACTCATGGAGATGATAGCATAATCTAATTCTAGGGTTTTTTTTTCTTTCTTCGTAATGATCTCAAATGTTGTTTTATCCTGACTGTGCAGGGCCTCTTCAAGTTTCAGTTCAGGGCAAGCACAGATTGTGCTGGTTGCTTTAAGGGAATCTGTGATGCGGCGCACTTCACAGCATAGAATTTTTCAGGTTCAAGAGCTGATTGAACTGAATTTCAATTGTACCCCGTTTCATTATATGGGGTAGTATATTTTTTATTGAACACTTTATTGATTAGTAAAAAATTATTGAATATTTTACAACTTATTAACCTTGAGTAAGCTTAATTATTTCTCTTTTCGGTTTTGTTTTGATTTATTGATTTTTGTACTAATTGAATTCTTTTGAGATGAAATGCATAGGCAGTTACCTGTGATATAAGACAAGGGGAACTCGCACCAGTGGCAGTTCTTTTCTCTGGTGGATTGGATTTTATGATACTTGCAGCATTACTGGATGAATGCCTTGATCCCAGCTGTAAGTTTTGTAGTGAAAGCTATGTTTACATTTTTTTTTCTCCTCTTAATGTTCTGTGTTATTTTTGTACATATCTCAATGGGCTCCAATTTATTGGAGTTGAAACTGGAAAGCTAAGATAATTGCATGTATTATAAAATCCTTCTGTCAAGCCTGTTGCTAAGCTCATGTCCTATCAAATTTCATTAACAGATGAGATCGACCTACTTAGTGTGAGCTTCGATGGTCAGTCTGCTCCCGATAGAATCTCTGCCAAGGCAGGGGTAAAGGAGTTGAGAAGAATTGCACCCTTGAAAAGGTATGGACTATGGCATTTAAATTTTGTCTTGGTCTCTGGTTTTCCGTACTAATAAGCTTTTTGTGTTATATGTTGTATAAAGTACCCCATCTTTCACACCTGTCTTAATGTCACATCCTCTATAATTGTCTTGCCTAGTGTTATTTTTAACCAATTCAGATTATATTGGACTGCAGGTGGAAACTTGTGGAGACTGATGCTGATTTATCGAAATTGGATTTTGAAACAAAGCACGTCATGTCACTAATAAATCCTGCAAATACTTACATGGTAGCCCGTCTCTTTCTTTAGAGTAGAGCAGCTTGCGTTAGTCTATGATATGCCCTGCTTTTAGCGTCCAATGAATTACATAAATGACCATAAATTCTTATGTCTTTCTAACTGATACAAAGCTCCTGATATTATGGGATAACATCATAGATACACATAATTATCTCATTAGCGTGCTTTGATGTTCCTTAAGTGTAGGCTTACGTCATAATCTCACCTTTAGATCTCATAACGTACCTTATGATCTTTAAATTTATTTTGTCTTATAGTTGTTTTGTCCCATGAAATAACTAAATAACAGAGTAAATTGAATCAATTCCAGATCTCCCTTCTTTTGTCATTGATACAACATGTTTGTTATTATGTTTTTCTGAATGTATAGTATATTATATCTCAAGTGAAACAGAAATTGCAGGACCTTAACATAGGAATAGCTTTATGGCTGGCAATATAGTCCACTTATTAATTAACTTATGCAATACAATTTTGCTTATGCATAGGATGTATTTCTTTTAGAATATTTGCTCTCATTTAGAATTTCTACATTGCAATATGCATGTAAAGATTTAATTCATAAGTGAGGATGGGTGGATCTGATTTTTTTTTTCTTTTTATAGTAATAGCGGCCACATACGTGTCGCCGCTAATAGTTAAAATACTCGGGTATTATTAGCGGCCACATGTGTGGCTGCTAATAATACCCAAGTATTTTAATTATTAGCGGCCACATACATGTCGCCTCTAATATTAGACTATTAGCGGCGACTTTAAACTCAGTTAACAATTATTAGCGGTGGATAAAATTAGTTTTAGCGGCCACCAAGTTCGCCACTATAAAACAATTATTAGCGGCGAGCAAAAAAAGTGGCCACTAATAGTCTTTAGCGCCGGACTATTAACGACCAAATTTGGCCGCTATTTATCAATAACAGCCAAAATAACATCATTAGCGGCTAAATTTGCTGGCCATTAATGAGCAAATTTTTTGTAGTGGTACCCAAGGACTGTGTGTGTGTGTGTGTGTGTGTGTGTGTGTCTATTGTGTAGGCTATGCAATGTTTGAGTGTGTGTGTGTGTGTGTGTGTGTGTGTGTGTGTGTGTGTGTGTGTGTGTGTGTGTGTGTGTGTGTGTGTGTGTGTGTGTGTGTGTCTATTGTGTAGGCTATGCAATGTTTGACTCCCTTAAGCTTTCTAATTGACCTATGTTGTGAGTGTTGGGCCAATAACTCTCAAACCAGATGGTTTTAGGGCACTAGATATAGTGTGTGTGTGTGTGTGTGTCTATTGTATAGGCTGTGCAATGCTTGACTCCCTTAAGCTTTCTAATTGACCTATGTTGCGAGTGTTGGGCCAATAACTCTCAAACCAAATGGTTTTAGGGCACTAGATGTAGAAACATCCATAAATGCTTAATTACTCAAGTCAAGAAGGCTACGAAGTCAAACTAGTCATACAATCAACAAAATTGAATTTCTCATCTTTTTACGCGAACGCTCAATGCTTGGTAAGGCAAGAGGTTCGGTTACTCAATGAGAACTCAAATTGATGATATTATTCTATATTTTATCTTTTTCTTTTTCTATTTTTTTTTAAAAAAAAATAGAAACAAAAATATTAACAAAATAAATTAAAAACAAACTGAACAGAAAGTATTTTTTTTTTCTTATTTGCTTCTGGTCTGGTGCAGATGTGTGCTAAAGCTTAACTTCGCCTAGGCTCGAGCGCTTTTGCCTAGGTGACTCACTGCTCGCGTGTGCTCGAGCGTGCTGGCCGTGGCACGATGCGCTCAAGTCGAGTTACAGGAACTCTAGATTCTGTAGAAAATGCAGAAACAATTTTTATTTTTGTTAGTTTACAGAAACAAAATAATACTTATAGAAAACAAAAATCTACCTAACTAGTCGAAAAAATAAAATCAATCAAACAAAAATCCATTTTTGAACCGATCTCCCCGGCAATGGCACCAAAAACTTGTTGTGAGTTTTAAAGTACTCGCAAGTGCACGAATCGTTTGCAATAAAGGGTTTTGCAAGTGTAAGGTCGATCCCACAGAAAAATGGTCAAAAATCAGTTTCTTGTTTAACTAATCTCATTTTAACCTAGATCCAAATGTTGAAGTTCTAAGATGCAAAATAACAAGTTAAAGATGATGAAAAACAAAATAGAAAAAGAACTAAGGCTTAAGAATCCACCAAGCTATAACAGAAGAGAAAATGGCCTAGCTACTGCCTTAATTCATTGGTTTACAAGGAGGGGATATCTATGGCTTTATAAAGGAGCATTAGGATTTGAGGGCAAAGCAAAAAGACTCATCTACCCGTCTCTAGGGTTCCTACTCTTGCAAGAGACAAGCCTGAGCACAAGAGCAGCATGACCTTCTGCAAAACCAGAGGAAGAAGTGCTTTTGTCATAAGGAAATCGCTAATTGGAGTTCTGGTACGATTCTGCGTTTTTGCCAGTTCTGCAGGGTGTGCTCTAACAAATAACATGAAAAGCTTGAAGAAATAACATGAAATTGAAGGAAATTTAAAAGAAAAGAGTTACAAAATGAAATTAGTTTCTAAAACTAAGTTATAACAGAAGAGGAATGCTACTGCATTAATTCGTTGGTTTACAATGGGGGATAGTTATGGCTTTGTAGAGGAGCATCAGGGTTTGAGGGCCAAGCAAAAAGACTCCTCTACCCCTCTTTAGGGTTCCCACTCTTGCAAGAGACAATCCTGAGCACAAGAGCAGCGTGACCTTCTGTAAAACCAGAGGAAGAAGTGCTTTTGTCATAAGGAAATCGCTGATTGGAGTTTTGGTACGATTATGTGTTTTTGCCAGTTCTACGGGGTGCTCTCAAGCTCACTCGGGCTGAACGTCTGTTCTGCGGTGCATCGCGGTGCATTGATGGCTGTTGAGGGCGCGTACGCTCGAGCTCAACAGGGGTGGGCTTGAGCTCACTTAGCTTGAAGGCTCCTTTGCGGCACATTGTAGTGGGCTGAGGGCTGTTGTGCGCACGTGCGCTCGAGCCCATTGCCTTAAAATCTAAATTTTCAGCCTTTTTGCTTCAAAACCTCCATTTTTCACTTAATGACCTGCAAAGTGCTAAAACACCGAAACTAACAAAATACATTAGAAAATAACAAAGCTAAAGGCCTAACTTATACAAATTAAGAAGTCTAAATATACAATATTTGACACTCATCATCGTCCACTAGACGTCTAATTATTTTAGAAATTGGATGAAATTTGGATCCGGCCTTAAAAACTTAGGTGATGACGTGGAGTAATTTTGAATTTCACCAAAATTAATGATAAAGGTTATTCATTAAAAACGAAAGTGTAATTACCTTTTAGCTATAAACTAAGAAAATTGGTAGTTTTATTTATTTATTATTATTATTTTGCAATAATAAGAACAAATAGCTAATGTGTAGAGAATGGCACTGAAAGTTATGGGAGAAATGAAAGAAGAAAATGGAAGAGGTGATTATAAAACTCTTAAAATTTTATTAGTTTCTAAATTCTCAAATTTTTACTATAACCTTAGACTTTATTAAAAGAGTAAATTTATGGATAAGGTTCTTTCAAGAAGTTTATGTAATAAAAATGTTATAAAAATCAATCCTCTCAATTTAAAGTGAAATACTAATGAATTATTTTATGAATAAAATTTTGTTGTATACATTTAGCGGATACTGGAAATGGAAGATGTGAAAAATATTGAGTAATGCTATGAATACTTTTTTTTTTATCATATTTTTATTCTCCCAAAGTTGATGTGGCTTTCAAAATTATCATTGAACTTGTAATGGATTGCAATTGGGTTTTGATCAAACGGTAATTTTGAAAGCCACATTAATTTTAAAATGATAAAAAAAATGGTCTCCATGTAGACTATAGTAACAAAGTGAATAAATAATCTCTTAATTACATCTCACCATGCATTAAATAATTGTAAAAATATTATTAAATGTCAAGCGTGATTGTTGCATTTGCCATTCTTTTTAAAAAGAAGAAGAAAGAGCGGTGAGTGAGATGATGTGTATAAAGTCTATGACATGTACGTGTTAATTTTGCGTCACTTTGATGTACATGAAGTCTATATCAAGGCACCATGCATGTGGAATCCACATATATGGGATCCACATGCATGAGTCACACAACCTATGTGTCTTGGTGTAGAGTTAATGTACATCAATGTGATGTAAAAAAAACTAACAGTCAAAGTGTGGGAGTTTGGATTTGGCTCTTAGGTTGTTTGAAATAGTAGCGAGCTAGGAAAGATGTTGTTTGCTGAAGTGCAATGAGGTATGAGAAAGAGAAACAAAAGAAGAAGATTCAGGGGATTGTTTTGTTGTTTCTGTATAAATGCATCTTGGCCGTCCACTCTCGTACTGGAGCTGTCCAATTATTTTAATTTTTTTTTTATTTAGGAAAATACGTATATTATTCATTTAATAGAAATAAAACAGTTTGTTCTAATAAAACAATATCAGAAATACAAGAAATAAAATTTTCCTTCAAAACTTGATCTTTGATATGTTTAACTGCCTCTTTACCTAAGCCATGAGCAGCAAAATTTCCCGCTATTTTGACATGAACTATTTGCCAAACCGACACCATTCTAAGCACATCTCTAGTTTCGTCCACTAGATGTCCAATTATTTTAAAAATTAGATGAAATGCAGATCCTTGAAAACTTAGGTGATGACATGGAGTAATTTTGAATTTTACCAAAATTAATCATAAAAGGTTATTCATTAAAAACAAAAGTGTAATTGCCTTTTAGTTATGAACTAAGAAAATTTAGTATTTTTTTTTTTTTTTTGCAAGAATAAGAACAAATAGCTAATGGGTAGAGAATGGCACCGAAAGTGATGGGAGAAATGAAAGAAGAAAATGGAAGAGGTGATTATAAAACTCTTAAATTTTTTTTAGTTTCTAAATTTTCAAATTTTTACTATAACCTTAGATTTTACTGAAAGAGTAAATTAAAGAATAAGTTTATGTAATAAAAATGTTATTAAAACCAATCATCTCGATTTTAAGTGAAATATTGATGAATTATTTTATGAATAAGATTTTATTGTATACATCTAACTGATAATGAAAGATGTGAAAACTACTTAGTAATGCTATGAATAAAAGATAAACCATATCAACTTTAAAAATATAAAAAAAGAAATAACTAATCTCTTAATTACATCATATCCCACCATACATTAAATAATTATAAAAATATTATTAAATGGCGAGCGTGATCGTTGCATTTACGTTTCTTTAAAAAAAGAAGAAGAAGAAGAAAGAAGAGGGAGTGAGATGATTCGTATAAAGTCTATAGATGCAGCAAAATTCATAACAGCAGGGAGATCCATGGCGAACATGACAGAGAGTTGATAGGCTCCCACCAGTGATTGTGATTCGTGGACATGGCTTCCGGGTCGTCATCATTCGACAAAAAGCAACGTACGACAAACATGTGCTTCCAAAATAAACGATAAAGACAAGAAAACACATGAAAATAGTCTGTCTTAAATTATTGATATCTGAATTAAAAAATGGTAGAATGCTTCTTCCCACTCTGTTCCACCATTAGTTAACTACGAATCCCAGTACAATGGCTGCTCTCCAAGTCTCTTTCTCTCTCTCTCTCTCTCTGTCAATCAAAACGACCCAAACCCAAGAAACCATCCAAATCCATCAGTCGATTCACCACGTAAAACCCACAAACAAAAATGCTCTCAACAGGGCTCTCTCTGTTTTCATCACCCCAAAATATTATCCACTGTTCTCCCCTGCATCCCACCCGAAACCCACGAAAATCCCACTTCTTTTTCGTGGTTTCAAGCAGTTCTACAACAAAGATGTCGGTGACGGCGCCTGCTGCGACGAAGACGAGCTTCAGGTTCAAGAATTTGATGGAGACGTTCGAAGTTGATGTGCAGAGAGCGGAGAATAGGCCACTGAATGTTCCTTTGATTGCGCCGTTTACGATTGCGTCGTCGAGGCTGGAGAGGGTGGAGAATGTAGCAATCAGGATCGAGCTGAGCAATGGGTGTGCGGGATGGGGTGAGGCTCCAATTTTGCCTTTTGTGACTGCGGAGGACCAGAGCACAGCGATGGCGAAGGCGGCCGAGGCTTGTGAACTGCTAAGGCGGAGTCCAGCTATGACGTTGGGGTCTTTGCTGGCGGAGATTGGTGGGGTTCTTCCTGGACATGAGTTTGCTTCTGTGAGTAACATTGAGATTTTAGCTCTTTCTGGAGTCTTTGATTTTCTTGGTGTTGAAGCTTTGTATATGTCAGTTAGAGTTCATATTTTGATGGTTTTTGGTGATTGGTGATTGTTTCGTTGTTTGGATTTGAATGATAATCTTTTGTGCTATGTTTGACTGCTGAGAAAATATAATTTGAGAAAACTTCAAACCTTCAATTGGGTCTATTACAAGAACCTTGCTTGATCGTTGACTTTTTCGTTTTTAGGTATCCAAATGAAAAGAAAACAAGAAATTTGAAATCTAGATTTCATTCCTTTTAATCTCTTCTTAGTAAATCAAATGGAGGGTTATTGAATCCGTTATGCATGCCTTCTCTACTACATCGGTTGAAGTGAAATAGTTTGGTCATGTTATACCTGCGCTGATGAATATTTATATCTAGTAATGATTCTTATACATTTGTGGTCTTACCAAGATCTTTTGTGGCCCCATATTTATAATATATGAAGTATTTTTTCTCATTCAACTCTTTTTGCAATTGAAGGTTAGGGCAGGAGTCGAAATGGCCGTGATAGATGCCGTTGCTACTAGCATTGGTGTACCCTTGTGGAGACTGTTTGGTGGAGTTTCAAATACCATAACAACTGATATAACAGTTACGTTCCTATCTTAGTGATTCGGGCAGTATAAGATTGTCAACTCTTTTTGGTTATTAATCACTGTAATGGATATGTTCCTCCTCTCTTTCATTGTCATATCTCCTTTTCTGGTAGAAGGCACCCAGTGGGGCTGGTGAACTTTTGGTGTTCATTTCTGCTGGTGTAATTAATAAATTTAAGTAATTTTTAACTAGTACTGGAGGAAAGGACACGGTAAAACTTTTCTCATGAATTAAGTTTAAGCCATTTTTGTTGGCATGCAGATTCCAATTGTTTCCCCAGCTGAAGCTGCTGAATTGGCTTCCAAGTATCACAGTCAAGGATTCAAGACTTTGAAGCTTAAGGTAGGAAAGAATCTGAAAGCAGATATAGAAGTTCTTCAGGCCATACGTGGGGCACATCCTGAGTGCTTGTTTATCTTGGATGCTAATGAGGGCTACAAACCGAAGGAAGCAATTGAAGTTCTTGAAAAATTACATGGTATATGGTGCATATAAGTTGCAGAGGACAGTTATTATTCTGTATACTAGCATGTGCATGTTCTACATTCCTCCTCCCACAAAATTTGTGCTCCTTTGGACAATGAACTAATTCAAACTCTTACTTTTCTTGCAGAAATGGGGGTCACTCCTGTTCTTTTTGAACAGCCTGTTCATAGAGATGATTGGGAAGGTCTTGGTCATGTTACTGGCATCGCAAAAGACAAATATGGGGTATCTGTTGCAGCTGATGAAAGTTGTCGAAGCTTAGTTGACGTTAAGAAAATAGTCCAAGAAAAACTTGCGGATGTCATTAACATTAAGCTTGCCAAAGTTGGGGTTGTGGGAGCCCTTGAGATTATTGAGTTTGCAAGGGCGTCAGGGTTACATCTGATGATTGGTGGTATGGTTGAGACTAGATTGGCCATGGGCTTTGCTGGTCACCTTGCTGCTGGCCTCGGGTGTTTCAAGTAAATATCGTAATCCTCCTTTAAAAATAAACATACCCATATATGTGTGTTTTTTACATGTATTTTAATTTCCATCTATACTGTTGTTTTGAGATCTAAGTAGTAATTTGCTTTAACAGGTTCATTGACCTAGATACACCCCTTTTGCTATCTGAAGATCCAGTTCTTGGGGTTATGAAGGTATTCCTGAGCTTGACTAAAGCTCTACAGTTCCTGTCTGTTTCTTTTTTAATTTGTTTCTTGATTATATATATATAAAGCCAAATTTTATATCTCAACCTTTTGTGAATATAAATTTGGCAATTTTTTTGACACCCTCAAATCATTTCTTTGGCTAGTCTCTGGTGCGGTCTACAAGTTCAGAAATTCTAGAGGCCATGGTGGTTTCCTTCATTGGGACAATATTGCTTGGTATGCCATTATTAAACCATCTAAGTGTGTTTTTTCTTTTCAATTTAATTGTGATGAAGAAACAAAGCTTATAAATGTTCAGACTTCTAGAATTTTCTGCTACCTAGCCAGAATGATACCATATTTAATACTCAAGGTGTTATTAAACCTTGGTTGAATTTTGTATTGAATTATAGAATTTGCCTAAAAGGCAAGTATTGATTTTATTTATTTATTTTTTTTTATTTTTTAAGATGAATGAGATTATATTGAAGAAAACTCGATTTTTTACAAACACCCCAGCATTAAAAACTGGATCAACAACTAGCAAACTAGAATACAAACATTCTGCAGAAAAATTAACAAAACTCTAGCGCAGCCTCTTTTTTCTACTAAATTTCAGCATTTAAGACTACTATAAAATTCAGCCTCTTTTCTGGTAACCCCCATGTGCTCCGCATTTTCACCAGTCAACTGGAATTTTTCATAACAATTCTCGTTCTGATCTCCCAACTAATTCTCTGGACAATTTTCTCTTCTGTTTTTAACTGATTCGCATGTTTAATGCCATTCCTTTGCTTCCAGATATTATACACAGCTGTACTCAAGCATAACCTGCATAAAGTTGCGTTTAATCCTCTACCTTTCAAATCTCTCACAGCCCACATTATTATCAGCAGTATTATCTCTCCCTCAACAACCAAGAATTCAAATCACACTCAAGATCAAGATAGAGATTCAAATGAAACTGAATGACCTATTATCATGTAAATTCAAATATATAGTTTGATTGTATAGTTATCTCAAAACTCTTGTATAACTGAATATTCTATTTATACATCAGCCTATACCACAATATGGTAAGGTAACAACATCAAGAAGATATAAGATTCTACAATTATAACCTCCTCACAATCAGTAAAAGGATCTTTAATTAAAGATTTACTTAGAATCACCTTCCAAATCATTTTACTAAACCCACATTGGAAAAATATATGTCGTCTCCCTTAAATACTTCTGGCGAAGACACGTAAGACATCCCCTCTATAACCCCAATTCAGCAACTTTTGCCCTATTGACGGACTATCCCGCACAGAAAAGAGCTTGTCTTGGAATGGCCATTGAAAACCATATTATATTCCGCCAATCAACTTGTATCTAATCGACTCCCAAGTTTCTGCACAAGTATACAAGCCCCTTTTAGAGATACTCCAAACAGGTTGATCAATCTCGCCAATACTCGCTATAGGAAACTTGCTTTGAATTGTCACAAGATCATCTAACCTTGCCGGCAACCAACACCAGGTTTTATCTCTTAAGACGCTTGACAAGTTAGCATCAACCTTACTACTGGCATCATATACAATTCTATGGCCGAATTTTTCATGCAGGACTCCTTTCGGATGCCACCAATCAATCAAGCCTTGATTCTTTTTTATCACGTAAAGATCACAAACAGTAGGGCAACAATGCTATGGCAGTATTAGTACTTCTTAATAACTTTTTAAAGTTCACATAAAAAAACTGCACTGTGGATGGAATTTTCCTTATATTAGGTGGAAAAGAAAATCTATTTGAAAGTAAACTAGAAGGTGGAAAAAGAAAAGAGAGGAACAATGATGATAAAAGCATTGATTACAAAACTTCTCATATAGGTCACTTTAGGTCATTGTACATAAGAGAAGCTACTTTTGAACACACCTTTTTCTTCTCCATAATCTCAGCTCTCTGTTCAGCCAGTATAAGTTCATCTCTATGTCTCAGCCCAAAACATTTGGGGGTAAAAAGAGTTGCTTACTTTTTCTCCCATTTATATGAGGAAAAACATTGGCTGAAAGTATATTACCATTGATTTTGATGCTGTAGTGTATTCAACTGAGAAATTATAATAAAACTGTAGCATTATCTTCAATTTCTCTATGCTAACTGCATGGTATTATTTTCACTTTTCTATGCTAACTATACCAAATCATCTGCAGACCTGGAACTTTTTGGTTGCTTCCTTACTTCTGGACTGTGAGCAGAGTTTATATGATTCTCTTGCTTGAACTATGCTTAGCCTGGCAGGCCCCCATTTTATGAGGGGCTGAACTGATCTGTGCTTGTATTGATGTGTCTCCAGGTGAGACATCTGGATCAATGATTCTAATAATATTCATTTTAGCGAATTCCTTCCTCCTGTGGGAATGGTCGACTTTGTTATCATCATTGCTATTTGAAGATAAATTGTTTACGACATTTCTCATTAGACAGGTCCTGTATAGGGGTGTGCACCGACTCTGTTGGAGTCGGAAACCCCCTTTCCGCATTCCACCTCTACTGGAGTCGGAGGAGTCAGAAAACCTCCAACTTTTCCTCTTGAGGAGGGAATTTCCACCCTGCCTGAGCCTCCAAAATGTTGGAGGTGGAGTTGGGCAAAAGTGTCGAAAGTGAACTTGGGCTTTTTCTGGAATTTTTTGGGCCTTGCCAACCAGTATTTTTTCAGGCTTTATTATTTTGGGCCTTAGTTCTTTACTGCGTGTTATTCATAACCTTTTTTGGGCTTTATTGTGTTTGGGCTTTCTGGTGTTTTTCAGAACATATTTTTTAGGTTTTGCCCTCTTTTTCAAACCTTCTTTTCAGCTTTGCACTATGTTTTACACCCTTTTTAGGTAATTTTCTGGGCTTCTTTGGGCTGCAGGTAATAGGGCATCATTGGTTTTTTACTAGGTGAGACTGGACTTTATAAGTGATTATAAGAAGATCCAAATTGACTAGTACTTTTGGATTAATAGTGCATATGTGGGTAGATTATAAAGGCATTCATAGGTGATAAGTCCTACATTAGTTCCTTATTGAGTGAAACTAGCTTTATAAGTGATTCTAAGAAACTCCAAATTGATTAATCATTTTGGACTGCTATTGCTTTCCCTGAATAGTTACACATTTGCCTTGAGTACATTTATCCAGCCTTCTGGTTTGAGAAGGACAAGTAACTCTGTTGAATTAGTCTCTCAAAGAATAGTGAATCTTGTAATCATATGCTAATAAAAGTGTGTAAAGTGAATTTGGAAGGACTCTAGCTCAAATGATCAACTTCATCGTATCTATGGGACAGAAGGTGAGGTTATGGGCCCCAAGACTAAACTGAATGCATGTGTAACTCACCAAGAGAGTTCATGTAAGTTGGTTGAAAAGTTTGAAAGAAAAGGATAAAAGATCAATTGTGTGGGAAAGAGTCCATGTAACTGCCGGCTGTCAGCTGGGATTAGGGTTTGATTTTTAGCTGACTAGTTCACTAAACTTTTCCTTGAAAGTTCTACCACTTCTCTATCCATACAATTAAAGCACCATTAATAGAGCACACCACAGCTCACCTGTTCTCCTCCGATGCGGAGGAAAGACATCTCAAACAGAGGAGTTTTGGCTAGTGCCTCTTGATAACCGTTTATATTCTTGTGGGCACAAATATAAAAGGAGAAATAGGCAAATGGTCATTTAACTGGGAGTATGAAATTGAAATTTACTTTCTTCTAAGAACTTAACTAGGTTGGAGCTTAGCAGACCACATTCCCCTGGTTTGTCAAAGCCTTTGATTGATCTCTGTATCTTTTATCTTCCTGCATGTAGTTACTCTAAGCCTTACATCTGCAACAATGTTCTTGAGACCAGTTTCTTCATCCTTGTACTTTTCCATAGGCAAAGTATTGTTCCTTTCAATCCATTATCCATATATGCTAAATGTAGGCCACCCAAGTCAATTTCTACGAAGGATTGATTATCCTTCCTATTGTTTAGAATCCAAGTCTATAACCGTATCCCAGTCATTCAAATGCTTGTTTTTGAAACGATTTCCCCAAATCCTTCATAAAAACAACGCCCATAAAAATGATGATCATTTCAACTTTCCATTGAACTTATGCAAAAGCAACAGTGGCCATCACCTGTATACCTCCAATTAATGTTTTTTGTTTTGTCTTTCATCATACTGCTATACAGTTGAGATTAGGATCTTTGAAATATATGAAAGTGACTTTACTTTACTCTCTTGGACACCATTTTCTGCAAAAAGTTGATACATAGGCATGCCTAATGAATAACTCCAAAGCCTGAAATCATGAAGTACAATATGCTTGGTTCTATTCCAACAAAAGAAATGTTTGGTTTTCATATTTTGCCGATCTCTTGTCGATCTCCATACAACAAATGTGCAAATCCACCATTGAACATGTGGTCTCTCAAATTCAATGGTGAATTTATAAAAAAGATAGGTAAAAGATCGACAAGAGATAAATATGTAATATCTCTCTTCCAACAAACGCTTCCTCCATCAGGATTGCTACACTTTAATGGATCCAATTTTGATAGACCAAGCAGATGGAGCCTACACTGTAACCGTTGTAGTGTAGTAGATGTGACTTCAAAATCTAATCACAGTAAATCCTCTAATTAAATTTGTCAGAGATTGGACATTAGCATGCAAGGTTCACGTTACTGCTACTATAGCTTTGTTGTTTTTGCTGAGCTAGGAAGGGGGTTTGATGGCCTAAGCAACAACAGAAGCTAGTGATGAGTGACAATTAGTGTAGGTATGCAGGGTTCTAATCATGTCGATACATGAAAATAAGACTATTATAAATGTCAACTTTAATCTGACACATTTACTTAAATGGGTCAAATCCTTAAATTATACCCTGCTAATTTCGTGTTAGATTTGTGTCGGGTTCAGGTTGTGTCGAAGCATGGATATAAGACAATCTAGGTCAATCTTCACTCGATTCATTTAATTAAACGGGTTATACTCTTCAGTCTTAACTGGCCACTAATTACGTTTCTTCTCTTTAGATCTGTCCTCATGGGCAATCTATAGGATGAAGGTTAGTCAGGTGTGAGAAGTTATCTCTCGCAGCCGATTTAAATAAATTTTTCTAGGATATTTGGTTATTTTTGTTTTAGATCTAGTTTGCTCAGAGCAGATCTACTCTTTAACTATTTTTGTGCATGAGTTAGCGGAAGATAAAAGTCATAGATAGCACTTTATTGTAAAAATTTTATTTGTATCTACGACTATGTAACTTCGTAGCATGTGATTATGATTTTGCAGAACTTTATACTTTGTGATGTAAGAGCTTTATGCTCGCAACCTTTAATTAATGAAACACCCATATCCTTTGTAACACCACTCACCACTACCAAGGACAACATTGGCTTGAGTTATTAATAATATTAATAGAAGCAGTAGTAATCATGCAAGCATGAAGATTAAAGAGGTGGAAGTACCATGATTTTAAGGGCCCACATAATCATATCAAGCACTCTAATTTTGACCCAGTGGACCACCCACACCCAGTAAGACCAATAATGATCCATTTCCACGCTCTAATCATGTTAATCCACCCTCATTTGATTAGTCTTTCGGACATGGATAATTAGTACCAAACACCCACGTAAAAGTTAAAAAAAAAAAATAATTACAGCACCTAAGTCAAATCTTAACTGCATAATTTACCCGACGTAGCCGTAGAGACGGCTTACACTGACTAGGCGGTCGCCTAGGGAATAAAATAAGGCTCTCAAAAATTATTAGTATAATTAAGATTCCTTCCATAAAGAATATTTAAGGCCTCAATCATGTGGTTTTTAGCATTTCTTATTTAATGAATAAAGAGACCGGTTATATATATACATATATTTTTTGTACATCTTTTTTTTAAATCTAATGATTAATTTGAAAAGAAGATGTACATAGATGTATCCGAAATGTACACGAGATATAGAAATAGCATTTCTTACAAATGTACGAAAAATGTAACAGACGTAAAATTAGCATTTTTCATAAACAATTTAGATTTTTTTCAACCCGAACTCTATCTATGAAACACAAAATAGCATCTTTGGCTATGGTATGAGCGGCCTTATTCGCTTCCCGCTTGACATATTCAATTTTCAAAATCTCAGCTGACCCAACCCTATTTTCAAGATCTCAAGATCTCAGCTGACCCAACTGTTAGAGGATTTTTCATTTGACTGTCTGGTAGAAGGGATGATAAAATAAAAATTAAAAGGATGAAAAATGTCTTTTCTTCTCTTCTATGTTTCATTATCATTATATCTATATATATTTATTTAAAATTCATTAATTAGGAGTAAATTTGTCATACAACTTTCTCTCTCTCTCTCTCTCTCTCTCTTTTCTTTTATTATTATTCAACATCTCTCCCTATTTTCTTTTCAACAATTAGGAGGTAATTTTTGGTGGACCAGGTGAAAAACACTCACCCTCCCCCTCTTTCTTTCTTTTCTCTTACCAGGGGATACTAAATCTACACTAGCTAGCTAGATTTGCTTCATTATTACATATGACCTACACATCCGAACACCGGATGAATCCAACCATGAATAATACTATTTAGAAGATTGTAATATTACTGTCAAACAACTTGATGATGTGACAGTAAAAATATTTCATTTGATAAGTACTTTCTTACTTTTTTTTTTAAAAAAAAAAGAAAAATAGAAATTTACTTATTTTTACTGCCACGTCATCCTAGTTGTATAACTGTCATATAGCAGTCTACTAAATAACATTACTTATCTGACACTTTAAAGTGCATTTTGTGTGAAAAATAAGATTTTTTGAGATTTGCTTTGTATTCTAACCAAACATGTAAAATCCTTGATGCATCACAATAAAGGAGACAAATCTCAACTACAATGAAAGCTCAAGTGGCGGGCGCCAACAAAGGCAGAAGAGCAAATGCTTAGAAAAGTAGAACTCTTTTTTCTACATGGCCCTCCTAAACTTTACCTCTAAACTCGCCAACTCATCTACCACTTTCTTACATTTCGCCTAAGAATTGAATGAAATTTGAAGTGCTGTGGGTCTAATTGATTACCCCTTTTGTCAGGCATGCACAGCTTATATTTGAATTGATCACCTAAATCCACTAATTTGGCATCTTGTATACTTTCTTACATATTAGTAAATTGAGAAAGCATTAGCACGCGGCCCGATAGATTTTTAGAATTCTCGAACCTAGTTTTTAGTTTGAAGTGTATATTGTTAAATAACCACTTATCTTAAAAGTTTAAACTGATAAGATTGTAAATTTAATCATTTAATTAATGCTTTAATTCTTCCTTTAATTGTGGGCTTCAACTTTTTGCCAATAAGTGAAGCCTAACACGTGAAATATTTAATTGAAATAGGAGGTAAAATGTGGAGTCAAGATTCGAATTCAAACCTCTGTTCTGAAATCATATTAAAATCACTTATTTCAAAAGTTTAAGTTGATAAGAAATAGTAAAATTAATCATTTAATTAATATTTTAACACATATTCCTATCCTTCATGCATAAATTTTAGCTTGACAGGTTTATGAGTGGGAGGAAAAATTGTAACCTAGAAATGTTTTCTATAAAGCACCACCAAAGGGTGTTGGTCTAGTGGTAAATCTTGCTTTCATATAGTTTACTCGATTTGAGATCATAAGTTTTGGGGTAGCTAAGGGCTCGAGCCTCATGTTCATTATTCATACTTGCCCGGGTTCTTATCACTATGCCGACTAGGTCGAGCCATGAGCGACTGTTTAGGCCCTTTTTGTTTGGTATCCTAGCAGTTAGGCAAGTTTTTCATAAGAAAGAGAGAGAGAAAGAGTAAAATTAAATTTGGACTGTTTAGGTCACCAAAGCCAAATCTGTGTCAACCTCCGGCGACGTCTCTGATCCCTTTTGCTTAGCAGAAAAAGAATAGAACTTTTGGGTACATAAATTTGTTTTATAGTTAACAACAAAAGAAGTTTTATTGAGAAGGCAAAAACAGGGTACATCGATCATGTACAGTAGAACATGCATATGCGGCACAAGTCTTCTCTCCTTATCCTCTTATTATTCCTCCAGTATTGTAAGCCTCCTGCTTTTAAATTTTCTCACCAGTGCAAAAGCTTAAGGCCAGACAATTGTGGTGGCAGTGTACCGACAACAAGGTTCATGATGAGTGATTATAATCATTGATGATTACACAAAACTCATATATATATATATATAGAGAGAGAGAGAGAGAGCAGGTCAAACTAATGATAAGAGCATGTGGCTCCACACTAAGAAGCTGTAATCAAACTTGCAGCAATTGCTCGCATCAGCATCACCGAAAGGCACCACAGCCACAGTGGTCTCATACATTCGTGTTTCTATATATATATACACGTGTTAAACTACCATTTATCTCAAAAGCTGAAGTCAAGTGTAAGCTCAAAATCTCTTTTAATAGGTGATGCCAAACACATTGAATATTTAATTGAAATTGAAGGTAAATGAAGGAGACAGTTAGAATTTAGGACTTGTATATACCATGCTAAACTTAAGCTGATAGGAATAGGTAAATTTAATCATTTAATCAATACTTTAACAATAAATTTATTTTTATATATATATAACATTTAATTAAAATATGCATAAAATTGTTGAGTCCTCTTATACTTATGATAGATATGGTGAGGAGCAGTTCTTTCTCCATGCTTAAAACGTTATCATGATGAAAGGACATTGCTTTTTCCCACCTGAATTGGCTGGATTTACCAAAAACATTTGAAGTACGAAGTTGGATGGATGCTCCAATGCCATGCAAATCATTGTGGACTCAGGCCTGCTGCCTTTAAAGAAAAGGTTATTCTTCTTCACAAAGGATTTCTTAAGTTTATCATTACACCACCCGTACGGCTTGAAAAAACTATGGCACATGTGCTGTAGTTTTTTCAACGGTCCAAATATGAGATGTACGTATTTTTCTTACGATGCTAGTTTGCTACCATGGCACACATGCTGTAGTTTTTTCAATTGTCCAAATATGAGATGTACGTATTTTTCTTACAATGCTAGTTTGCCTTTCTTATACTAGGTCTATCATTTGCTATGCTAATTAAGTTGCCAAGCAAACGTTTAAATTAAACTTCAGCTAACTATAAGCTGATATGAATGAATTTGGCAAGGAAACAGATCTTCTTGAACAGTGCCATATGAACTATCAATCTGATCATATGGCATTTTGTACTTTGAGCTCCGCCGAAAGATGATTGATAAAGCTGACTTTGGGGCCTTCAATTATTTCTATAAGTCTTTGACAAAAGAAATGCTCTAACTTGACTTAATCTGTTCTTCTGCTCGTCCAATTTTTAGTATTATGCTTCTTTTGAACTATTTCTCTCTCTCTCTCTCTCTCTCTCTTATATTAGGTGTTTATATGCAGTTCAGTTTGTCATTAAAGGAAGGAAATTAAAACTAAACAGGAATAGTTAATTTTTTGAGTTCATTACCTCACTCTGAGATCTACTGTACTAAAGAAATGGAGGTATACATTCATATTCATTTTGATAACTGCTTTAAAAAACATTGTTGTATGCTATCTGTGTAATCTGATACGAAGCAATGAGTTTAATAACTTAATTTATATTTTAACATTTTCTTTCATGGGTGTGTTCAAACTTCTTGTTAATAAGTAAGCCTTAACATACTCAAAACCTTTGCTCAGATATCATGTTAAGCCCTAACATGTAATGCATCATTCTCGCGCATTCATGAGCCACCCTTTAAAAAAAAATTAAATGGACTGAAATCTTTGGATTTAGATTTTCGAAGTGAATTAATTCCCTCATTTTAGCAATGGACCAACTTTAAAGTAATAGGCCCCAACAAGAGGCTCCTTTTTTCTTTTTCTTTTTTTAATCACAAAATTTTCTTTGGTAGCTAATCCAAATCAGAGGTTTTTTTAATGGCATGAAATTCCCTTCACTCCTGCTATTCCTTTTCTGGTTTCTTTTTACTGATCTCTCCCCTATAAATTGAGAGGGAACCACAGCCAAATCCACCACACACCCTACAATCTTTCTCTACATCTCTCCCTCTCTCTCTCTCTCTCTCTCACGCACGTACACAAACACACACACACATCTTTAGCCACCCTCAAGTGAGTGAAAAATGAAGGCATCATACATTGCAGTGTGTGCTCTGCTGCTGCTGCTCCTAGCCAGAGCACAGATAACAGTGGCAGTAACATGCAACCCCACGCAGCTGAGCCCTTGTGTGAGTGCAATCACATCTTCAAGCGCACCATCTACAGTTTGCTGCGGTAAGATCAAAGAACAGAAGCCCTGCCTCTGCCAATACCTCAAGAATCCCAACCTGAAAAAGTTTGTGAACTCCCCCAATGCCAGGAAAGTTGCAAACACTTGTGGAACTCCCTTCCCCAAGTGCTAGATGGCTGAAACAGTGAAGGGAATGCTTCTCCATCCTATATGCGCCAAGCTTCTTTGGTGCATTGTGTCAGGGGTGGAGATTAATTAGAAGGTTAATTAATTTTATGTTAAAGTTGGTGTGGTCTGTCATATATATATCTTGTGCTAGCTAGTAGTAGCAGTGTTTGTGCTGGAAATAATATTGGGGGTCATGCATGCGCACATGTTCCCACATTGAGTCTGTTGGCGTGGTTTAATTATCATATTTACTAGTTGTTGCAAGGCTACTAATGTACTATCAAAATCAATGTTGAATCATTACTACCATGTCCTGAAGCTTCTCTCTCTCTCTCTCTCTCTCTCATTCAAGTCTCATTCACATGCATATCTTCTTCCCATCAAAGTTTATGGAGAATGTACTAGAAATTTCCGACTATAATTAGAACAGAGAAATGCTACATGTACTTTTAGGTACTTTCTCCCAAATACTTATTTCCTGATGTGACATAAAAATCACCATTGATATATCATATATATATATATATACAGATTATCGTGTCCAAAATGACTAAAGAAACACGAGATATAAATCATGACTAATCTCTTCCTCTTCTCTCTTGATTGTCACGGCTCTGTTGTTGTTTCTTATCAGCGACTATGGATCAATTTGTTTCATAATAATGACAAGTATTAGACCAGCTTTCGTGGAATTTGAATAGTTGCCATAAGGGCATCTCTAGTAGTAGTGGTTAGTTTACCTTGAACATATTTGTGACCAGGAGTTTTCATGTTATTCTTAAAAGTATATCTTTCTTTGGTGCCAAATAAATAAATAAATAAAGTAATAGTTTTTGAACTCCGAAATTCAGACACCAAACACTGGCCAATATAACCAGAGATGTCAATAAATCAACATTACACAGTGAAATAAAATTTTGCAGAAGGTAAGTTGCTCAGAAGATGAAATTTTTTCAAAAATGGAGGTTCTCTACACAATTAAATGACATCTTTTTAATGATAGCACATAATGATTGGAAACAATATCTATATATTATTTAACCACTGGTGATTGACACGTATCCAAAAGACATCTAGAGATAAAGAGATATAATATGAATCTTGAAGTAAAATCTTATTTTAAAAATATTTAAAACAAAAGGTAACATATCAAAGATAACCAGTCATTCACTTCTACTCTAAAATTCAGAACTCATGGAACCTAAGGACTTCTTGGCTCCCAATTGAAAATGGGTCGCATAAGTAGCAAAACAACTAAAGAATATATAGATGGCAAATAAGCTTCAAATGTCTGCATAATACAAATAAAGGACATAAATTTTCTCCAAACTCGAATTTCATCGAGGGATTTACTCTAATCGAGTCTATAAATTTGTCATGTTTTCCTTAGCATGTGAGAACAACTTAATTTTTTAATAAACTGGGTCAGAGGTGAGTGATGGTATAAATCAACCCACATCCTCCTCTCATCCCCCAAAGCCTATGTGGCTTTATTCCCTCGACCAAAAAATCAATCCCCAAACACCAAATGTTATGGGGGATCACGCTACATTGGCTTCGGGACCATGGGAGGGAATGGGGTGTGATGTATAGCATTGCTCGTCGGAGGTTAGAGTAAATTCTTTGGAAAAAATAACATATTCCCTTCGAACTACCACCTGATTGTCAATGTCCCGAAAGCAAAGATTGAGTCAATGTCTCCCAAAACTACCAAAAATTGTCAATGTCCCCTCCCCCCAATGACAAATACCTTTGATATTTTTAATTTTTGAAAAAAAAAGGGTCACAAGATCCACAGTCTGTGGGTCTTCACAAGATCCTCTTCCGCATTTCATTTAAAATTAAGATGGGTCATTTTATGGTTCAACTGCTGAAGACTTAAGATGAACTTGTTCACTACAACAAATCTGGACGCACTGATACCCTCCTCTGTTCTTGAGGCGCCACTGATGAAATGTGTCCTAAAGTGTAGTAGATCTAGACGTTAGTTATTGTGGCCTCTCAAACAAAAAAGAAAAGAAAAACAATACAAATATAACAATTAAGCATATATCATTTTTTTTTTTCTTCCATTGCCTAAAGAAATCCCTCACTTTATTGATATGAGACATTTCGATCCCCTTTTGGCCTTTTCCTCTCACTACCTGCTGATTCTGTTTGAGGCATCTTGTAATTTTTTTCCCCCTTTTTTTTTAAAAAAAAAATAATAATAATAAAATAAATTGTAATTAATTCTTTTTAAGGGTATCATTGGAATTTCACACAACTTCTGTTAAAAAAATCGACTGAGAAAATGTAGGAAATGATGTAATTGGAATGCCAGCAAAACACATAGCTAATTGAAAAAATTATAAACTAGATAGCTATTCGATATTGGATGAAAAGTGAAAACACAGGTAAATGTGGTGACAAATTCTATGAAAATATGACGATTTTATGGGACAGGTTAGGAGCAGTAATTTTCTATAGAAACATTGTTAATGGCATTCCCAAGACTGTGGCGCTCTCAATATTCAAAATTCCGTTTTAAATCATTATTTATTTCAATTATTTATCTCAAAAGCTTAAGTTAATGGGACACGTTCTCTCAAATATTTAAAGTCTGTGTTAAATTACTACTTATCTCTAAAGGTTAAGTTGAAAGAAAATACAAAATTTAATCATTTAATCAATATTTTGATAGTCCGAATAAGACGGAAGCGAAAAGAATCGATTCTTTTATTCAAATACGAAAATTACAAAAATTAATATCCGGAGCCATGATCATACATATATAGGGCGCTCCACGAGTCACAAAAATAACAGCTTGGACGTTTTGGAGGAAAGCTCCAAAATTCATATTCATGTACAAGAGATAATAAGAATGTCAACAAAATGTAATTTGATCACAAATGAAGAAGGTTTGAGATTTGATTCCAGCCCACAAGCCATGTCCTCTTATCAGATGGAAGCACAAAATTAAGCTCGAACATCTCCTTGGACAAGTTGCCACTTTCACAGAACCCTACAAGCTTTGCCACTATTTCAGCACTCTCCTGTACATGCTTAGCATCATGGGGATCTGTCCAAAGCTTGTTTACAAATTGCATCTTCCTATGCTTCCCCTCAAGTGGGATATCCCATTTAATGTACAACGCATCTCTCTCCTCCACTGTCAAACGCGATGTCAACCTCTTCGCCAGGAACTCTCTTTCACGCTTAAGTGCTCTGAAACTGCGCATTTTGACAACCAGATTTCAATCAAATTATATTTTCAGTCAACTTGAACGACTAAAAGGTGACACTGAACATCAGAAAGAAGATATGAAAAATCCACTTTTGCAGTTGAATTTGATCCCTTCCTATCAACTTAAGATATGGTGGGTCACAAATTCGAACCTTGATTCTACAATTCATCACGCGTTGGAATCTCACTTATTAAACTGGAGTTTGAGTGCACACACGCAAAGGGGAGTGTTAAAATATAAATTAAATTATTAAATTTTTATCATACTCCACAATTCACTCCCAATTTAGACAAGCTGCCTGGAAGGAGAAGGGAGAGAGAGGAAAAACACCTACCTTGATGACAAAGAGATTGTGGGCTCGTCTCCCATGGGAGCTGGGCTTGCATTCCCGAGTTCTGCTAGGTGCTGCTGCAACCAAGTCAGGCGCCTGAGCTCCACTTCCATGTAAATTTGATCAGCCGGGTCGCCCTTGAATAACAAATAAAACTGGGTCCTGTGAATGATGGAGACGTAACACAAATCCCATAACTCGATGATCTGCTGCCTTTGCTCCCTAAAAGTCACTTGCCATGAAACCTGCGGCAACTCTGGCTCAATGTTTTCTTCATCCTCTAGATTGTACCCAGCTGCTTCATTTGCTTCCAGCTCCACCACCTATAGACATATAATAAATGCATATGAAATTACTTGAACTTCTGAATCTAGTGGACAAAATAGGAAGAAATTAATAATAGAAAGACAAGTAGATATTGTACCTGGCAAACAAGTAATTGTTTTTGGTATTGAAGTTTGGCCACACGTTCTTTCAGTTCTGTTACATATGCTCTTATGCTTCTTACATTCTCTTCTGCAGCATTTTGGAACATCTTTTGCATTTTCTTCATGTTAACTGAGCTACAACGTCGATAACCGGGAGTGTTTTCCTTAGATGAGACATCTCCACCATCTTCACTCTTGGTCGGTGTCTCCTTTTCAGACTCTGGCAGAGTGTCAATGGACACAGTATCATCATGCTCAGGCTCAGGAGCTCTATTTTCAATATCAGAATCCAAAACTTGCCGAGAAGCTGATAGAGGGGAGCAAGGAGATCTTATAAAATTTTGGACGTTGGCAACATTACTCGAAGCCAAAGGCAGTAACTTCTTCTTTTTATGTTCCTTCTTAGCCTTGGGCGATGATTCACTGTTAAACTGGTGATAATTACTTGGAAGAGACATTACCAATTTGTCTATGGACTTCTGAACATTTTCAAGCTGCTCCTCAAGGTTGGCGATGGTGCTGCCTTGTGAATGAAGTCTTGTAATCTCTTCCTTCAGGTTGGTACTGACACTCTTGTTAGGAGCAAGAGCGTTTCCAACTTCTTTTGGTACTGAATGCATGGAACGCATGTCCCTTATTTCTGATTGCAGCTTAGCAATTGTTTCAGCTGCATCCTGATTACCCAGTCTATGACAATCCACTTCCTTTTGTAGTACTTCCAGCGCTCTATTTGCTTCTTCTCCAAGCTGCTCCTGGAGATGTTCTAGTTTACGAATCTCATGCATAAGCGTGAATGGAGCAGTTGATGATTGTCTCATAGACTGCCTCAACATTGTACTTCTTACTTTGTCAACACGGCCTATCTCCTTGGCTTCACCAGTATAGGAGAGACACTTCTTCACTGGATGGGGTGATTCAAATGGATTTGAACTCTGAACGACAGAAATGGAAGGGTAAGTCGAAATGAAATAATCTTCTTTTTTCTCTTTCTGTGAGAAAGTTGAAACTGCTCATGTATTATTTCATCTGTAAGTGTGTGTCAGGCAGAGAGAGTCAGAAAGAGACAGAGACAGCGACAAAGACAGACCTGCTGGTCCTCCTGAAGTTTTTTCCGTAGTTCATCCACCTGAGATTGTGCAACATCTCTTTGCCGTCTCAATTCCTCAATTTCCATCTCCATCTAGACATGATCAATAACGTGACATAACTATCATGGATTCAATTGCACTCCATTAACTCAAAATCAGGCCAGATATGTATCACAATTTACCTGCTGAATTTTCCAATCCTTTTCCTTTGATGGATCAGGAGTGCGCAGTTCTGCTTCCAGCCTGGCTACTTCCTTCTGCAAATGTCTTACTAGCTGCTTGTCTGAAACAACCTGATAATTTGTTTAAAGAAGAAAGAAATCATTATTGATCTTTATTTAAAATTGATGGAAAATGCAAATGAACACAGTGAGAAGAAAGCAACAGTACCATGTTCACTTGGGCATTATTTGTTACTTCCTTTGCGCGGGTGGCAAAGTAGAGAGTGTTTCGCGATTGTTCAACATGGCTCAGGGCTGGACTCAGAGTACATATGATGGCCGTGCGTGCATTCCCCCCAAGTGAGTGCTGCAATATGCGAGTAAGCTTTGAGTCTCTGTAGGGTATATGGCCACTTCTTTTGCCAACACTGCATGTAAATTATTCAAGAAGCAACCAAAAGATTATTAAAATATCAGACAATCAATATAATTAAAACTAATAAGCTGTCAAGAAGGGTATGAAGATCATGTCCCAAACATTACGTTGAGAAGTTTAAGTATAATTTGGGGCTTTCATTGTTCTGGCTATTGCTCATGTTACATTTAGTATGAAAGCATGTATTTGAGACACCAATTGGAGGTTTCAAACTTATCAGGTTTATGATAAAGAGTTTCGCGTATATTGTTAAAAATCAAGTGAGGCCACTTTCCGATTGTAATAGTGAGACGTGCTGCTAGAAAGGGGTAAAAAAGGCTTGTGCTACTCTGATCTTATACAAGTTGCTGATATGAGATTCTGAGGCTTTCATGAAGACATGAATTTATCACAATGTACGAATTTTACATAAATTCACCTAACTTGAAGCAGATGAAACTATATTTGAAATATTCATATATAAGTTTTGACTAATTATATGGTAGGAAGATGTGTGTTTCTTTTCTAGAGCCCTTTGTAACATGTAAAACTGCCCAAGGAAAAGGCGCATATCAATACAGATAAGCAAACATTTAAGATGAAAGCAGGCTTTAAAATGTGTAAACTGTCTCTCCATATCAAATATGCTATAGTAGATTCTGACCTGAGCTTTCTGATTACTGTTGTGAGTGTCATCAAGCTGAGGTTAATATGGCATCCTTCCCTAAGCCTAGCACCATCTGCATGTGTCTGTGAAGCTCTTTCGCTTCCAGCTAGATCAACAAAATTCTGCAGATTGACAATATCAATAACTTATAATGGAAGTAATCACCAATGCAATCTAAATGATCAGATAAAGGTAAGAATGTTTTATATTTACCAAGCTTGCAACAAAGGACCTCACGCAATCAGAATTTTCACGGAGAGTACTTTGAATTGTCTGTGCAGACAGCAAATGAGTTACTTGTTAGAAGAAAGTTTTTATGTTAAGAGCATCAAAAGAAATTATGATTCACGAAAGTTACCAGCCTTATTATCTGGTGTGATCGTGAGCTGTTATCATTAAGGGCAGTTTCACCAACTTGCCTTTGAGCTACAAAACCGAAGAAAAACAATTAATTCCAACAAAGAAAGCAAATAATATGGAAGCTTAGTTAACTCAAGCTCAAGGATACAATTATTTACCTTCACAAATATTGATCAATTGTCTCAAATGTTGATCATCATTTGCTGTTTCCTCTACCAACTTCTCAACCACAGTACCTTTCTGCAAACAAAGAATGACAAAAATTCGAGTTGACAGGGGGAGAAGCTCTCTCAAAAAACTCACGACTTGATTCTAAGTACAGAAAAAAATTTGAAGAGACAATACCTCTGGATCATCCAACAGCTTCAGATTGCGACCAGATTCTGCATTTAACAGGTCTTTTACATTCTCATTATATATTTCAAGTCCAGAAATTTTTATTGCAAAATCTCTTTCTGGGGTCTGCAATCATGAAAAATGAGCACAAAATTAGTTTGAAAGGCACAATCTTCTTAATTCTTATAATTACTGCTGTAACTTCATCAACCAGAGAATCGGTGGCAGAGTACAATTAGGGCAGGGGGTACTGTGGCCACCCCAAAGGTTTTAAAAACCTGCTGGAGCTGCTTAAATTTCTTCATATCTTTGCCTAATTTACATATATATGGCACCCCACTCAACTTTTGAAAGCGAAAATGAAGGTAGTCATAAAAATAGAAAATTTCATAGACCAGAAAGTCCAAGTTGGAAGTAAGTTATGCAAATCAACTAATCAAGCTCAACTTTTGAATAAGACAATTTTATTTTCTTTTCTTTTGCACCAGCCAATACTAGGCTTGACAAGAAATATTTTGTAGTTACCCAATGTTTTGTCCATTTCTGCAAATATGTGTCTCAAGAATTAAGTACTCCATTCATAAACAACTAATAAATAATTTTTTTTTTTCTATATCATGAATTAGGTTTAAATATCATATATCAGCGCAACTTTATGAGTTTTTCTTGGCCTCATGTCAAATTAAGCAATTATCTTGTTTGGGTCTTCCCCAACCCCACCCAAGCTCAGCAAGAGTCCAAATTCAAGGAAACAATAATATTAGGTTCTGATAAAGCTTACATTCATGATATGCCTATAGATATCATTAACGGCTTTCTCTGTTATTCCCCGCATCGTGTATGTCTTACCACTGCTAGTTTGTCCATATGCGAATATGGTTGCTGCAATGTAAGATATGATAAAAATGAATATTCAATTCAGAAACAAAGCTAAGAGTTAATCAAGACAAATGAATTAACGGATATGTGCTACCATTGATCCCCATCAAAGCGGAGAGAGCAACATTCTTTACTCCTTCCTCATATACTGTCTCAGTTAGACTAGCAGGACCAAAAACTTTATCTGCAATAAGAAGAACCTAGTTAACTGATAATTTTTTAAATCATAAACCGAAAGAAAATGAGCTTTTATAGATAAGAAATCATGGAGAGGGGATGCATGTTATTAGGTACCAAATGTGAATGAGGCTGGTTGAGCTGAACGCTCCTGAGGTAGTGGTTTATGAACAATTGTATGATCATCAATGCACTCCCACGCTACTTGATCTTTTGCTAGCTGCTCCCTTTTGCTTAAAGGCCTTAACCGTACTGTAACTACAATCTTCTCTTCCTTGACTCTTGGCCCCCCTGGGGTTGATACTGGTGTCCTCTCTATCTTTGAAACTGGTGTTCCCGGAGTTCTAACGGTCATTTTTTTATGCTTAAAATCTGTTGCTCTGCTCCTCAAAGGTTGAACTAGCAAGAACACAAAGCAGAAATGGGAACTATGCCTCCCCCCACAAGAGGCTATAGAATCGAACTCTCTCTTGATGCAACAATAAATAGAATATCAGCAGCTGCCAGATCCAAGATGTATCTGTGAAAATCATTCAGAAAATTAATCAGAAAATAGAATCGAATTCACTTACCACATATTGCCCTCAAAATGCCAACCAATCAGAAAATAGAATCGAATTCTTTTTCTTTCATGTTATTTTGAAGGGAGAACATCGATAAATTTGTGTATGTTTCAACTTGAAAGAGATGCAGAAATGTGAATAAAAAAAGAAATCGAAAAACAAAAGCTTCCACAGTTTCAGATTTTCTGCATCAAACGGTCAAAACAAATCCAGATAAGCTTAACGGCTTGCAAAATCGAAATTATCTCGTTCATTTCCTCATTTTGAAGACCACTACATGAATAATTAAAAAAAATTAATAAAATCCTTTTCTCCAATTTCCTACTCACTTTCGATTTCAGATGAGGTTAAATCACCACATTTTTCGCTGTTTTGAAGATTATTCCTCATAATCTCAAACTTAAACTTTTATACTGTTAAGAACTCGAAGTTGATGGCCCTAACACAAACAAAATAGTTCAAAAAGCTTCCATTTTTAAACAGAGATCACAGCAACCGCGTCGAATCATAAAAGGAAAGTTAATTAAAAACCATTTCACTGACATTATTTTCAATTGCATCAAATTCAACCTGAAAACTAACACAAAAAACGAACATTAAACACACAGTAGCAAATAAGGAAACTTAAAACAAAAATTTAACATTCCTTCGACTCGCCACTGAGTTTTCAACAGCGAATTCTGAGATCTAACCAAATATAGAAAAACCAGACAAAATAAAAATCGCAAAAATGAAAGTACTCACGGAAACCCTCGAAACTCGAGAATTTTTCGAGGAACACTCAGATCCGAGTGGACGAAACCAGACGAATCGATCAACAAGCTAAGGAACACGAAGAACAAAATTAGAGTTTCTTAGAGATATAAGAGAGAGAGTGAGAGAATTCTAGAGAGAGGAAGAGAGGGGAGCGTTAGAGAGAGAGAGAGAGAATGACGATTCTTCTAGGGTTTGAGTGCTCTTTGTCTTACTCTTTATGAAACGAAATCAAAAGCTATTGGGGCTTCTCTTCTCTCTCTCTGAGTATGCGTTTTGAATTTGGGGCCCCCCAACGGCTAGTTCCTCTTTGTCTGTTCGTTTTCATTTTTTTAATAATTTATCGATTTTTTCTCTTTGTATTTTATTTTACGTTTTCGTGAGTTAATTGCCGAGTATTTAAAGTAGTCTGGTTTCAAGTTCTAACGGTTTTATTTTTGTTTTGTTTTTTTTTTTTTTTTAATTGAATTCAATTCAACGACAAAAGGACAAAAAGCAGAACTTTACATTGCTCGGGTACCCCTACGAATTGGAGTTATTATGTTTGCTCCCCGCACAATCTTCTCTTTTAACGAATTTACTTCTTATTAAAATCTCAATAGATTATAGATCCAAAGATCAAGAAGGGATAGCAAGTCGCCTGCATACAATACCATAATATCATAGATATTAGGAGGGATGACTTTCGTCTAGATTAAATCTATGCCATGGGTGGCTGTCTCTCTAGCTAGATTATGAACGGCTAAATTTGGTCTCTACTAATTGATTTCCTAAACAATTTGCAAAGCTTTTTTTTTTCTAAAATAATTTCAAAAAAAAAAAAAAAAAAACACCTCATTTCCTTGCTAAGAGTCACTGGAATGTAGAGCCGCCACCACTTCTGCAACTATGGGCTTCATCACAATTCTTTGGGTAGAGCTATAGGCTGCCAAGACAAAACCCTTGTTAGGAAATTTATTCTATTTTCTGAGACCCGTGAGATACGAAAAATAAAAAGACAGCAAAATTGAATTAATCACCACGCGGCACCAAGATTTAAGTGGTTCGACTTAACAAGCCTACATCTACTGGCGGAGACAATCCGGAGAAAGTTCACTATCAATAGATTGTTACAATGAAAAAATCACTCAAAGCCCAAAGCTGTAATACACCCAGATCTCACTCTCACTCAAAAAAAAATAAGGGATAATTGCACCGTTGGTCCCTGTGGTATACCATAATTATTTTTCACTCCCTATGATTTAAAAAGTTCATGGGAGGTCTTCGTGATATGCAATAATTACAAATCGATCCCTAGCGTCAAATTCTGTTAAAATTTTTAACAGATTCCGTCAAATGCCACGTCAGTGCCACGTGTCGCCAATAAGATGGCGACACGTGTCCACCGTAATAAAAAAAATAAAAATTTATTAAAAAATAAATAAAAATACTTATTTTTTTATAAAAAAAATTCAAAAAAAAAAAAAGCTGAAGGGGTGGCCGCGCGCCACCCCAGTGGCTGCAGGGGGTGGCGCGCGGCCACCCCAAGCCCCAGGGGGTGGCCTTCGGGCCACCCCTAATCTATTAGGGGTGGCCTCTGGGGGTGGCCATCGGGCCACGCCTAGTAGATCTAGGGGTGGCCCAAAGGCCACCCCCAATGGCCTTGGGGGTGGCCGTGCGCCACCCCCGGCCACTGGGGTGGCCGCGCGCCACCCCAGGCGGCCTTTGGGGGTGGCGCGCGGCCACCCCCATGGGCTGGGGGTGGCCTGGCCACTCCCTTTCCCCATTTTTGTTTTTTCTTTTTTTTTTTGAATTTTTTTTTTAAAAAAAAAATAAGTATTTTTATTTATTTTTTAATAAATTTATATTATTTTATTAAGATTGGACATGTCAGCGCCACGTGCCACCAATAAGATGACGACACGTGGCGCTGACGTGGCATTTGACGGAATCTGTTAAAATTTTTAACAGAATTTGACGTCAGGGATCGATTTGTAATTATTGCATATCACAAGGACCTCCCATTAAGTTTTTAAACCATAGGGAGTGAAAAATAATTATGGTATACCACAGAGACCAATGGTGCAATTATCCCAAAAATTAATACATAAAAGACAAAATCTTCTATAATTCTCTAAAATGCCCTTACTTACAAAACAATCAGATTTCAACCAAATTTTCTAAAATACCCTTACTTACAAAATTATATTTACACTTTATGTGGAACTTGATTGTCATACTATTATGTATAAACTGAACAATTGTTTAATTAATACCATTGTCATTTTCTCAAAATTAATATCTCTATGAACATTAAAAATGGAAAAATAAAATAAAATAAAATTAACAGCATAGCCCCTAAACATTATTTTCATTTCACTAACATGATCTCTTATAAAAACAAGCATAATTTTTTTTTTTTTTTTAAAAGTACATCTTTCCTAAAAAGTAATCCAATCCTCCATAAATTTCAAATACCGGAATTAATGTATCAATTTTTTTAATAACATAACATTGATATACCAAAAAAGTATCATCCTAACATCCATAAGTTTTCGAAGCCTCTTGTACAACAAGTCCAAAATAAAATAAAGGGAAAAATATATATTAGCCCCCAAACTACCACTCTTTCTCCGGATGGCCCCCCAAACTACCAATGCTTAAATTTTGGCCCCCTAAACTACCACTTTCTGATTTTTTGGCCCCATCCGTTCATTTATGCCGTCAATTCTAAACAGAATTCCGAATATACTCCTCCTACACTTTGAAATTTTCACGGTTAAGGGAGGGGTATTTTCAGATTTTTGACCAATTTCTGTTAGAATTAACGATATAAATAGACGGATGGGGCCAAAAAATCAGAAAGTGGTAGTTTGGGGAGTCGGAGTGCAAGTGTTGGTAGTTCGGAGTGCCATCCGGAGAAATGGTGGTAGTTTGGGGGGCTAATTAATATTTTTTCCTAAAATAAAATAACAGGATGAATGCAAATTGCATTATTCAACTTTCATCAACTACTCAAAGTCACCATTACCAAGTCCTTCCACCAACCATTAATGGTGGTGGTTTAGTTGTTTTAAGAAAATTCTCAAAGTGGTTGAGCGTGTAATAGGGTGAGAGTTCGACTTTGACTTCCAAAATATGAATTCTTAATCTTATTAGAATTATGGTGCGCTAGGGATTGGGATTTCGTAAACAAAAGTGTGATTTTAAACCAAATCGTAGAAAATGAATCGTTTGAGAATTGCGTTTCTAAAAAATTAAGATTTGAAAACGCAGAAAACTAATTTTTCAAATCGCAGACAAAGTAATGCTTTCTTGAAAATGCAGAATTTTAAAGGCTAACATGCGATCTTGAAGGCCAAATTGCGATTTTGCCGAACGTTTAACTGTGTTTTTAAAAATCACTTTTTCAAATCGTACATTTTAAAATCTTTATTTTTAAATCACAAACCCAAATGAACCATTATGCACCTTGAGTCTCATTGATACTCTGATGAGGCTATGTCAGACTATGGCTCAGTCGGTTATTACGTGTCTTGAGTCTCATTGATACTCTGATTAGGTGACTAGGTCAACCTATGACTCAATCGGTTATTAGATGCCTTGAGTCCCATTGATACCCTGATAAGGTTAGGTCAAACTATAGCTCAGTCGGTCACGCCCAAGTAGAATAATTACAGTTTTTTTTATTTTGTTTTTATTTAAAAAAAAAAAAAAAAAAAAGTCTCCTTTTGTCGTAGGTACGGCATATATTCATGAATTGCATATAATCATTTTCCATATTCTGACCTATATCATCATGACCTCTTTCTTCTCTTTCTTTATAGTTCTTCAACAACATCAGCAAGTGCTTGAGCATTTCTGTCAACAGTGAAAGGAACCGGAATTCAACCCCCCAATACATACAAGCACAATAATGCAGCACAATATCAAATAAACTACTCTAATAAGCAAAATATAAACACCCAACAATCAAGACAATGATTTTTCTGGACATAAACTTTGGATCAAACAACCTCCCAAACATGTTATGGACAAAAACTTTAATTTCCAAGTTTAATCAAAGCTTTTCTTGATGCAATTCATGAGAAATCACTTAATTTCTTTGAATAGTTTTAATTGTACCACTTAAAGAGCTTTTACTTTGAAACGTTTTAACACTCAAAAGGACCATTTTATATGAGGTTTTCTGCCACAAATGTTTTTGACCTAACCTAAAATCTATGCCCATGACTCATTTTAAAATCACTATTCATATTATTTATGAGATTGTGTGTTTGGGTGTTCGATTGTTTAAATAAGAATTCAATTCTTATTTAGTGCGCGAATTTCGAGGTTTGACTTCATGAAATAAAATTAGAAAAAGTTGAATAAAATATGATTATTTAAAAATAAAAAAAAAAGAGCAAAAACTGTAGCAAGTAGAGAACGTTTTCTCTACTTGCATCCAAACAGACCATAAATAAGTCATTTCCTTGAAAGATCCTTATTAAATGAGCCATTACGAAAATCTCATTTTTAAAAGACATTTTCTACAAAAAGAAACATATCTTGTAAATGTAGAGTTAAATGATTTTTAGGTATAGAACTACCATCTTATAAAATCATGCATTTTGGCTACTAAATGACTTTACAAGTTTTCATTAAACCAGGTGATATTCATATATTCATACACTTGGCTATTAACAAAACCCATGGTCTTCTAAGATAAAGTAAAAGTGATTTAAGAAGATGATGTATTTGTTATATAGGTTTAACTATTATACATGTTTTTTACGAAATTGCTTGACATGTGTTTTTATGGGTATGAAAAAATTTAACACTATGGATATGGTTATCTTGTAAAGCAATGTAGTCATATTTTCATGGCTCAAATAAATTTTTCACTACTAAGCAAAACTCTTCTTTCTTTCTTCTTTTTTTTTTTTTTTTTTTTTTCAAGTACAAAGAAAATATAGGAAAAAAAACATTAAGGAACTAGAAAAGACGAAGAGGATTCTTTTCCAAAACAGGAAGGAAAAGGAGCTTGCAAAGTAGGGAAATTGGAAATGCAGCTAGAAGAAATTCTAGTCGCGGCCTAGGATGCCACATGATGGGCACAGAAGTTTGCACTTTGGTTGATATGACTAGCTGTCCAGCTAGTAAATGATGGAATAATGGTAGGGAAATCAGAAATAAGAGATGAAATAGACCAAGTCTTGAGTGATAGCAGAATTATTGATGGCAAGAGTGACAATTAGAGAGTCGCCTTCAAAGATGACAGAAGGAAGCTTAAGGGAAGAAGATAATTCTGCCACCAATAAAGTTGCTTATGCTTCTCCATAAACAGCTGCATGAGGACTGATTTTTGTCAAACACTAAATGATTGTACTTGTGGAGTCTCGACAAACAGCAGCCTGAGCAAAGAAATTATTCTAGATAGTTGTATCATAATTAATCTTGTGGGAGAGTGGCTCAGGCTTGGACCAAGTTGCATGTGAATGACCATTCTTATGAGACCAAGCAGCAAAATGTTCCTTAGCAAGTCTATTAATAGCAGCAGAAACATACATGGCAATTGGAACAAGAGCTTTACGAAGAGCTTTATTCCTAGCAACCAAATATGATCACAAGCAACTGCTGCAAAAATTTGAAACAAATGAGAATCTGATGCAGGAATACCAATTTTTCCTAGATGAAGAATGATATCCAACCACTCAATCATTGAAGAAATATGCAGAGCAAGAGAGTCCAGTGGCCAAAAAGAATTCTTCCAAATCACTCGTGCTATAGGGCAAGCGAAGAACAAATGTACCAAAGAATCTGTTAGGCAAGAGCATAGAGAACAAGAGATATCTAAATCAGGAGCATGAAAAAAACTGGAAACACGATCCTTTGTGGGGATAATATTCCAAACCATTTTCCAAAGAAAAAGTTGCAGCCTATGATCAAGGTGCAGTTTCCACAATCCTTTCCAACTAGAGGAAGGTATTGGAGAGGGAATAGAAGCCCATTGAGAGGACAATAGATGATGAGCCGACTTTTTAAACAAAAATTCCCAGAAGGAGAAGGGGCCCACAAAAGTGCATCTCCAGAAGTGCAAATTTTGATCTTCAATATCTCAAGAACAGTTGTAGGATTAAACAGAAAACTTATTAAAGACGAATTCCAAGTCAAAGTAGCAGAAATAATAAGATCCGAAATCGCTTAGGGATAAGAGGTTGAAAAGGTAGAGATCCATGGCTGAGATTTGAAACCAGTAAGTGTTGGAACCCATGGTGAAAACCAAACTGTCAAAGAACTAAAAATATGAGGTATAAAGCAGGCTCCGGTTGCTAATAGAGGAGTAATAGATTTAATTCCATTCCAAATATAAGAACCTGAAGAAAGCGGACTAGTTAAAAGATTTCCATATTTGACATATTTGATCTTGAAAAGAGTCACCCATAGACAATCTTGATTCGAAAGAAGCTTCCAGCCCAGTTTGGATAAAAGAGATATTAACATTCTTCATAAGGCGAAACCCTAAACCACCTTGATCCTTTGGTAAACATAAAGAACTCTAAGATTTAAGGATAAAGAACTCTAAGATTTAAGGGTTAAGTTATAAGTTTTACCTTTGGGAAAACCTCACCAGAAATTCTTAAAAGCGGTATCCAAACGCTTACATAAGATATCAGGAAGAAGGAAAGAGCTCATAGCATAAGAGGGGATGGAGGAGACCACAACCTTAATTAGAATAGATTTTCCTGCTTGGGAAAGAGTTTTTGAGCGCCAACCTTCGATTTTCCCCTGCACTTTATCCAAGATATCCATAAAGGAGGCATGTTTAGATCTGCCGAATAAAATTGGAAGCCCCAAATGCTTAGCATTAAGTGGAGTATTGACATAAGGGAGAATACCAGCAATCCCAACCTTAGTAGAAGCCGTAGTATTAGCACTAAATAAAATATTTGATTTGGTGACATTGACAGTCTGGCCAGACCACATACTATATTTGTTCAAACAACTTTGAATAATAGAAGCTTCATTGGAAGTGGCGTGCGTAAAAATAACTGGATCATCCACAAAAAGAAGATGATTTAGAGGCATGCAATGGCGGGAAATCTTAAACCCCTTAAGACTATTATGAAAAAGTCTTGAAAGAACCTCTATTCCTATAATAAAAAGAAAAGGTGAAAGGGATCACCTTGACGCAATCCACACGTGGGTCGAAAATGGCGAAAAGGGCAACCATTTAATAATACCAAAAAAGAGGTTTGTGGAGATACAGTGACAAATCCAATTAATCTATTGAGCATGAAAGCCCAGTTTTTCCAGAATGGATAAAATAAAGCCCCACTCGATCTTAACAAAACCCTTCTCCATATCGATATTGACAGCCATCAGCCCACCCCGACCCTTCTTTTTGATTTAAGAGTATGAAACATCTCATGAGCAAGAATCGAGTTATCCTAAATGTGACGCCCAGGCACAAAAGTTGTTTGAAAATGGGAGATAATTTTAGACAAAAGAGGCTTAAGCCTATTAGCCAGCAATTTAGATATAATCTTGTAAATAATATTGCACAGACTAATAGGCCTAAAATGGTTAACAGAAGAAGCCCCCATACACTTAGGAATTAGAGCAATAAAAGAGTGATTTTGCTCACGAAGAAGACGAGTAGATTGGAAAAGATTCCCAACTGCCTTGAGAACTGTGTGCTTGATAGAATTCCAATACTTGACATAAAACAGAGGCATAAAACCATCAGGTCCAGGTGCCTTAGAATGACCCAAACTGGTGAGAGACTCATAAACCTTAGAATCAGTTGGAGTAGCACAAAGATGTGTATTGTCCTCGTCTGTGATAACCTAATCAAATAAATTTGTAAGCTCTACAGGAAAGGAAGGACTCGTAGAGGTGAATAGATCCTTGAAATGATTAGTAAAACAATTACCAATATCAAACCTGTCTTGGAACCAACTCCCATTTGAAGATTGCAGAAGAGAAATAGAATTCCGTCGCCTGCGAATAATGGTACTTGTATGAAAAAACCTAGTATTAAGATCAGAGGTAGTTAACCATAGTTCTCTGGATTTAGATTTCCAAAGAGATTGCTCCTGTTTTAGATATTCATCTAAAAGATTTTGAAGATGAAGCTCCAGTGCCAGATTGGAGTCCAAAGAAGGAGCCTGTTGAACCAGATCAAGAAAAGCCAAAGTAGAATTCAGCTTTGTTTTAATATCCCCAAAAGATTGTTTGTTCCATTGTTTAATAGCAGTCTTGGTGAGCTTTAGTTTCTGAGATAAACAGAAGGATGGAGAACCAGCAACTGGAGATGACCATGCTTCTTCGATGACAATTCCACAAGTTGGATCACGGGTCCAAAAATCTTCAAATCTAAAAGGACGAGGCAGGGATGGGGTGGGAAGGGAAAAATTTAAAAGAAGAGGATTATGATCAGAGCTAAAGGCAGGAAGATGGGTGGCTAGATAAGAAGGAAAAAAATGGATCTACTGACTATTTGCAATACTCCTATCCAGACACTCTTTGATCAAACAAGCACCTTGTCGATGATTTGGCCAAGTGAAGGGATTACCAAAAAAACTCAAATCAACCATTCCAAATTTAGACATAAAATCAAACATAGGATTAGAAATGAAGCTATTATAAGGCCGGCCACCAATTTTATCATCAGGAGAAATAATAATATTAAAATCTCCTATGCAAAGCCAAGGATCATTATGAGATGCACCCAACCCTTCCAATGTGTGCCAGAAATGCAAGCTCAAATGCTTATAAGAAGGACAATAAACAAAAGAAAGCAAGCATTTCACAACAGGATCCATAGAAGAGTACCAAATACAGATAATATTATTACAAGCATAAAAACTAGAAATATTTACATCAGTTTTCCAAGCTAGCAAAAGACCCCCTTTAGTACCAGAGGGAGGTGCCTGGACCATCAAAGTAAACCCCAACTGGTACAAAATAGGGTTAGCAACAAGAGGAGCAATCTTTGTTTCAGTCAAAAAAAGGATATCAGGATTATGTTGCCTGATTATAGCCAGTAATCAACGAATTGTAAAGTGTTGAGCTAGACCTCTACAATTCCAAGAGAGTATTATCATGGACCCAGAGGGGGCATGGTAGAGCCAGCCACCTCAAAGGGGTAGGAGCATGAACTCATGCATGAGTTTCTGAATGAGGACCTGCATCAACCAAAACCAATTGAGTTACACTCCTGGACTTAACCCCAGCTTTGTAAACCTTTTTTTGCCACTGATGGAGTATAAGAAGAATAAGACTTCTTGTCCAAACGGGAGTCTAGGGAAGAAGAAGTTACTGAAAAAGGAACTTGTGGTTCTTGAGCTGGTGGAGAATTCTTGAGAGTAGTGAGGGAATGGGCTGCCAATAACATACGGTCCTGGAAAGTACTGTAAGTAGCCAATTTCTTTGATGGAGTAGGAAAGAGCTCTGATATATTAGAAACTAAAGTACGCTTATGCCATGTGATCTTGCTCAGCTCAGAGAAGGATGTTGGGTAATTTTCAGCTGTTGGTGACTTCCCACTTTTGGCAGAGCCTGAGGTCTTAGGCGGATAGGGATGCTAACAGGTGGTTCCTTTTGCTTGAGAGGGGTGGAGCTTGCGGTGGGTAGGTGCAGTGGATGAGTAAACTTGAGGAGTGTGATATGGAGACATGCCAGTGTGTATTTGGAAAGGTGGTGCAGGGAGCGTGACTATAGGGTGGGTGTAAATAGTGGAGCTGGCAGGTAGGTTAGTGGGGATAATTCGGCAAAATAGAGGAACTAGAAACATTTGAAGCATGTAATGGAGGGGTGGAAGAAGGACTAACCGAAGAATGATGGATAGATGTTGGTGGAGAAGGAGAAACCGGATTGGTTTCTAATGGAGGACCTTGATAAAAATGGAGTGTTGATGGCTCAAATAGTGTAAGGCCGGAAGAGGAGTGGCCCATTACACTCGTAAGCTGCTGGGCAAGTTGGAGATGGCCAGTATAGTTGTGTTGGTCCGTTGGGCCGTGTACAGAAGGGCCCGTAAATGAGTGGCCCCTTATATAAAAAAAAAAGGATCCTAAGTAAGGCCATGATATGAAGCTTAAGGATTGGTCGTTGGGCTCTAATAGGCCAGGTCTGGATTAAGACCCAATAGCTGATCCGGACAATAAGTAAGTTTGCCCTTCCCCTTTGCAGACATGTCCAAGTTTGGCTGGAGAGACGTCGACGAATGAGGGCCAAGTCCGATGTCATGATGTCCCTGCTCTCGCACCTACGGATGGAACCCTGGTGCAGACGAAGCTTCCTCAACAAGCTTCAATGGAGAACAACGGGGAGGCTGCATGGTGGTCGTCGGACCTGCTGAAGGGGCCGGTAAGAAGAAAACCAAACTCAAATCCTCAATGCAAAGTAAAGATCAGTGACCTCCCAGAATACAAATTGGCCGAGATGAAGGAGGAGAACAAGTTCTGGGGTAGACATAACTACGTAAAGACACCCCATACATATCATGAGGATGGAGGAGGGCCTGGGCCAAAAAACTTACGATGACCTATCAGGCCACAGAAAGTGCAATAGTCCGCCAACCTTTCATAAATAAATTTTATCCATAAAGATGGAAGTCCAGGACGGGAAGGTGAAAACCAGGCACCAAAGGCTTGGATACATCGAAGACAACACACATACCAAGGTGGTGATGACAAATAATTCCAGGACAATCACCATTATCAACATCTAGAACAGCGTCACCAATAAATTTCCCTATTTTAATGGCATTAACATCTGTCATATTTTGTAGGGGCAGACCATGAACTTTTACCCAAAAGGCACATGTAAATAAAATAAATTCAGCATTTGTAAGCTCAGGAGGCCATGGTTTAACTACCAGTAAATCATCTTTGATGTTCCATGGTCCATTATCCATTATTTTTATGACAGATTCAGCATCAGATACCGTAAAAAGAAGATGTTCAGCAGGGAGAAGGTTTACCTCAAAGGGGGTAGCAAACTTCGATGAGAGGGACAAGATATCCCGAATTGTGTACATCGAAGGAGGATTTGGCGAGATAGTATGCCCAAGAAGACAAAAAGAGTCGTTCTGTGGAAGAGCTATAGGTGCCGACTCCAAGGGGAGAGGATCATCACAATTGAGAGCAACAGTTTCCTTGATTAGGGCCTGGGCATTGATGGATCTGGTTGCCATAAATAGGAAATGTGGGGAAGATGAGAGGGATGTGGTGATAGTGATAGAAAAGGATGGTGAATAAAGGTGAAAAAACCTAGTTCTTTGTTCAAAAGCAAAATTTTAACATATAGGTTTAAGCATAACATAACATGTTTTTCACTATTTAAGCAAAACTATCACATATAGGTTCAACTATAACATAAATGATAACTTTGAAAGAGGAACAAATTACTTACAATGATGTGATTAAGAACACTAGAACTTAATGAGCTTCTCCTTTGTTAAAGAGTATGGTGTGTTTTAAGTTAATAAGGTTTAGGGGGTGGTTTGAGCTCTTGGGAGTTAAAGTGTTGGAAGAGGTTGAAGGAAGACTTGAGAGAGGTGAATAGAAATGGAAAATGTAAAGCAAGAAGTGGTCGTATGATGAGTTGGAGTAATGCTACATGTCACCCCATGTCTCTCTTGTATCCCTCCAAAACTGGTATGACTTTTAAAATCACAGTTAAATTTGTAATATAACAATATTAAATTTTGATCCAATGGTGATTTTAAATGTTACATCAATTTAAGGGGGACATGAGAGTGACATGTAGAATTTTGAGTGAAATAAACCAAAAAGTTGAGTTTTAAAATCCAATTAATGTCCCCCCCCCCCCCCCCCCTTCCCTTTTTCTTGTTTAGGTCCTTCCATAAAAAGCTTTATTTTTTTCTCAAAGCACTAAGTGGTCTATTGCATGAATGATTCATGATCTCTTCTAATGTTGGAAGATTTGAAATTGTTGACTTAATTAATTAGGGTTAAGATTTAAAAATAGGTAAATCACTTAATTTATAAAAAGTTATGTTAAATTGAAATCATAAGATTTTATATCTTATTGTCCTATATGTCACGTCATAAATCAAACCATTAAATTATGCCTATTATGCCTGTCATTAGAGACGAAGCTATGCCATAAATTAGATTATTAAATTATAAAATTCATTAGTTCTTATGATTTCCTTCAGGAGGCATTGATCAAATGTTTACTAAGCTCACTAGCCCAGTATCAATGGTCTACACATCTAAGTCTACACATCTAAGCCCAACACTTTGGGCTAACTCTCATACTAAGCCTACTAAAATGTGATAGGGTATTACAACTAGGGTTAACAATTTTTAATACAACTCACGAATCCGACACAGAGTTATAGGGTTAAGGTTTAAGCTAAACGAGTTGACGGGTTGATTCGTTTAGTGGCCCGTTTATGACACGTCAACCCATTTATGCTCCGTTTATGACACGATTAGCTAAACAGGTTGACTCATCAACCCATTTAGCTAATTGCACCGGGTCCGGGTTGACCAAAACAGGCTGGCGGATCAATCAGGTCGACCCAAACCCGCCTCGAAAACTCATTTTGCCAACCCTTTACAACTACCTCAAACATAAACTGTTATTTCCTTTCTCACTTCCTACTCATCAAAATGACATGTAAGTTTATCAAATGGATCTGAATACCCAAAGAAAACCGTTTATACATCAACCAAAAGCCTCCTGAAAACTTGTAATACCTATTTATCCCTCATTATGACATAAAATAAAAAGTCTAAAAAATGAAAGGAGCTCACTACCAGCTTGCAGAAGCATCACTTTTTTAGCTGAGCCGCCATATATCATCCCCATATGTTCATCTTTATTTGCCTCTTTTCAGTTTTCTCCACCTCTCTTGGGCCTTATGTCTTCCACTTGAGCCATTGATTTTTTTTCACTTTTTTCATCCCTTTTTTTTTTCCATTTTCTCTTTTTATAATGCTTTGCATGTGGTTGTCCCCATATTTCTGTTTCTTTTGCATAACAGGAAATCCACATCATACAAACTCCATCAAGTGCCATTTCATCCCAGTTTGACCATCCGTTCAACATGGAACTTAAAAGCTTTATCTCTTGTGGCAAGCAAAGATAATCCAGCTGCATGTCATCTCTTGATTTCATAGTACATGCCATGCGAAGCGAAGAACTGGAAATCTGGGTGACTGACCCCAAGCAGTCTCAGCCAGTTCTCGGCAGCCTGCATGAGGGAATTCGCCAGTTGACACTCACTATCCCCATGTTGTGCCCACATGGATCCTTTTAACTTATAGGATGCCATACCAAAAGCAGGCAAGGAAATCTTGGGGACACCATCGATCTCAGTTGGGTAAATGACTACTGGGGCTTGGGTACTTCCACCACCTGCAAAAACAATAAGAGGCCAATTCTAAGAATTGAATAGATACCATAGAGTACAAGTTAAACCATCTTATATCAGACATTTGAACTGTATAGATACCAGCAGAAATACTATTTTTGACTAAAGCATGTCAAATTTATAATGAAATTGAACTCAAATTATCAAACCCCACATTGTTGCTGTGGTTTTTATTCAATATATCATGCACCATTGATTTACTATTTTTGGTGCATCTGTGTGCGCGCGCGCGCGTGTGAGAGAGAGAGAGAGAGAAAGAGAGAGAGGAGAAGAAGAAGAGTATGGCAAACGATGAGGTGTCCTTCCTAGAAATGAATAATACAGAACAGCAAAGGAAATCATAAGAATAGAAAAGAAAAATTGAAAGGAAAAAAAAAATAGCATAAAAAATACAGTGAAGAGCTACACGCTGCAACCCCCAAATGCTGAGTGGAGATATGGAAATTTTCCCCTTTGTTGGGCCGGACCCACCAAGAATTCCAGGGTTTGGCCGAGAAACGAACATGAAAGAGTTACCATCCACCATAAGATCCTCATAGTTGATCTTCTCAACAAACATTAAAGCAAAAGGTCATATTGATCACCAATTCAATTGATTGTATCTAAAAGGGAAACAGTGTTTGCTTATATGTTATGTTTCAAAGAGATTAAATGATGTGAAAAAGCTAAGCTTTCTTTAAAGGCCCATAAAAGGAGGAAATTACGAGGAAAATGCTCTATCACTGTAAAAAAGCTGGCAAAGTATAACAATGCGAATTATAGAAAGGCTAAGATTACCTGTCATGGGTGTGGAAAGAGTATGGTATGTTAAAAAGCAAGCATCCAAATCTTTTAATGTTGGGCCTGTGGGTATTCGGTAGATAGGATACCTACAAAAAACATATCATCAGACCAATCAATCCTGGTATGATACAAAGTAACACAATAATACAGATTGCATAGAACTTTACCATGCCACAGACAACCAACTGTCTGCCATTAAATCACAACTTCTTAACGTCTTCAGTCCAGGATACCGGCATGCAAGATCTAATATCTGCCTCAATAATACAAGAACTAAGATGCAGAGTTCAAACCACAAACTTACGCAAGAGAATAGTAGCAAGAATATAGCTAACCTTGTCAGCTAATGGTACACGGCAATAAGGGAGATCCTGCTCAAGAAACTCAAAGAGAAGCCGATCTTGAGAATTCTCTGCTTCACCATCATCACTAGAAAAGCCTTCTTGTCTTCCACTCTGCTCATCATTTAAAGACAACCTGCCCAGTCTAATTGGGACTTCACTAGTTGGATGGAGACAAACCTGCTGTTCCCTGGTAAATTTTATGCCTTTATCAATTTCATAGTCACTGCTTCCATCACTGCTTGAATCCCTATAGTAGTCACAGTCACTGTCTTCACGAACTTGCCTAACCAAATGACGAAGTCCAACTTGGTTAGAATCCAATAAACTGTATCCTACAATTACATCAAGAATTGCACCAGAACTAGATATATTGTTTCAAGAAACTAGTTAGGAGAAAAGAAAAAAAATCACAACAGTTAAACAAAAATGGAGCTAAAAATATGAGAAGGTAACTGGAGTCTTACAAAATAACAAAGGAAACATGCTATAGACATTAAGGCTCAGATTGTTTCAGGGGAAAATAGCCACTTTTTTCGGAAATGTTTTCAGCTAACATGCTATAAACATTAAGACTCCGTTTGGTTTGATGTATAATATTTTGTCGGAAAATGTTTTCAGAGAAAACATTTTCCAGAAAAAGTGGCTATTTTCCGCTGTTTGTTTGCAACCCTGAAAATGGTTCGAAAAACATTTTTTTGGCGTTTGGCACGTATGAAAAATCGCCAAATATTTTTTATATTTTCATATAATTTGAGGAGTTGCGAGGAAGAGAGAGACGACGAAAGAAGTTGTGGAGGAAGAGAGTGTGTGAGAATAGAAGGCCTTTTGGGGTGGGATTGAGATCAAGTGGAATTACCTGCCCATATTGCTTGCAATTTTGGCAGGACCTTGTGGGGCCCACTTGCCCGGACAGGTGTTTGAACAGCTCAAAACCTGTTCAGGCAAGTAGGCCCCACAAGGGGCCCTCTCACAATTGGCCGCCCAGAAGTGTGAAAGAACGGCAGAAAATGGTTTACGCACATAAGAAGCGTAAACCATTTTACGCCTTGAGAAAGTTATTTTTCTCGGTCAACTAAAAACCATTTTAGGTTAATCAATATTTTACGCCACACCAAACACTCAAAAATAGGAGAACCATTTTCCAAAAAATATTTTATGCCAAAAGAAATAGGGCCTAAGAAATACAATATATACATATAAACAGTTGAGGCATATTAAATAACATAACATCCTTTCTTTCTGCACAAGGACATCAGCACATGGACATCAAGAGTAAGAAGTGAAACTACTATACCTCATGACTCGATGAGAGGCTTATGTGGCTCAAAGAGAAACAAAAGGATTGTTAATTATCAACAGAATGTGTTCGCTCAAACAATGTCACAATTGACAACAGTACCTTCTATGTGAGGACCAAGTACATATAGGCTGTTCAATTAATTATGAACCAAGTGTGACATCAAAACAAAGGAAAAACTGTTAGCTCCGATTATCCCTTTATCCTAAACAAAAGTAAAATCAAAATAAGAAAAAATTTCAAATAGTTATTATGATTCTTTTGCAAGGTCAAATTTATTAGGAAATCAAGAGTCAATTGAATTACACTGTCAAGAGAGGATAACAAATGCATGGTCCACTTCTCCAATAACAATGTAAGAGAGATTATAAGTGCACCATAAGAAGCTAAACTCAAATACCCATCAGCACATTATAAGAAAGTGTTTCCTATTGTTATTCTGAAAAGAAGAAACCAATCAAGAATAGTATTCTAAGGATAAATATAAACATAAAGAAAATAGATTAAAAAATCATAGGAGACAAAATTCTAACACATTAGAAGTAAAATAAGGTCTAGTTCTCATCCATTTCTCAGCTACATGATCTTGCTTGGACATAGATACATTAAAAGACACTTTTGCTGCCATTGTGTCAAAAGTTTGTTTGCAAAGAACCAATTGCTAAAAGCATATGGTGTACTATATTCAAGTTCTGAATTGTATATCCATTTATTTAATTATAAAATTACAAGACCAAGCACTACAAAGCCAATTACAAAAAGAATAAATAATGCAGGTCCACCCAACAAACTAAGAAAACCTACAATACTCTGGAATTTGTTGGGCTTCTAATTTTTAGTTTGTACTTTTACACGATAATACAAGGAAAGCACTATTAACATTGTTCACTCAACCTTGTATGCTAAATTTACATATTCTTCAATGAAGGTGTTCGGCGAGACACCTAAACATACAGAAAGATTTATCTTATGACTGTAATTATTCACACTCGAGCACTCTTTGACTACCTTTCGGTCAAATATCATTGTACCTTAATTGACAGCTCACCAACTTGCTTAGTTTTGCCTCCTCCAATCTGACACAATTTCCAAGCGCAGTCACTTTGCCTTCTAGAGTTTGGACATAATTACCAAAAAAAAATATACATAAGGATTTTGCGGACAGGAAATTAATAATTTAACTCCTTTGATTTAACTTATTTACTTATTTTGACTGGGTTGGATTTCAGATACTACTAAATATTTTAACAGCGTTTATAACCATTCAAATCTCTTAAATCATCTCTATTCTGCATAACCTAGCAATTCAGTCTAAACAAAACCTCAAAATAAGAAAACTCACCAGAGTCGTTGCAGTCACCTTAATTTCGGAAACTCTTGTGAGTTGTAACGAGAAAAAGTTTATACTGTATGATATCTAACGACAGTTTTAGTAAGTACAAGCATTCAACCTTGTTGATACTAACCCAGGTAACTATCAAGAGAACTTATTTCACCAAACTTAGAAACCTTCTCATGGTGACTACTTACATTGATAGTTCCATAATATAAACCAAGAAAACACATCAAAGAAAAGAAAATCAAAAACTTTTGATTTCCTGCAGAAATAGAGAACCACACTAATAATGGTTCTGTTCAAAGATAAATTTGAAGGACCAAGCCCGTCAACTTCATTTTTATTTTATAAGTAAAGACGATATGTTTATTCCGTGTCCCTATTATGGAGAAGCACCTATAATCAACTTGCTTGAACCAGATAGAGTCATCAGCAACCATGCATAGCGTGAGTTTTTCAATTAACAGAAGAAAAAATCACTTCAAAAGAATTTCTCAATTCTCATATAAGCCAGAAGATTAAACTTTGTCAAAAAAGATTGGTTAAAGTGCTGCCCAATACGAAAATGTTTAAGGTAGAAAGTTAGAGAGACGTGATTAAAAAATTGGTTCCGCTCTCAAACATCTTTCAGCAAGTTCTTGATCTTGTAGTGTCTCCTACTATCAGGAGTCTCAGAAAACCAATAGAAGCAGTCAGCGCAGCATTGAACAAGAGGCATTATTCTTCACAATAAAAGCAGATTGAACATAAATAAACAATTAATTGAGAAAAAAGAGAAGAGAATGATTATCCAACAATGTAATATAGAACCAACATCATCAAGGCTTAGTAATTATGATTGCCTGAAGTGACAATGAATATGATGTTCAAAATATAATTGGTTGTACATGAAAGTATAATCAGTATTGAATTCAAACATACATAAACACTTGAAATATTCATGCATAAACAGTACTACCTTGGCTTGGCATTTGACCTTGTAGCAGGTTCACCGTACAATTGGATACCAGATAAGTATGGGACGTAATATTGAACAACAGAATCACCCTCATCAAGAACCAAAGGCACTCCTGCCCCGTACGCGCTCCATTCCTTAAATGTTTCCCATAGATCATTCAACATGAAATACGGTTGAAACTCAACATCACAAGTCCTCCACCCCCTCATTGTCGTCTACAAGAAAACAAAAATCAGCAATTTTTTACCAAGACCGACAAATATGAGAAATCCAATCAGTAAAGCTCAAATCCAAGCTAGAAAACATATTAAAGAGGGAATAATACTAAAAATCATCGCTTATTCTTTCTGTTCTTTTGTACTAAAAACTGAGAAACTCATCCCAAAATTCAACTATCTGGAAAGAATTAAAGAACAAAAAAAAAAATGGAGCTGAGTTAAGCTTGATTGACTGAAGCTGATCGTTCCTTTTGGTCCTCAGTACTTTATTGGTTGAGTGACGCCTATCTTTATCAGGTCCTAAATACAAGAAAACCCAATATACACAACTATGGTGCTCAATACTTTCTCCTACACTGTCTCAGGAACCAAAGAAAATCTACAACTAAGCAAGCGCAAAGAGAAGATAAAAGATCAACCTTGGAGAAATATTGGGCCGGAACCAAAGGCGTGGTGGACTCCAAGAACCTATCAAGGTTCTTAACAGGCTTTACGGATTGCTCCAAAGAAGGCTTTGCCAATGAATTTGAAGGGTCTTTACTCTTTCTAGCTGAGTCCAGGCTGTCAGTCTCATCACCCTTTTTAGATCTCCGAGCTTGTTTTTGTTGATTCTGATTCTTTCTTGCTTTCACCGGGACGTAAAACCGATCCTCACCGCGCAGAGCCCCAAAACGCAACCCAGAACCCAACATTTCCACCGTTTGCTTGCTGAGAAAACGGAGGAAAATACGAGAGGATTTTAAGATCTTATGCTTTGTGTAGTCTTTTCTTTTTATCAAAATGAAACTGGAAAACCCAACTAACCCCAGATAAATTAATACAAGGATTTGTTGTCTGGAGGCTTTAGTTTTGAAAAAGTCTCAGTGAGTTTGGAAATCTAACATAAGAGTGAAAATGGCATAACACAATCGCAGTACCCAAACACAGCAGAGAAAACCCAATTAACTGAATCAGAGATGTGTTTCAACTGATCAAACCAAAGAAACACAGAAATCTCAGAAACTTGTATTAAACAAAAATAGCGAAAATTAGATTAGAAAGATTCAAAGCGAAGAGAGAAAGAAACCACTTTGCACTGGATGAGAGCCAAATGGGTTTTGCGTGAGGGAAGAAACAAGGGTCAAGGCGTGAAGGAAAGCTCAGAGAGATAGAGAGATTGAAGGAAGGCTTCAAACAGAGTGTGTTATAAAGGATAGCAAAGAATTAAGAATAATTCATTTTCCTATATTTTTTTTTATGATCCATTATAATATTAAATAAATTACATATTATTAAAGAGAGTGTTTGGTAGATCATTAAAATGGGTCAACTGTAAATAATGCAATATATATTTTAAATTTGTTTAATTTAATAAATTTTGTGAAATATAGAATTGATTCTTTTTCTGTTTTCTGAAATAGGGTAGAATATTTCTATGAAAGGTTAAAGCAAAATTACTTTACTTTATAATTTGAGAAATGTTAAATGTTATTTTGTATTATGTTATTCTACTTTCATCATTCTTAGCTAACATGAAACTGTCAATTTGCCATTGCTTTTTCTTTTCTTTTCTTTTTTTCTTTTTAAATAAGATTAAAGATTAAATAGCGTATTGGTACCTGTAGTTTAACTTTTTTATTTTTTTGTCTCTTGTACTTTAATTTTTATTATAGATAATATATGAGCTATGGGAAAAAATAGAGATGGTATATCCGTCTAAATTTTCGTCCAAAAACTAACGATAGTTCATGTATCTACTCTCATGTATTGACATGTGTAATATGCATTAAAAAAAAACTGAAAAATAAAAGCTTTAAAAATTAATAAAATAAAAAAAAATTGAAAATAATAAAACTTAAAAAAAATAAAGTATTAAAAACTAAATAAAAAAAAATTAAAAAAAAAAAGAAAGGAGAAGGGGTGGCTCAGACTTTGGGCAAAATTGGGGTGGTCGAACCACCCTCTGGCCCATGGGAGTAGTTCGGCCACCCCCAAAGGCCAAAGAACAAAAATAAATAAATAAATAATTAAAGGGTTTGGCCCTTGGGGGCGGCCGTGCCACCCCCAAGGGCCAAGGAACAACAAAAAAATAAAATAAAATAAAGGGGGTTTGGCTCTTAGGGGTGGTTTGGCTACCCAGGCGGGCCAGGAGGGGGGTGGAATTTTTTTTAAAAAAAAGTTTTATTATTTTCAATTTTTTTGATTTTTAAAGTTTTTTGATTTTTTAGTTTTTTTTTTTTTAATGCATATGATACGTGTCAACACCTTTGAATAGACACGTGGACTACCGTTAGTTTTTGGACGGAGGTACCATTTTCGTCTTTTTCTATAGCCCATGTACCATCTGTGATAAAAATTAAAGCACATGGAACAAAAAATAAAAAAGTCAAACCACAAGAGGTGAAAAGGTGTTTAACCCTAAGATCAATTTAAAAGTGGATTAATAATATCACGTCAACAAAGAATGATAAAAGAACAACCAAAAAATCTGTATAGTACATCTCAAATAATTTAGACAATATACAAGAACATAGATTCCAATATTGAACTAATATTTAATTGCTTTAAAGTAAGATTAAATCAATTTTCCTAGTTTTTGAAACAAGTCAAGAATTGGTAAAATGTATATTTACTTTATGTTAATTAAATGGAGAGGATTAATAATTATATTTGACTTTACCATAGCTATATTTTTTCTAGTAACTATAATTATTATTTTTCCTATTCTATTGACTATTCACTGCCTTGATGGGTTTTACTTTTTAGCAAGACATTCTCCATTTTAGTTAGTTTTTCTTGTCACATGAAATTTTTTTTTTCATTATTTTTATAACTAGAAAACAAATAAGTAGGCTAATCATGAATTGTATATCCGGTTTAGAATTATTTCAATTTGATAAGTCTTTTTAAAAAATTATACAAAATACTTATATAAAAAGCTAAAATAGGAATATTGTCTAATTTTGAATATAAACCAAAAACTTAAGTCATTGTTAAACTAATATTTAGTTTATGGAAAACGTTATTTGATTTGATAGAAATCCATTAATTACTAATATTTAGTTAAAATGGAATAGTATGGTATTTTTTTAGTAAGAAATTGAGTACTTTAAATAAAAATTATAAGTGTAAGAATAAAGAATAAAAAAATAAAAAATAAAAATTCCCCATCTTCAATGGTTTGCTTTATAAACTATAATTTGTAACAAGTTTTCAATGCGGAATCAATCACCCAAAAAAGGCTCTTCGTGATTGGTGGGTTCGCTGTGGAGTGGATTTACGTGGGCACGAGTAGGTGGCACACGTGCTTAAAGAACAGCAAGAGCTACCATCATCACCCATCAGTACTCGCTCATAAAAAAAAATTAAAAAATTAAAATCAGTATTTAAGTTTTGTAAGTTTTTTTTTTTTTTTTTTTTTTAAAAAAAACTTTACTTTTTTTTAAAAATTATTAACTAATAATTTAAAAGACAACACTTTAAAAAAAAAAAAAAAAACACTTCTCTCACTTATATCGCATTAAAAAACTTTTTCAAATCAAAACTAAAAATATTTTTCAAAATTATCATTAAAATATTAAAGTAATGTTATATACCACATTTTTATCTCATAATCATCCTATAATGCTGACATATTAGTTTCAAACAATTCTTGAAGTAATATTTTTTAGGGAAAATTTCACTTAACCTCTTGAACTTCCATCACATTTGTAATTACCTCCCTAAACTTAAAAAATATTCAATTTAGTGTAAAGAGACCATCTTCCAAATTTTTTTCAATTTCACCGCTATGTGTTAAATCCTACTGCAGAGGTGTTAAAATTTCTAAAATACCCCTTTTTGTTTTAGGAAAAAGAAAAAAAGAAAAAAATTGCAAGGATTTAACGGAAAATTTTCAACAATACTCATGTCTGAATCTTTGAAAAATTCGTATGTATAATTTTTTGTAAAAAATAAAAATTAAGGATATTTTGAAAATTTTGACAGAATTTAACTAAAAATATTAATGAAGAGATAAAATTAAAAAAAAAAATGAAAGATAAATACACTAAATTGAGTAAAGTTTTTTCCATTTTATATTTTTTTGAATCTAAAAATTGGTTAGAATTATAATATCAACATTTTAAAATAAAAATATAATTTCTAGCTATAGTCAATTATTAACCATATCCATATATATTTAATACTCTTAAATAATTCACACACTATTCTGAGTGCATCATTATTCATTAGTACCAGTGTACCACTATCGTGGACCAGTGGTGCCCTGTCACAATTCTTATCTTGAGACAAATGTTCTTTCTACTTTTATTTTCTTACTTTTTGGAAGAATTTTTAGTGCCTTCCCCTTCCTTGTATAGAAGTTGGAAGTTATTCATTTACATTTTAGTACACTACTATATATTTTTATTATATTTTTTATAGATCACTACTATATTTTATTAATTATAGAGAAAGCTAGATACATGAACATCATTTTAAATTATCAAGATAACCATGGCATATTTTGCAGCTGAAATATTCTTTTTCTCTGAATCTACAAAAGTAAATGAAAAATGTAAATACAATAAATAAAAATAAAAACCCGTTATTGATATTGTTTGAGAATAACTAATAGTTTTTTTGATAAGTTTTTTTTTTTTTTTTTTTGATAAGTAGAATAACTAATAGTTAGTGGTGTATTCGATTCTAATACGAACAATTGCGATGTCATCAATTAGCTATATATTTTTATTGATTTTAGCCTTTAAAAATAAAATAAAATCATAAAATACAGAACTTGGGGTAGCTTCTTGAACCAGTCCCAAACACTCTCAAAGAAAGTAAGAGGAAAATGTTGACACGTCACTTCATTGGGTGTCCCATGAAGATCTATATGAGTTTGAAAATTCTCCAAGTACTCAATAGGATCTCTAACTTCAATATAACACAAGATTTGAGGAATCTTAAACTTCTTGAGTAGCCGGTAGTTTGTTACTCGTTTAGTGAATGGTTAGCCAACACTCAATTAGAGCTTGTTCACTACTGTGGCTTTGCTTTTGTCTCTCATTTCTATGTCTTAAGCCATATACATGCACATTCTCTCCAAATCAGCAACAATCATACTCAAATCTCATGCATCTTCCCATTTATTTCCTTGTTCACGGCATTTATTGTCTCGATGATTATGCTCTTGGAAATTGTCTTCCTCGCAACCATCCTCCCAACGATCGTGGTCGTTGGTATGACTGTTGTTTATCTCGGGATGGGATTGTTCTGGGATTCAGAGTAGCAACTCTGCATTATGCTGTGTTAGGGCTTCATCTGGTATTCCAATGTTGCTACACGGTACTAATCTCCACTGCCCAAGGGATGGGGCGGAGGTGGTGTATTGTTCTAAGCTTCTAGAGCCGGGTTTGGCTGAATAACTAGTTTCATCTGGAATCTCCTTTGCTAGTTGGCTTGGCTACTGCCTACCAGAACATGTGTTCATCACCATAAATGGATTTTTTTTTTGGCACGTTCTTCAATGTTTTCACGTTCCCACGATCGCTGTAAAACAACTAAAGTTAAGAGAACTTGCCGAAATGCCGGGGAAGTCTCATTCTGATGCTTAAGTAAGTCTCTGAGAGAAAAGTATATTCAATGCACAATAATTCAGTTTAGGGTTTATACCCAGTGTAAGAGGTGAAGTCACACATGAATTAAGTCTTTTACTCCAACTTGACTTAAGAGTGTTATGAGTTTGATTTGGAGCAGGAGTCCTATCCCAATCCCACTCGGAGTATGACTATTAATGTTTTAAGGAGTCCTAATTGGACCGGATTGTAACTCTGACCCCAATTCAGCTTAGAGTAGGGATGAGATATAGTCCTGAAATTTCAAGGGTTGAGACCCAATAGTATCCTTTTGTGAATCAATGAGTGAACATCATTGACATCTTCTGTGATGAGACTGATACCTGAGTTCCTAAGACATACTTGTCAAGAGCCTTACTTTGAGAAATTGAATCCTGGTCCAAGGGTGTGTCCACTCCCAGGACCCAATCCAGATGTGTCGCTTGTCATGTATTCTCAGAAATAGCCTTTTTTCAGGGAGGACTTGTTTGAGTGTCTATCTCTCAGGGCGGACCTATTCGAGAGCCTTTTTATCTTGGCTTGGGGCTCACAATTATATGTGGGTCGGTACTGACTTTGAGGCCAATGATTGAGCAGATGAGTTGGTTTGAGTGGATTATTCCCAACAAATGTCAATAAACTTCTCTTATATTGGACAAACAATTACAAGAACTGTAATTTATATTTTATAAGTAATTTCATTGAGTAGCTGATGCGGTAAGAACCTTTTCTTTTACATGGTTAAACGTCCAAAGATTGCATAACCATCGAGCGACAATGTAGTATGTAATTCTTAGAATATTAAGAGCAATAGTATGAGTTCCAACTCTGTGTTTATATATATATATATATATATATATATATATATATATATATATATATATATATATATATATATATATATATATATATATATAATAAATCAACATATATTAAAATTTAAATAAAAAAAAAATTCTCCAACTTGAACTCCATTATCAAAAGGTTTAAAATAATTTCAAATATACTACTTATTTTGTTCTATTTAAATCTGTACTACAAAACGTTATAATCAATATAACTTGATATTTTTCTTTTCTTGCTATCAAAAATATTATCTAAACAAACAAAATATACTCTGACTAAAATCTTGACAAGTGGCATTTTAAGAGTTTTAAAATTATGATAATTGGTATAGTAAAATTGTGACAAGTGAAACTATTATTTTGTAATTTAATGTTGCTTTAATTAAATCACCAAGGATTAAAAAAGTTATACATGTCATATTAGACTAAACATTAAAATTGGAATCGGGAAAACAAATAGAGAAATTAAAATAATTTGTTTGCCAATAAATTTGTAGGATAAGCTTTGAATATGGGTAAAAACCGTATCCATATGTAGTCATTGAAAAGAAGTGTGAGAATTTTAAAAGGAATAGTTAAGTATGTAGTTTTTTTTTTTTTTTTTTGGAATAAGTTAATGGAAGAACCTTCATTATAATCTGAAACTCAAAGGACCAAACGCTGTAATTAGGGGTACAAAGACTCTTAAAAAATAAAGTACATGACTAATTCTTAACTTGGATGGCAACTACCATGGCAACTGAACACAAAATAACACATATCTTTACAATGAGTTCCATTATGAGGAGATAAGAGAGCAAGATCTGATCTAAAAACAACTATTACAGTTTAGATTTAAGATCTACCATAGTAGGCTGCAGGGGTTAACAACAAAACATAAATTAAAAAACTAAAAACACAAACTAAAACAACACTAGCCGACAAAGAGCACTAGGAGTCGCCGGTGACGGCGCGTGTATACCAAGCACCCTTACTAGAGGACCCCTCACCAATCAGATGAACCACTGAATCTCTTGGGATCCACCGACCACAAAATTGGAGAAGATGAAGAGCCAACACGCGTCGGCGAGGGAGGAGCACTTGTTGGCGCGTGCACACCACGCTCCGGTGTAGGGACAGCCGGGCAAAACACACCTGGTTGTAGCAAAGGTGGAAGACGGCGACTAACATCCTAGAGGGGCGTGTGACATGCATAGAATTACGAGGAATCATAGATCTAACTTCAAAAAATGGCTTGAAAACAGAGTTTGGTACCTTACTTAGATCAACTCTAACAGTAGATTGAAGCCCACAAACCCCAAATCCTCGTAAGGATTAGAGAAAATCACCTTCATCTTCTTGGTTTCACAGAGAGCCTCCGAGAGGGAAGAAAACCAGCAGTCCACGGCTCAGTGCCAAGCCGAAACAAAACAATAACAAGATCAGACCAACTTGTGTACAGGTTCAATCAGTTGTTTTTAGTTAAGTCTGAAGTTAAAAGAGCCTTCTTAGGCCAAAATATTTCAATGACAATAATAAGCATTAACAGTAACGAAAAATTTGTTAAATAGTGCATTAAAAATAATAATATTACATCTCTAACAACCAAAATTTGATATTTTAAATGATTTTAGGGTGGCTAAAATTGTTAAATAGGCCAAAATTTCAGTTAATAAAAAGTAGGTTGAAGATAACAAAAATTTAATATATAAAATAATTTTAGGATGGCTAAATATGTGACGAGTAGTATTTTATAACTACTTTTTTTTTTTTTTTTTTTTGGTGATTTAATGTTGGTTTAAATCGATGGTAAGACGCTTGTGAGTGAAGTCCTTCTCTTTGTACTTTGCTTTGCTGCAGTAAAGTTCGGGCGGTGATGGGAGAGTCTTTTGCCTGTTTGGGTTGAGGAGGTTTTGAGTGGAAAGGTGATGAGGCTAGGCATGGCAGAGGAGTTGGGGCAGCAGTGGACATGGGTGGGAGAACCACCCACAAAATCAAACCCTTCACTTTTTTTTTGTTTTTTTTTTTTAGGTCTTGTGGTTCGACCACCTTTAAACTAACCATAGGGGAGTCACTCCCGTTTGTCCTGGGATGATTTCGGCCACCCCTATTTTGCTTTTTAGGAGACTTCAGACTAGTCATGGGGTGACTTTTTTTTTTCTTTTAATTTTTTTGAATAGTTTCTTTTTTTAAAAAAAAAAATTAATTATTAATTATTTTTATAGTTGATTTGTTTTTAATTAGGCATAGTAACACATGTTGATTTTTTAAGGCTAGTGACGTGAAATATGCTATTTTTTTAACGGAAGTATCATCTCCGTCTTTAGCCGCAAACGAGATACCATCTGACATCTGTGATACAAAATGAAGTATAAGAAACAAATATTCTTTAAACCTCGTAGGGTCAAGAGTATTTAACCCTAATTTTAATAAAGATCGAGAATAAGGCTCAAAGTTGGAGGGAGGGCCGAAGTAGTAGTTGTTGTACCATTGCTTAAAGATTGTGAGTCAATTCATTTTTCAATGCCTGAATTGGACGGTGTCATCGACCCTAGGTAGACAATGATATCCTCCAACTTGAGTTGAATCAATCGTTTAAACCACGTCGCTTTAAACATTTTTCAATGGGATTGTACCTAAAAGATTAGACTGAAATCACCTTCAATTGTTGCCCTCATTATTTTGCATATTATTTAACATATATTATATATAATTTCGTCAGCTTAATTGGTATTACATTAGTCAACCTTTGTAGCATTCAAACCTACTTTTGTTGTTGCAATTAATTATGTTGGTTGGTTGGTTTTGTTGTGTGCATCTGTGGGGTTTTTCTTTTCTCTTTTTTGGTTTCTCTCTACCAAAATTTAGTGTAGCAGATGATCCATGCCGGCATTGTTTTGTTTATCTCTCTCTCTCTCTCTCTCTCTCTCTCTGTGGGCTTACTTATTAAACATTTGTTTGCTTTTACTTTTATATTAAAAATCGAAGATAACTAAGATCTCTTATGAAATATTCACCGACCAATTTCATGGGGTTTGCTTTAGCAGTAGTAAAGTTAATAATTTGATATGACTAAAAAAAATCCATGTAAACTTTGTAATACTTTTTTAGTAACCAAAGCATAATGCTATAAAATCTTGCGTTTTAAAAGCACACAATTTGCTTGTAATTTAGAAATGTGAATTTTTTCCATGTTTTTAAACTAGTCCACTAACATGGCAAGGAAACTGATTTCTAAAGATCGACCAAGATGCATGCAATTGGAGAGTCTGGTTGGAAGTTTTTGGAGCCAGTTTTCTCTTCTGCTATTGTTCTTTGATATGTGCGTTTTTACACAAAATCGTCAAAAATTGTCTTGTTTTAAATTGTGATTGAAAGAAATAAGAGTAATACTACATATTACATTTTTATTTTACAATTATCTTATAATGTCGATGTGGTAGTGTCAACCAATTCTTATATTTTTTATTTTTATTTTTTTAAAATAAAATATAAATCAATAAGGGGCCAATAATTTGAATGGCAAGGAGCAAGAGGTTTGATGCCCTGTGATTTAGGTAGAATTTAAGGTCAAGTCGTCTAACCAATTTATGACACAAAAAGAAAGTAGAAATAAAAGAGAAAAAGGACATTAATTGGATGGTGTATGTTGAGTCGATGAAGTTAGAATATAGGCCCCAACTCTGGGTTGGTTCGGTTGGACTTCAATGTTTCTCCATCACGTCTAAAGGGCAATGGCATCATCCAAATGGTATATACCAAAGGCATTTTAAGGAATGATTCCATGTCACCGTCAACGGTGGTGGTGGTTCAGTGACATTAAAGAAATTTTTAAGTGGTTGGGCATGAACTAGGTTATTAGCGTAACTGAATATTAGTGAGTTAGAGGAAAAACTTTTTCATGGTAAAAAAAAGATGAAAATAGCGTACGCTTTTGTTGGTATAAATATTCATGTTCTGATATGATCCTTGTAATCAATTATCTAAACTGGAAATTAATTTGGAAATGCATCCCCATTCGGTCCACTTTAGCCACTTATTTCAGCCTTAGTGAGGACCAAAACTCTCTTTGTCCTCTCTGTTCCTCCTCTCCAGAAACTTATGAACATCGCTTTCTATCTTGTCACTTTGCTCGTATTATTTGGAGGTTATCCTCTCGGCCTTTGGACACTTTGAGTTTTGAAGGTCTTTCTATATCTAATTGGATTAAATTTATATATAATGGGACCTTATTTTTCAATCAATATGGTGGCCAATTCCAAACACCATTTCCAACTTTTTGTCTCTATTACACTTGACCGAATTTGGCAGACTAAAAATGTAATACCCCAAAATAATAAAATAAAATAAAAATAACAAGTAATTAACCGTTATAATACATGCAATTTTATAAAAATATACTCTTATTTTGCTAAAATTATTCAACTAAGTGCCCTAAAATAATTTTTCCTAAAAATCAAAACAAATAAATAATTTTAACCCCTGCTCAAACGTTCGAAGCATTTCTAGAACATTCGAAGTGGACCCCTGACTATTTAGAAAAACCCTAGGATCGTTGGACCAAAAGTACGCCGAACGTTCAAAGTAGTACACCGAACATTCGACCATGCCACAAAAACAATTTTAACCTACTACCAACGTCATTCAACTTTCTTCACTCCAAATCACGCCTATTAAAGCCACCCCATGCCCTTGAAGCTTCACTATTCCTCAGGCATTCTACCCACCCTATTTCTTGATAGAGAGATCTTAGAGAGAGAATAATGTGGTTTTGATGTTGTTCAACTTTATTGAGGTAAACTATGAACCTTAAACTCGTTTTTCATGTTGTTTGTGTTATGTTCACAAGATTTACCATTTTTTTTTTTTTTTTTTTTATGTAAGTCTTAAACATGCCATGAAAAGTTTATAATTTATCTCTTTCAAAAGAGAATAGTTTTCTAAAATTTGGGGGCTTACTCCCATCTTTCATAAACCTTCATTTTGGTATGATTTAACATGTATTGATAGAAAATTGTATGGGTAGGAGCTTTGAGCTTTTCATGCATTTTGTTACCCCTCGAATGCTACATTTGACCAAACTTTCAACCGTTGTTTATCGAACGCTAGACCACGATACCGAACGTTTGACACTGACTAGAAATGGATAATTAGGATTTTAATAATATATTAGCGTACCTAGGTTGTTATTAGAGTTTTTACGTGTATTTGCTAAAACTTTCATTATATTATGTTTAATATTAGGGTATGTTTCCCAATAGCAGGAGTTCAAGATGTTCGAGTTTATGGATGAGCGTTTGAGGTAAGTAAATACTTACGAAACTAGTTTTCACTTTAATGTGCAATATATCATCAAACTGAGCATGCTTTATTCTTCAAAACGATATATCCTCAGCCGACTAATATTATAACATGTTTAGACCGCATCAAATGGACAAATGCTTATATATAATTTTCTTTAAAAAACTGAAAAATAGTTACATTATATGACATGGCACACCGGTATGTACGCACTGTTAGAAATAATTAAATAACAATTATTTCTTTAACCTAACATGCGCAGCGGAAAACAAATAAGACAGGATTCAGGCTTACCTCTAGCCATATTTGCTCAAGCTTTTCCACGATCCATCTGAAGAACAAGAAAATATTATTTGAGGGATCTTCTAACCTATACTTATTGCTTGATGGCTGTACTGATGGTGTACACAGGCACTCTATTTATAGGCTAGGTTAGGGACCCTCAAATGGTAAACACCGTATTGTTTTCTTCCATCAAGGAAACAATATTGTTAATTGATTTTTAAAATCAATTAACCGATTCCATATTTACTGTAATCTAAATTAATAGAAATAACCATAATACCGATTCCATATTTACGGTAATCTAAATTAATAGAAATAATCATAATACCGTATATGTTTATTAAAAAATAATAAACATAGCAAACACCGTAAATGTGATATAAAGGCCACATAAGGGAATAATATCTTACACGCACGATATTATGAGGAGTGTTCATCGTTGGCTAACATAGGGTGAACCATCAAGTGAAGGATATTTAAATGGTAATGTAACAAACAACCTCGGCATGCAGTAACCCCACTCTAGCAAAATGAAAATAATGCAATGCATCTGCAGCAAAGGATTTCCCCTACCAATTCCTGGAGCGCACAATCTCTGCCTTAGTGGGCAGTCCACATATCCCATATGGCTAAAGAGTATGCACAGATGGAATAAAATGAGGAGGCTTGTTATACTGGAGCACTCATCCGTCTCCTGCGAGTCTTTTTTAATAAAAAAATTAATTTTTTATTAAAATGTTGGTTCTGATGTCACATTAAAGCTAACTTTTTAATAAAAAATTATTTTTTTTATTATAAATAAGTGATGAGGACGGATGAGTGTCCCAACAAGCATTTTCCTAAAACGAGACACAACTGCTGAAGGCCAAAGCACTTCAAGAGGGGACACGTCACCAAAGGACAACTTTTTTCTAAGCATCAAGGAAGACTACGCAACAATGATGAAGGAGGACGAGGATACAACCGAGGAGATTGCTGAGGGCAATGCCAGATGTGACGAGTAATTGTAGGATTTGACGTTAGATAATTACTAGTTAAAATGATTAGGTCACACACGTGCACCGAACAAAGAATTAAGTGTGGTTGCACTTTTGGGCAGCGGCACTCTTTTTGCTTTTGAAGTAATTTTCAAAGTAAGAAAATAATTTAATTGCTTTTGGACTTCAATTGTTTCTTAAAAAAAAATTAAAAATTAATTAAATTTTAAGGAGTGCCGAACGTTCGATAGATTTGGCAAACAACGCTCGAGCGACGAGCACAAACTTCCAACGTTCGACCTCTCCCAGAAATAAGTCAGGTTTAAAAACGCCATAAACCCATTTTTCTTCAAAAGCTCTCTCTCCAACTGATTTTCGACCTTTTCTCTCTCAGATTCTTGCATGAAACTCCACGAAATCAAGTTTTTTTTTTTTTTTTTTTAAGATTTTGAAAGGCTAGCCTAGTGACATTTTCACCCAATTATTTTTTGAATTTTCAAGATTTCAATTTTCAATGGGTTTCGAATTGGGAACTTTTGATTTGATTGTTTTTATGTTAAAATCACAATACCCACTTGCTATAGGTTGGGTTAGGAACATGTTAGATTAATGGGTAGGATTGATTCCACACCCATAGTCTCATATTTGGACCCATTCGGATTTGGGGAAGTTTTACCTAAATCCAACTTTTTCTTGAAATCTCTTGATTATCCTCGCAATTTTTTTTTTTTTTTTAAAAAAAAAATTATAAGTAATTATCCGTGCAATTGTTGTGTGAGATTGAACCCCACTATGATTATGACGATATTTGGACCATGACCCATTACCCCTGTGACCTCGTCATGCCCAAATTTTTCATGAATCCCAAGTGTTTGGTGAAATGCCCAAACAAGGACCCACATTGTTAAAGTCACCCTTTTTTCTTGCCATTTCATTCACCCATTTGGTGTACCTCGGGACGACCCGATTTTTGTGTCCCTTTTTTTTTTTTTTTTTTTTTTTTAAAAAAAATTTATTTGTTATCTCCAACAAAGTCAACCTCCACACATGAAAAATAAATTGGTGTTCATGTTTACTCTTTATTTTTATGAAAACATAAAAATAATTTCCAAAATGTTTACCAAACAATTTATTTTAGTGAATCCCACATAAAACATTTTTTCAAATATGAACCCCATCAAAAATATTTCTCAACTTTATAGCACATCAAAAATAAAAATATAATTTTGGTCACACTTAACAACATATCTAATTTCCAAACAGATTAGTAGATTTATTTATTTTCTTCAACTTAAGCATCCTTTGAGAAGCCCTACAAAAGGGGTCTTACACATTAGGAGAGAGAAAAATCCTCCTGATCCACTAAGAGCTTCTCTAGCATCGTTATGCATTTTAGTTAAGAGTAAAAAGTTTCTACAAACAGGTCTAATAAGTTGCCATGTGTCCTCTAATATGTGAGAGCCATAAGTTTTTTTAGCTAGCCTGATCAAATTGTATCTTTTGAAGGGTCTTGAGAGAGGTGTACTTTCAGGATATTCTCCACCAAATCCTGATAAAAGAGTTGCCTTAATTTTTCTTTATACCATCTCCTAGGATTAGCAAGAATCAGATCAGCCACACCCATTTTCTTCATACAGGCACCCATATATATTCGTTTTTTTTTTTTTTTTGAATATTGTCAATTTGAGAGGAAAAAGTTCTTGATGTTAGACTAAATATTTCCAAAATAATCTATTTTAATACCTTTGTTTTAGAGCTTCAATTTATTACAGAGGATAAAGGCTGGGGAGCCATAGAAAATTCCCTGCCATGCTTGCACTACATAATAGAGAAACTAGAACAGTCAATCATCCACAAGTATTTCCAATGACACGTTATTCCTAATTGCCTTGAATTCCAGGTTTGACCCAGCACCATACATTATTCAGTGTCACTCCATTCCAGATGACCATCCCCAAATGGACCTTTTTTTTTTTTCTTTTTTTTTTTCCTGTTTAAAAATAAAAAAATTACCTTAAAAGTTTTCTTTCAAATTGGCTTGCAGAAAATTTGTTTATTTCAATTTATTAAATTGATATATGTCATGAGAGTCTATGATTCTCACAATAACACTTTATATGTTTTATTAAAAATACAGGTAGAGATTACGTACTTTAAAAACACATGATAAAACAGATTGGGTTAAACAAATTTGTAATTATTTCTTTTAGCAACCCTCTTGATGGGAGGAATTCATGATAGCAGGAAGTTGATTCCTTCTGAGTTAGCAACCTGAATAAAAAAGTATAGATCCAATCGTGATAAAAAACAGAGATTGAATTTCACAACGGATATAAAAAGAACTATCTATTTAATCTCTTATTGAGCTATATCAATTAAAAATATTAAAGAATATAAGTAACGAAATAAATAAATAATTTAACAAAATGTAATTATCGTTTAAAACATATAAGCGTAACTTGCAATTTATTTTGTCACACCAAACAATAATTTATTAATATATTGATAGTTACATTTTTTTTGAAAATATATATATATACTTATAAAATTTTGATTACATAACTGAAAATTTTTAAGAAAGAGAAACTATATATTTGCAGTAAAGCAGCCTTGTTATTATAATTATGTGAAACTTTAAAATTGAGAGCAATACTTACTGATTGATAAGACGATAGATGAATAATTAATTGAAAAATGGCTACCTGCTACATAAATTTTATTATAGTGGTTGATGAGTGCTAAGTATTGTATATTTTGACCATTTAATTTACATTTGTTAAACCTTTAGTTTTGTTATTTCTTATGTTTAAACTAGTTAGTTTTGGTATGTTAATTTAGTGTTTTGCCGGTCGGTGAGAGAAAATGGTGGTTTTAAGTAAAATTGCAAAGAAGTGAGATAAAATTAAATTAAATTAAAAAAAAAAAAAAAAAAAGTCTCACTTGGGCTCACTTTCACCGTGATTAATTTGAACAAGTAGTGCTACATATCACCCTTTTGTCCCCCAAAAATTAATGTGGTTCTTAAAATTACCATTGAATTTATGATAGACCACTATTAAATTTTGATCCAATTGTGATTTTAAGAGCTCTATCAATTTTAGGAGGACAAAAAAAGAACACAAAAGTAATATATATCATTACTCAATTTGAACCGTTAATACTCTTATGATAACTAATCACGGTTGAGAGAAAAGAACAAAATATGTAGAGAAATGCATATATATATATATATATATATATATATATATATATAAAAGACAAAAGGTGGATGTGCGTGTTGGAAATTGGAAACCACACATACACTAAGAGAGAGAATGAAAAGGAAGAGAGACAATAAATTGATAGAGGACTTTGAATACTTTTATTCAACTTCATTAAAAATAACTTGCTTACATGAGTATTTATAGGATACAAATGACCATTTTAACTTCTTTACATTAACATTCATTTACATCTCAAATAATTTCCATGTAACTCCTATGTAAAATAACTCTTGAACACTCAAAAGACACAACCTCTTCAAGTCACTTAATTAGTAACTTACAAGAATAAGAAAAGACTCAAATAAATGTTACTAAAAATTAAGTTTATTATTCAACATCCCCTTTTAAACTTAATTTCTAGTGACTCCAAGTAATGCTCGTAACTTGCTAAAAATCTCATTCTTTAGGGGCTTTGTAAAAATATCCTCAACTTGATCATGAGTCTTCACAAACTTGAGTTGTACCTCCTTCTTGACAATGCACTCTCTAATAAAATGATATCTCGTGTCGATGTGTTTGCTCCGATCATGGAATACCGGATTTTTCGCCAATGCAATTGCCGACTTGTTGTCAACAAAAATTTCCGTAGCATCCTCTTGTGGCATGTGTAGCTCTTTCAACAATTTCCTCAACCAAATTGCATGACAAACTCTTGATGTAGCGGCAACATATTCAGCTTCACATGTTGAAAGTGTCACAATTGGTTGCTTTTTAGAACTCCAAGTAAATGCCGAACTCTCCAAATAAAAAACAAATCCAGTTGTGCTCTTTCTATCATCTACATCTCCACCCCAATCACTATCACTGTAACCCACAAGTTTAAATTCATTAGAGGATGGATAAAGTAGACCAAAATCAATTGTACCTTTGACATAGCGAAGAATTCTTTTAGCCGCCTTGAAATGAGTTGTAGTAGGTGATTCCATATAGCGACTAACAAGCCCAACTCCATAGAGAATATCCGGCCTTGTGCATGTCAAATATCTCAAACTTCCAACTAAACTCTTGAAGATTGTTGGATCCACCCTTTCTCCTTCTTCGTGATTTGACAATTTAATCCCACATTCTACCGGAGTGCTAACATGTTTGCAATTGTTCATCTTGAATTTTTTGAGCATTTCCCTTGCGAAACTTCCTTGAGAAATAAAAATTCATTTCTCCATTTGCTTTACTTCAATTCCAAGATAATAAGACATGAGGCCAATATCTGTCATTTCAAATTCTTGAGTCATTGCTTTCTTGAAATCCTCGAACATACTTGGATTGTTGCCTGTAAAAATTAAATCATCCACATACAAGCAAAATATTTCCATTTTCACACACCTTAGCATAAAGAGCATATTCATGAGGACATTTGGTGAAATTATTCTTTTGAAAGTAATTATCAATTCTACGATTCCATGCCCTTCATGCTTGTTTTAAGCCATACAACGCCTTTTTCAACTTCAAGACTTTCTTCTCATCCCCTTTGATGACATAGCCCATAGGTTGTTCAACATAAATTTCTTCTTCAAGAATTCCATTCAAGAAAGCGGATTTTACATCCATTTATAAATCTTCCATTTATTTTGAGCCGCAAGAGAAATTACCATCCTTATGGTTTCCAACCGTACAACAGGAGCAAAAACTTCACCATAATCAATGTCGGGTCGTTGACTATAACCCTTGGCAACCAACCTTGCTTTGTATCTCTCGATTTCTCCTTTAGCATTCTTCTTTGCCTTGAAAACCCACTTCACTCCAATGGGTTTTTGTTCTTTTGGAATAGTCGTCAACTCCCATGTGTTGTTCCTTTCAATTGCTTTGATTTCTTCATCCATAGCATTTCTCCATTTTTCATCTTTCACCGCTTCTTCAAAACCTATTGGGTCACAATCCGCAAAATGACAATAAAGAGTTAGATCATCATTTAAATTATCTGTTACCTCATAGAGTTCTTGGAGACTTCTCATGTGTGGTGGCATTTCACGAGAACTTCCTCTCGAAGATGATGACGACGGTGTACTAGAATTTGTTGTTGATGGAGAAGGTGTAGTAACCTCTTTGTTTCTTGACTCTTCTTCTTCTTCAAGAAAAGGAAAGAAATCATATTTTTCTTCCTCTTGAGTGCTCCAATCCCAAAAATCTTGTTCATCAAACTCCACATCTCTACTAATCACAATTTTTCCGGAATTTGGATTGTAAAGCTTGTAGCCTTTAGAACTTGAGTCATAGCCAATGAAAATGTATCTCTTGCTTTTATCATCAAGCTTGGACCGCTATTGATTCGGTACGTGTGTATAGCCAATGCTTCCAAAAACTCGCAAATGAGAGACACTTGGCTTTCTTTCACTCCATGCTTCTTGTGGTGTTTTGTTCCATAGGCTTTTTGTAGGACAACGGTTTGATAAATATACAGGACAACGGTTTGATAAATATACAGCACAATCAACAACTTCCGCCCAAAATTCTTTAGGCATTCTCTTTGTCTTCAACATGCTTCGAGCCATATTGAGAATTGTCCTATTTTTTCTTTTAACAACACCATTTTGTTGTGGCGATCTTGGAACCGTTAAAGGACGACGAATTCCATTTGTTTCACAAAATTCTTTAAATTCATTAGATGTGAATTTGCCTCCTCTATCGGATCTCAAGGATTTAATACAATAACCACTTTGTTTTTCTACAAAGACTTTTAATTTTTTGAAAACTTCAAAGACTTGAGACTTTTCCTTCAAAAAATAGACCCAAGTTTTTCTACTAAAGTCATCAATGAAAATGAGGAAGTAACGGTTTTTACCGAATGAAGATGGCTTAATTGGTCCACAAACATCCGCATGAACAAGTTGAAGCGGCTCATTTGCTCTTGTAGTAGATTCTTTTGGAAAGCTTTTCCGGAATTGTTTACCAACAAGACATCCTTCGCAAAGTTGATCCGGTTGATTAATGGAAGGCAAGCCATTCACCATCTTCTTTTGTGCCAACAATTTTAATCCGTCAAAATTTTCATGTCCAAACCTCAAATGCCAAAGCCAAGATGAATCTTTCAAACAAGTCTTGAGACATTTAGCCACATCCGTTTGAATATTTAATAAAAACATTCTATTGCTTGTCATGGGACTTTGACTATCAAATTCTTATTTTCATCTCTTAGTAAAAGACTACGATTTTTCATATGAATTTCATAGTCTTTTTCCAAGAGTTGTCCCAAGCTCAAAATATTACTTTTCATACTTGGAACAAAATAAACATGTGTAATAAATTGATGTTCTCAATTTTTCAAGCGAATTAAGATTGTACCTTTCCCTTTTATTGGAACTTTAGATAAGTCTCCAAAAGTAACATTTCTGCTCACCGATTCATCAAGTTCCACAAACTTGTTTTTGTCTCCACACATATGGTTGCTTGCCGCGTTATCAAGATACCACGAGTTCTTCTCTCCTCTTTCTTCTCCTTTATAAGCTAGCAACAAAGTAGGCTCCGCTTCCTCATTTTCAGCATAATTAACTTTTTCTTCAACATTGTTAGTGTGGCTTCTACACTCCCAAGCATAATGACCATATTTTTGGCAATTATAACATTTAACTTGAGATTTATCATACCGTATTCCATATTGCTTCAAATTATTTCCTCGTCCTCTTGATGCTTGACCTCTCTCTTCGTAATTGAAACTATTACGTCCACCTCTTCCTCTTCCTCTACCACGGCCACGGCCTCGTCCACGTCCATGTCCATGTCCTTGACCTTGTCCCCTTTGACTCATTTCCTGTTCTTCTTCTTTATCTTTGAAACAAATTTTTGTAGCAAGAACTTGTTCCAATGGCTCTTCTTTCTTCTTGTTGAGCCTTTCTTCATGGGCTTGAAGAGATCCCATGAGTTGATCAATACTCATGGTTTCTAAATCTTTTGACTCTTCAATAGCAACAACGATATAGTCAAATCTTTGTTGCAAGGAACGAAGGATCTTTTCAATGACACAAACATCCTCCAATCTTTCTCCATATCTCTTCATTTGATTTACTATGGCCAACACCCTTGAAAAATAATCCGCAATCGACTCGGATTCTTTCATTCGTAAAACTTCAAATTCGCCTCTTAACGTTTGAAGGCGAACTTTCTTCACTTTATCAACTCCTTGATGAGAGTTTGTGAGAATCTCCCATGCTTGCTTGGAGGTGGTTGCATTCGCCACCTTCTCGAACATAGCCTTATCCAAACATTGATAAATGAGGGTGAGAGCTTGTTGATCATTCTTTCGAAGTTTATGCAAAGCCTCTCTTTGATTAGGACTCAAAGGAGCTTCGTCACTAGGCTCATCGTAGCCTTTTTCTACAATCTCTCAAGTATCTTGCGATCCAAGCAATGCCTTCATACGAATGCACCAATTATCAAAATTGTCTTTGGAAAAGTGAGGGAATTGAAATGGAAAGGTTGAATTGGCCATTTCTCTAGGATCAATAAGCTGGGCTCTGATACCAGTTTGTTGGAAATTGGAAACCACACATACACTAAGAGAGAGAATGAAAAGGAAGAGAGACAATAAATTGATAGAGGACTTTGAATACTTTTATTCAACTTCATTAAAAATAACTTGCTTACATGGGTATTTATAGGATACAAATGACCATTTTAACTTCTTCACATTAACATTCATTTACATCTCAAATAACTCTCATGTAACTCCTATGTAAAATAACTCTTGAACACTCAACTCTTGAACACTCAAAAGACACAACCTCTTCAAGTCACTTAATTAGTAACTTACAAGAATAAGAAAAGACACAACCTCTTCAAGTCACTTAATTAGTAACTTACAAGAATAAGAAAAGACTCAAATAAATGTTACTAAAAATTAAGTTTATTATTCAACAGTGCGCGCCATGCATTTTGAGAACAAATATATTGCAAAGACCTGGAGGAACTTCTCTTGACTTCAAGTGCAGATTTTACAGCAAAAGAGGACACGCACGTTTCCAGTACGTGGTGTATGTGGTGCGGCACCGTTTGAAGAGCAGTTCATCTGTCATGCAGCGCAAGGAAGACCAGAAAATGGACACACGTGAACTGGCCGGCTCTTCCCAAAAAGACAACAAAAATAGGAAGAAACAAGTTTTCTTTCTTTTGGAAGGCAATGCCCAAAAGTCTTTGCAAGCAAAAGAAAAAAAAAGGACACAAGCTGGACCTGCAGGATTCAGCAGAAATTTCAAAAATCTGCAGACAAGCGGCGCCATTTTTTTAGCTTGTTTTAAAAACCCAGCTTTTCCTTATAAAAGGGTAGAGACAACTGTAGTTTATAAGTTCTTTTCTGGTAGAAAAACGCAGTTCAGAACGTGACCGGAGGGTAGCTCCAGTTCACGCTGGTTTTGTTATTATTTCATTTTTTTTTTTTCAAGTTTCTGTTCGGTTTTATTTTGCAAGTTTCTTTTCTTTTCATTTTGCAAGTTTCTTGTTCTGTTATTTTTATTTTGCAATCCAGAGCTCTTTTCCTTTATAAAAATAAATTAAATCGTGACTGAAAGGTAGCTCCCGTTCATGCTTTTTTCCCTTCTTCCAGTACTTGCGTTTTCCTTTCCTTTCTTTAGTAAACTTTAGTACGTAGTGCAGTTTTGGAAGTCTTGCTTTTATTTCCTGTTCTTTCTTTTTTCTTTTTTTTTACAGCAGAGTTTTGAGCAGTTAGTTTCATTTTCCTGTATTTTCTCTTTCACGCTTGTTTTATTCTTCTACCATTTTCTGAGTTTTTCTGTTACACAGACGTGAGAGGGTGCAGTTTTTTTTTAGTCTTAAGTTTCATTTTCCTTTTTTTTTTTTTTTTTTTGCTACACCCTAGACGGCTAGACCCCCTTAGCTTTATTTTTTATTTATTTATTTATTTTAGTCTTTTAATATCTTTAATAGTTTTAACTAAAGTCAGTGTAGTGTTTGTAGTAATGATCGAAAAGTTAAAATTCTCAACTAAGATTAAAGATTAAACCTCACCATTGAATAACACACCCATTTTTGTTATTTTATTTGTACAATTCGATGTTTATAGAATTATTATTAAAGTCCTATTCATTTTATTAATTTATGTCTTTAGAATGAATGTTTGTTTATTGATAAGTTGAATATTTAATGTGTTTCATCTGATGGATACATCGATTTATTTGATTGAAGGATGATATCCATTGTGATTTGTTTATCAAACGGATACAATGGATGATTTGATTCAAATAGGTATTCGTTGTGATTTATCTTTGAGTTTGATTTATTAAATGTTTTAACATACATTGTTAAAGAACTTGATTAATGAACAAAGTTTAAATGTTTATCGGGTATATAAATAAAATACAAGAGTGTGTTGTTTAATTTGGTTAGGTGGGTTCTAAAACCTTAGTACTTTTTATTATTTGTTCCTTATCGACTTTAATTTTAGTTTCTTATTTTGTATGTTAAAACCAAAAAAAAATAGAACTAGGTTAAAATGGAATTAGTTAAAATAGAAATTGATTTTTGCAACACAATTCCATATGGATTCGACCTCGCACTTGCGCGCGCACACACACACTATATTGCATTTGATTCGTCGCTTGCGAGTTAATTAAAATTTGCACAACAAGATTTTGGACTTGTTGTGAGTTTTAAAGTACTCGCAAAGCGCACGAATCGTTTACAATATAGTGTATGTGCAAATGTGAGGTCAAATCCACATAGAATTGTGTTGCGAAAATTAATTTCTATTTAAACTAATTGTAGGGGTAATTATCTTTTTCTCCTATCAACTACCAGTCATTGTCAATATGCTCCCATGAACTGACACATTGACCAAAAAAGAATATCCGATTACCAACTTTGCATATTTTGCAATTTTTGTCCCATTCCGTCAGTCAAAGACGTTATTTTGGACGGTCAATGCGTCACGTGACCATCATGTGCGTTTTTAATGAATTTTCTTCCTCTTTTACCCTCATCTTCGTTGTTGGTTCTAGGGACATATTGAAAAATGGTGGTAATTCATGGGGGAAAGATAATTACCCCCAAAGAACGTATGATCCAGAGCCAAAAACGTATATGTACAGAAAAGTCTACATATAGTATTTGTCAATTTCAATTTCCAATGCAATACTATCCCTCTTCTTTTATTGTATTGTACACATGAATAATAGGGACTCCATTTGACTTCTCACACAACAAAACCCGACACAAATTCCTACCACCTCTGCTAACGTTGAAACTTGAAACCAACATCTAAAATATATGGGAGTTAACCAACTAATGCAAGAACTCAAGAAGATCATTACAAAATATGAAAGTCCTTTTGAATTTGGTCTTATTTTTTTTTTATTATGAACCACGTAGATCCAAAAGATGCTATCACCTCCAAATATTAAAGTTCAAAAAATCTACAAAGAAGAGAGCCCAGAAGGTCGTGTGGAGAGTGCCCAGAAGGTGTTTGACGAAATGTCTGACAGAAAAATGTTGCGACATGAATTGCCTCTGCTTCCTCCAAACAGCCAGACCGACCAAGCAGGTCATGTGATAAAACTGAACCGCTGGAAGTTATGAGATAATGAGATAAAACCTAACATTGGAGATTATGAGATAAAACTGAACCACCGGAAGTTACTTGATGGAATGTTGGACATATGTGGAGTGCCACCAGAAAAATTCAGAACCGTATGTTCAACTATTGATGCACTGAATGACCTGGACATTTTATTTAAAGCTCTGGAAAAATCAAGAGCATTCTCCTTGCTAACCTAATGCTTGACTGACCAAGGGCATTCTCCTGTATGAAAACAAAGCTTCTGACCCCCCAAAACAAGAGGCACTGTTTCAGACCCCCCAAAACAGAGCACAAAGAATTGTTGGTCGTTTTTGGGCTCCTTATGGGAATTTCTATATCACGGCTTTTCTAAAAAATGGAGGGCTTTTGGATCTGGTTTTGGTATAAAAACAATATATACCCACAAGTTATGTAACTCCCAATTAATCTACATTGTTCCGCTTGAACACAGTGATTTCGGCAGTGCATGCGCTCTCACGAACAGGCAAAATCCAAATTATGAACAAACATGCATTCTGAAATAAAAGATATATTGGGATTAAGTGTTTCAAATGGTAAATGAGTCACCTACTTTCTTTGGGACGATGAAATGCACGAACTTGGTCTTGCCCTAGCTTGTTGCCATTTGGGGAACAGTGGCTCCCGCGTATGAACGTGTTCGGTGCGATAAAGGTTGACAAATTTCCACTACACATTTATATAAATAGAGCAAAAAAAAAAAAAAAAAAATTGCAGATCGATGGCGATCGACACTAGATCGATCTCCAACCTCATGCATGTAGACATGCAAGAGAATTCTATACAGGCGCGCACAGAAGAATGAGAGGAAGAAGAAGAAAGAATATTTACCATGCGCTCATCATCATCCTTATCAAAAATCCCTTTTTGACACCATCGACGTCTAGCCTCATTTACAAAACGAATCACAGCAGTCAATAGCGCTCGAGTGGGCTGCTCTTTCCCATGAAACGGTCACCAAGTGGTGGCTAGCTATCGGAGAGCAATGAGGAGTGACGCAAGAGGTCGTAAGGAGCCCAAAGGCTGTCCAAGGGACACGAGTGCTTAGAGTCGAGCCGGAGCCAGGGCATGCCCTTGCCACTCCAATGCAGGAGGCTCACGGGTCTAGGGTGAACAGTAGAGATCTTCTTGTTGACCTCTGGTTTTGGCTGTGCATCACCACCTAACTGTGTTCTGCCATAGCAGCTCCATGAGGTACCAAATGTGGATAGCTGGTGAACAACCATGACGATGGAGGAGAGGCCTAGTGGGAGATAAGGGAGGGAGAGAGATAGTTGCAGAGATGAGAGAGAGCAAGCGAGAAATACGATGAGAGAGAGAGCAAGCGAGAAAGAGAGATCAGAGAGTGAGAGGACTAAGGGAATGAGGGCAAAATAGAAAGAAAAATTATTAAAATGGCATATGAGGTGCACATGACCCTTTGACCGTCCAACATAACAGGTTGACTGATGGAAGGGGGCAAAATATATAAAGTTAGTAGTTGGATACTCTCTTTTGGTCAAGGTGTCAGTTCATGGGAGCATGTTGACAATGGCTGGTAGTTGATAGGAGAAAAATGTAATTACCCCCTAATTCTATTTCAATCTAGTTCCAAATTTTTGAGATTTTAATAAATAAATAAATAATAAATAAAATAAAGCAAAAGAAAATTTACTAAGACTTTGGAATCCACACCCACTAAATCATACCAACATATTCCCATGTTTATCAATAGATATCCGAAGTTCTCATTTTACAAATTTTATGTATGTTCTACTATACTTCAAAAATTAATTAAATCATTTATTGAATTCGTTTTTTGCATAAATCACAAAAGATATTCGGTTTAAACCAAATCATCAAATGTATTTGATGTGTGTTTTAATGAGTACTCGCAAGCGCACGAATCGTTTGCAATATAGTGTGGGCAAGTGCGAGGTCGAATCCACAGGGAAATGGTCAAATGTTGGTGTCTTGTTTAATCAACCTCATTTTAACCTAGTTCAAAAGGTTTGAGGATTGATTCAAGAACAAAAGACTAAATAACAGAGATGAAATGAAATATGCAAATTAAAAGGAACTAAGGCTAAGGAATCTACCAAACTAAATCCAACAACTCACACTCTTGGTTTCCACTTGAACACCCAAAGAACATTAAGCTTTGGATGTCATTCAAGTGTCTTAACCACAAACTCTAGAACCATTAAATGAATCCAACTCAAAGATAAATCACAAAGAGTACCCATTTGAAATCAAATCATCCAATGTATCCATTCAATGAACAAATCACAATGGATATCATCATTCAAATCGATAAAACAATGTATCCATTGGTTGAAACACATTAAATGTCCTATATCTACTAACAACCACATTCATTGCAAAATATAAAGCATTAAAATGAATGAAACTTGAACAACAAATATGATATATCATCAAATGTGCAAGCAGTATAACAAGAGTGTGAGTGTCATCAATGGAAATGTTTCATCCTCAACCTTAGTTGAGGTTACTAGCCTTCCATGACTAAGAACACCACAAGAAAATGAAGAACAAACATGGAAATAAAAGAAAAGTTTTACAAAGAGAAAGTGTCTAAGAACAAAAGCTACTGAAATACACTATGAAATGAACGAAATTAAACTTGGCTACTGTTCTCTGAACTCTCCCTACAAGGAGGTATGGCTATGACTTTTATAGAAGGAAATTAGGGCTAGAAATCCATGTAAAATTACTCCTCTAACCCCCTCTAGGGTTCCTCTCTTGCTAGAGACAACCAAGGTCATGCAACTAACGTGTTCTACTGCAAAAATCAGAGGGAGAACTGTTTTTTGTCATGGAGAAGCTCCTGATTGGGTGTTCTGGCGCGCTTCTGCAAAAGTAAGTTCTGGGAAATTTCGATCGATCAACTTTTATTCGATCGATCGACTTCGGGCAAAATTCGATCGATCGATTTTAAGTTCGATCGATCGAGTTCTTCAGAACTTCCGAATTTTCCAAGCAATTCCACATGAATTTTGCCATTCCTCACTTATTAACCTACAAAACATAAAAACACAAAAACTAACCAAAGCATCAAAAAATAACAAGGCTAAAGGTCTAACTTATGTAAATCAAGGGGTCCAAATACACAATATTTGGCACTCATCAAATACCCCCAAACTTACATTTTGCTAGTCCCTTAGCAAAAACAACATGGAAAACAAAATCAAAGCATGAAACATAAATCCTCTTTTGTGGGAGAAACGATTGCATTTAGCATATGCAACAAGCCTTTTAAACCCCTAGGGAGTGTGGACGAGTGAAGTTTCGTGAGGGTTTGCCAGAAATGATACCCATAAACATTGAAGTGCTAAATTATCACTTGAGCAAAAATCATCATTCAAACACATGGTTCACACATCATGAGTATATTTAACAAAATGAATATCATATTATCATGTTATCAAAAATTGATCAACTTATAGATGGAAAATTGAGACAACACATGTTCAAAAGTGTAAGGTGTGAATAACATAGAGTCATGGGGTTTCGATTTTCCTCAAAGCACATATATCCAAAAATTCGCAGGACTTCCATCAAATAACCAAAGCTTATCTTATATTTATTATTATTTATTTATTATTTTTGTGTCTGCTGTGCAATGCTTGACTCCATTAAGCTTTCTAATTGACCCATGTAACGAGTGTTGGGCCAGTGACTCCCAAACCAGATGGTTTTAGGGCACTAGATGTAAAAACATCCCTAAGGGCTTAATTACTCAAGTCAAAAAGGCTACGAGGTCAAACTAGCCAAACAATCATCCAAGCTGAAATTCTCATCTTTTTACGCGAATACCCAATGCTTAATGAGGCAAGGGGCCTGGTTACTCAATGAGAAGTCAAATTGGTGATATTATTCTAAACAGATTTTTTTTTTTTTTTTTTAAAAAAAAAATAATAAATAAATAAATAAGCCAAGGTTTCATCAACAAGTCATCCTACAAATCTCAAAACACATAATTTTTTAATTTAAATCTCATACCCCACAGAAACAATGTTAATGTGCTTGTGATAAATAATTTAAACATGTCAAGTCTCTCTAATCCAAAGATGAGTCAAAAGATCTCAGATTTTAATGATATGCAAAATTCAACATGTTAAACAAACCAATGAGATGCAAACCATAGTAAGATGTAACCATGCTCAACTAAAAATAAGGTATATATATTAACAAGTATTAACAAAGCAAGCATTAAATGAAAACAGACAGAAATGTCTACCCCACCCCCAAACTAGAAAGCCACATTGTCCCCAATGTGGCTAGAGATACAATACCGAAATGGTGATGCAAGCTGGGCACACTGCAAGAGAAGCGCTCCCCCAAACTTGAACGGCAGACACTGTTCTGAAAATCACAACTAAAACACAAGAAATAAAATCAAATGATAAGAAAAATTGATGAGGGTTGCCTCCCACAAGCGCTAAGTTTTCAGTCTTCAGCCAGACTTTCCATCCTGACGACAATCACTCCGAGTAACTCGGATCTTCTAAAAGGGTCGTCTCAACCTCCGAGCTCTGTAACTCCAAAAATGGCTTCAGTCGTTGCCCGTTCACCTTGAACGTGCTGCCATTTTTTGGATCCTCAATCTCAATGGCCCCATAAGAAAACACTGATCGAACTATGAAAGGGCCTATCCATCGAGATCGGAGCTTCCCTGGAAACAGATGCAGACGTGAATTGTAAAGAAGGACTTTCTGACCGGGCTCAAAGAATCGCCTCAATATGTTCTGGTCGTGAACCTTCTTCATCCGTGCTTTGTACATCCTAGCACAATCATAAGCATCGTTCCTCAGCTCTTCCAAATCATTGAGTTGGAGCTTCCTCTGTGAGCCAGCCTTTGTGAGATCGAAATTCAACTACTTAATGGCCCAGTAGGCTTTGTGCTCCAACTCCACAGGTAGGTGGCATGCTTTCCCGTACACGATACGGTAAGGTGACATGCCAATCGGTGTCTTGAAAGATGTAACAATGAATACCCAGTTCTCAGATTTGAAGCACTAGAATTCCGCGTGCTAAACATCAACACATCTACTCGAACCTTTACAATTGCAAGGTCGGACATCTGCGAGGGTCCTTGTGCTCTACTTCCAGAGTTCCACAATATCACTTTGAATTTCGCTTTGTTTGATTACGCTTCAACCGTTCAAGACATAACGTTACTCTACGACTGCCCGCCTCCTCAAGACAACATACCTCCAGCCCCAAATAGATTTAATTGGAGCCAGTTTGAAGTTAGTGATGGGAAAAGTAATGCTTTACATAGTAGACGAATCCCCCTTGGGCATCCAGCATTTTCCACAACTTGTAGCGGAATGCAACCACAGTATCAAGGTTCCGATTCTCCGGAGTGCTAGAGCTCTTCTTGAAGACCCTAAGGGTGGAGCTCCGGAGGTAGTACGTACTTCAAAAAGCAATGAATCAAGGTTTTGATGTGGAATACAATGATGTATTGGCGAGTTTGTGTAGGCCGTGTGAGGCATCTGATGGGGTATGCGGTTCTAACGCCACGCAGCTGTTTGTCTGCTATTGCCGTGACCAAGTGCAATCTTATTCATGTCCAAATTAAGCCCGGTATGCATGCTCTCTTCTCGATCACTTTCTTAATTGGATGGCTTAATTAGGCTGAACCATACTTGTTCATTCAATTGGAAATGATTCATCTTTTCCTCACTTTCTGTGACAGCTGCAATCTGATTAGCCCAATTTTTTTCCCCTTTTCGATCTGTTTATGTGTTTGCTGTTTTCAACTAATTTCCGATGAATTAATTATGAGAACCACTAATTTACTATCATTCTACCAAGTTAATCATCCCTATATATTGAGCAAACATGTACTGATCGCACTAAGAGTTTCAAAAGTTCACTTGCAAGTTGCAATCAAGTTCATTTTAATGCCATTTCTTTCCTTACCCAATTTCTTTATCAATATTGGTTAGCAAAAAAAAAAAACATAAAAGTCGCAAGTTCAACTGACGGGTCAAACTTGGCAAACTCTTTGAACACTAAACAGACTGCTAAACACCAAAGTTATATTGACTGGTGTCGTGCTCGGGGTCCCCCAGGCCCCAGAAGAATGCTCTTCTCATCTCTTACAGCCTTACATGGTGTTATATATAGTTCCACGTCAACACCATAACTTGTCCACAGTCAAACGAGAGGAAATCACTAGAATGTTCATGCCTCGATCTATTATATATCGATTGGGATTTGGGATTGTTCCATATATGTCGGATAGAAGTCAATTTCGGTTTTTAAATATTACTTAGGGTTAAATACGTTTCTGCCCTATGTGGTTGAACGATTTTATTTTTTTGTCTTCTATGGTTTATTTCGTATCGCAGATGGTACATTAGTTATGGCGAAAGACAAAGATAATACTTCCTTCCAAACTTTTTTTAATGTCTATTAAATTTTTAATAGACGGAGATAGTACTTCCTTCTATAAAGCCAATGCAAAGCTGATTCGACCACCTCTAAGGACCAAACCCCATAAACCCCTTCTTTTTTTTTCCTCTTTGGCTTTCGAGCCACCCTCATGGCCCTTGTGGGTGGTTCGGCCACCCCCAAGGGCCAAACCCCCTAAACCATTTTTTTTTTTTTATGTTCTTTGGCCTTGTGGGGGTGTTCGAACCACCCCCAAGGGGCCAAACCCTTTTTTGGTTCTTTGGCCTTGTGGGGGTGGCCGAACCACCCCATTTGGGCCATGAGAGTTTGGCCACCCCCAAACCGGCATGAACCAATACCTTCTATTTTTTTTTAAAAAAAATTTAATGCTTTTAATTTTTCTAAGTTTTATTATTATTTTTTTTTAATACATAGGACACGTGCCAACACTTGAGAGGTGTTGACGTGGACTTCTATCAATTTTTGGACAGAAGTATTATTTCCGTCTTTCACCAGAAATAAGGTACCATTTACAATACGAAATGCACCACAAGAGAAAAAAAATAAAAGTATTAAACCATAGGAGGGATCAAACGTATTTAGCCCTATTTCTTATGAAACCAAAAAAAAAAAAAAAAAAATTGAATAATCTGAGATGCTAATTTTTGAAAATAGTATGTTATGTATTTAGGCCAATTGTTAAGTACTGTACCTGCAAGAATGAAATTATGAACTTAACTCTAAAGGGGTCTGACTGCATTGAAATTTTTTTAAGGGGACCATCATAATAATAAGGATCTAAAAAAATATCCTAAATATGCTAATAGAACTTTTTGACCATTTTTTTGGTGGGAGGAGGGGGCCATGGGAGCTCCAGTCCTCCCTTAGCTTCGTCCATGCTTCTGCTGATTGATTCAATTGCAAAAGTAGAGCAGGTAAATGCCAAAAGATATACGCCATTCACACTCACTCGCGTATACACACATTGTTACGATCGTAAGTGTCCCATATTACTTAAATGTAATCTTAACCAAGTGCGTATAAGTTCTTAAGCACTTTTCTCTTGCAAATCGTTTTTGAAGGTAAGTTCTATTTAAGGCTTGTATCACACATGTAATCCAAAAAGAATGCACATATATAAACCTAATTATTATTCGTAATGCATGCATGTATGACTTGCTGCTATATCATTTCATGCCGCAATCCGCAATCCACAATCCACTCTTTCTGCAGCACTAACTTTAGTTGATTAAGATTCAACTCCTCCCTCTGGTTTATTTGTAATAGAATTAACTTTCTTATTGTAAGATATATTATGTGGAATTATCTTCGTTAAATACTGTTGAGATTTCAAAGCATGTCAATTTGGCTCTGTTAGTCTTTCACTTAAGTGCTTTATTATTTCAACTAAAACTAATATTCTTTACAACTTTACATGCAGGGAGTCGCAACAATTTCAAAGTAAAATTAATAATAGGATTGGGTAAGATACTTCTTCAATCGAATTTCTAGTTGATATTAACATTAAGATACTTGCTTGAACACCTTAATTACAAGAATTATTAATTGCTTCTGGAAGTGATCTATCGATCCTTTCTTCAACACATATAAATACCAACTCCCTTTCCACCGTACGTACCCTTTCCGTGGGGTGTGGCTAATTATCAATTCCTTAAGAGTATTATTTCATGCAATGATATAAGGTTTTGCTAACAGTTTTGGTAATCGATCTCTCCAATTAGCTCCAACTTGGAGTATTGGCCGGTAATCTTCGAGTATTATTTCATGCAATAAAAAATTTATTATATTGTTATATTAACATTAAAACCCTCTTATTTCAACTTTTTTCCTTGGCTCTCAACTTATATTGAGCCGTCCTATGATTTTTTGTTTTTTGTTCCCTATGACTTGGAATATATACATAACTTTCATAATTCATGATATTTGTTTGAGGCTCCCAGTCTGCGTATCAATTGAAAGTTAACTCTTTTATTCTGCTTAAGGTACCGGATGCTAGGCCTACCTTATTATTTGCTTCTTCATTTTTAGTCTGGTTCCACGACAAGAAAATGAGATTTTTTCAAGGTTTAGAAAACCAACTATAGCTTGCTAGTTTCAATTAATCTGGTTTATTCACTACATAATTTCAGAATTTATATTAATTCTTTGATTACAGTTGCCTCAGCTTTATCTGTTGGAGTTATGATGCTTACATTTTGCTGCTTAAAGAGAATGCTCTTGTCTTGTAAAATTATCTGGAAAAAGGAAAGTCAAACCCACAAGAATGTCGAGGCCTTTCTAAGGAACAATGGACCTCTTGCCATTAGAAGATACAGTTACTCAGATATCAAGAACATGACCAACTTATTTAGAAATAAATTAGGCGAAGGGGGCTTTGGTGGTGTCGACAAGGGGAAGTTACAAGATGGTTGTCTTGTGGCAGTGAAGGTTCTAAAAGAATCAAGAGGTAATGGAGAGGACTTCATCAACGAAGTTGCAAGCATTAGTAGGACATCACATGTCAACATTGTCACTCTTATGGGCTTTTGCTTTGAGGGTTCTAAAAGAGCTCTCATCTATGAGTTTATGCCTAATGGATCTCTCGAGAAATTCATATACAAAGAAAATCCCTCCAAGGCTAATTGTCGATTGGAATGGGAGACTATACACAAGATTGCACTTGGCATTGCTCGTGGACTAGAGTACTTACATAGAGGCTGCAACACACGAATCTTGCATTTTGATATAAAACCTCACAACATTCTTTTGGATGAGAACTTCTGCCCAAAAATTTCTGATTTTGGCCTTGCAAAAATATGCGCTAAAGAAGAGAGTATCATATCTATTTTGGGTGCAAGAGGAACTCCAGGATATGTAGCTCCAGAACTAATTTGTAGAAATTTTGGAAGAGTCTCTCACAAGTCAGATGTTTATAGCTACGGAATGATGGTTTCAGAAATGGTCGTGGGGAGAAAGAATATTGAAATCGGGGTTGATCGCACCAGTGAATTATTTTTTCCACATTGGATTTACAAGCGTCTTGAACTAGATGAAGAACTAGGATTGCATGGCCTTATGAATGAAGAAGATAAAGAAAGTGCAAAGAAGATGATAATAGTGAGTTTGTGGTGCATACAGACGGACCCCTCAAACCGACCATCGATGAGTAGAGTTGTGGATATGTTGAAAGGAAGCCTCGATTCCTTGCAAATCCCACCCAAGCCTTTCTTGTCTTCCCCACCAAGATCACCAGCAGATCATTCAACTACAATGGAGTCATCACAGATGATTCTTTAATGTACATACTAAAATGCATTCTTTTCTTGAAAGAATCTAAAAATGGATCTTTTCTTTGAAGAGAATTCTTAATGTTGGATAATAACTAAGAACCTTCATGAATTGTATCAATTATTAGCTTGTCAATACGCATTATTATTAAACACAACTAAATTTGATTGCCTAAACTATGTCATAATATCTTCTGTGATAGCCTTCATCATGAATTAATTTACAATGCCATACTAAATCATAATTGTATAATAAATTAAAACTAGGGCTAAATACGTCTGATCCCGCTATAGTTTAACGCTTTTATTTTTTGTCTCATGTGATTCATTTCGTATCGTAGAAGATACTTTGTTTATGGCTAAAGACGGAAATGGTACTTCCATCCAAAAATTGATGGAAGTTCACGTCAACACTTCTAAGAAGCTGGCATACATCCTATGCATTAAAAAAATTGAAAAAATTGAAAATAATAAAACTTGAAAAAATAAAAAAAAAGCATTAAAAAATAGAGAAAAAAAAAACAAATAGAGGAGGGGTGGCTCAAGCCACCGCTTTGCCATAAACAGCAAAAGAGAACTTCCCCACTCATACATGGGGGCTCCTTGGCTTCTCTCCCTCTTCTCTTTCCTCACCATAACCTTTTCATCTCTATCAACCAAACCCAATGCCATCAATGTTAAAAATTTTATTGGCTTCATCATTTGGGGATGATGAACCATGGCGTGGTATGCTTGATCCCCCAGCCGCTTCATCTCAAACTAGATCGTGCCACCTCATTTTTCCTGCTCTACAAATTTCTCGGCTGTCGGATCCACATGCCAGCCCTCTGCATGGCTTGCATATTCCAGCTCACGCGCGAGCTGGGCCGCCAGTCGGATGGCGAGACCATTGAGTGGCTGCTCCGAATGGCCGAGCCCTCCATCATCGCTGCCACGGGATCGGGGACCATCCCGGCAGCCACATCCACCTCCTCCCCCGCACTTGCTTCCTCTTCTCAATCCGTGTCATGCTGAGGGTCTCCTTCTCCTTCTCTTTGATCTTTCCTGAAGGAAACCTACTTCTTGGATGTTGGATGGGGGACTCAGCACTATTGGGCCTTAGGTTTCTTGATCGATTAAAGAAGTAGGTATTTACAGATGATCGGACCTATTTCTAGGTGATGTTCCACAAGAAATCTCCATTTCCATCAAATTTTTTTCTTTTCAAATTCAACTATTTGGAGAAATAAAAAAGATCTTATAGAGCTAGAGCTAGCTTTGTATCTGAAAAATCAAGAATGCAAATACTGTAAAAATAATGTGAAACAGATCTGAGAAGTGAAACTAGTGAAAGATAGTGAGTAACATGCAATTGATAAGGGCAAAGTACCGAAAATGTGGGTTTGGCGGTGATGATCAGAAGGTAGGTAACATGGGATGGGAAGGCATGGTCGCGAGGAGTGAAGGCTATTGAGGACGGGACTCATGGGAGAAAAAGGGGGTGGGTCGAGCCACCTCTCCTTTATTTTATTTTTAAAAAAATTTCAATTTTATTTTTAATTTTTTTTAATGCATAGAATGCTTTTGAGAGGTGTTCACGTGGACTTCCATCAATTTTTGAACGGAAGTACCACCTTCGTCTTTAGCCATAAATGAGATACTATCTAGATAGGAAATGAATTACAGGGAACAAAAAATAAAGGCGTTAAACCATATGGAGCAAAAACGTATTTAACTCTTAAAACTAAGAGGAAAGCCCTACACAATATCAAAAGCTCTTAAAAGTAACCAGAATCTTACCTAATGATACAAACATGAAGCACCAAAGTGAGTATTGAAGCTTAGCTGAAGTATAGGAACTTACTACAAAGTCTCGAAAAGTTATAGGCAAAGTTTAAGGTTTGCTGCTCTCTGAAGTGATAAGAACGTACAAGAGATAGAAGTTACTACGAAGACTTCACTATGAATTGATAAAAACAAATAGAAGTTCTTTATTATTATTATTATTGTTATTATTATTATTTATAAATTTGGTTGAATTCATTTCCTTTTGCATAAGGGGAGGCAAACATCCAAATAAAATAGATTGATAACTATGCATTTTCCGCTTCCTCCCCTTTTATCCACTTCTCTCCTCCCATTCCATTTCAAAATAGGAATAAATGTAAAATCAGTCATTGTGGTTAGCCTAAATTACAAATCGCTCCCTGTAGAATAAAAAATAATTCAGAGATCCTTGTGATAGGTCAAAATAGCAATTTTAGTCCATGTAGTCAAATTTTGTCAAGTATATTGAAAGAGACTAAATCAAGACACGCGTTACTCTTAATTAAAAAATATTAATATATTAAAAATTAAAAACCTAAAAATTAAAAACTTTAAAACTTTAAAAAAGAAAAAGGGGTCCTTTGGAGGAGAGGGTGGCCTATCGATCACCCCTTTCCTTTGTACTTTTTTTTTCTTTTCCATTTTTTAAAAATAAATTTTTAAGTTTTTAATTTTTAGGTTTATATTTTTTTTATTACGAGTGACATGTGTCATCATTCTATTGTTGCCGATGTGCCACATTAACGAAATCCGTCGAGTGTTTTGAAAGAATTTGACTACAGGGACTAAATTGTTATTTCGGCTTATCTCGAGGACCTCTAAATTATTTTTATACCGTACGGAGCGATTTTGTAATTTAGGCCAACCACAAGTACTGATGTTGAATTTATCCCTTCAAAATATAATCTGAATTTTTTCCAAATTGGAGTTGGTTGTTGGATTTGTACATTTTTAAGACATCGTTGGATAGTAACCTAATCAGGCTCAATGATATAACTTGGGCTGCAAATGTGTTGAGCCTATGGACAGACTAATTCGAGTAATTTTAAGAACAACTGGAAGACTGTAAAAAGACAAAAATATTACAATAATTCTCTATAATATTACAATAATTAATCAATAAAATTTTTCTTGGATTAATATTTTGTCAAGATCATTTTTAACATTTTTGAAGTGAGACGAGTTTTTGTAATTTCTAATCATATTGATATTTAAGGATCATAATGAAAATATGGGGATCATTTAATTTAACAATGTGCTTGATAAAATATTATTCCCATAAGAAGTGTGACCTTCCCAAGAAACACACTGATAAAAAAATTAGTAAAAAAAGTTGGTATGTTACCGAAGGTTAATTAAACACCTCTGGATTCATGGAAATTACTTTTTCTAATTACTAGCAATTTGGTCAGGTAATGTGAGAGAGCCTATATACATGGGATCCACATGTCGGGAAGGTGACCGAACAGTCTAAAATTTATTTAGGCAAAATGAATTACATATGATCAACTCTTTTACATTACTTATTCAAATTGTTAGCAATTCAAACAGATAATTATTATCGATCCAAATTCAACACAAAGTCCCCATTTCAAATATATGCTTTGACTCCAAATCCAAAACCAGCTAATCCTAAACTATGGGTGAAGGCCTGAGACATACCTTTTTGACTTAGGTCACCTTGGCCACTACATGCAAGTTGGTATTACTTTTTCCTTCAAACTTAAAATAAATAAATAAATAAATAATCTTATTTAATTACCTTTAGAGCTGGTAATTCACGGAAATATGAGTATTAGACATTGATTACTCTAGCTTCTCATATCATGAAAAATGATAAGAACCTATATGTCATGAAGAATCAAACTAGTAACTGTAGGATTGACTATTTTGTTCTCATTAATTTGTGAATATTGGGTACGGGTCCAATGCCAACTTCTCAATTCTTTGGAACATAAAATGTGGAGGGGGAATCTTTTCTAAAATATGGAGGAAAAGAACTAATAAAAATAAAATGATGAGAATACAGCCAAAAAAGAATTTAGTTACACCCCTATTTGTCACATAATGAACACAAAAGTTTACACTTGGATTGATTTTACTTTCTCTATACTTGATATCTCATAAATTAGCAATGTAAGCTCATTTGATCAATTAGATTTTACCATATTCTGACAATAACATAATGGTATCTTTAATTACCTAAAAATAGACCACTGAATTTTACCAATTAGTCTAACTGATTTGATCATAGTTTTGAATGTTCAAGATTATTTCATTTAATTTTTTTTTTAATCTAATCCTCAGGAGCCTCTTCCTAATCCTCAACTTACGAAAGGCTAGAGTTTCGACTCCAACTCTGCTGTTTCAAATGTGGGGAGCCTGATCAACGAGCGATAGATTGCCGAAAACCTGCCCGTAGAACATGCAAGAATCTCTTAATTGAAAAATGAGACAATAGAAGAAGTCGACATCGGAGATCTAGTTTTTTATGATGGCAATGAAGATGAGATTTTGTATGGAGATGGGAACGAGACTCTTGTTGTTAGAAAAAGCTTGCTCGCTCCAAAATGTGACTCTAAAGAAGATTGGTTAAGAACGAATATTTTTCATACCACCTGCATGATTGCAGAGCAGTTTGCAAGATTATTATTGATAGTGGCAGTTGTGAGAATGTTGTATCAGAGAAGGTAGTTAAGAAGCTTCAAGTGAAAACTGATTTTTTGGGGATCATGTACATACAGAGTAAGTGCAGTGAAAAACCGATCCCAGAAAAAATTTTGCTTCAAAATAAAAAAGTACAAAAGGCTAGATTAAACAAGTACACAAGTTCGTGATACTTACAATTAAATTCGGCCTCTACTAGGCAGGTAGGGCTGTAGGGCTATTTACTTTTAGCTGAAAATGTCATTGCATGTTGAATGAGCAAGAACACGTTCTTGACATTCATGGTGTTCTTGATTAAATGTCTAGACCTTCTCTTTGATGACTGATTATAACCATGAGTATGAATTCACAAACTATTTCAAATCAATAAAATTGTAGAAGCATACACTAGAGAAAACCAAATATTCTCTCTTAAATATCTTTCACTACTCTCTTGTACATTCTTGTGTTTTTCACAAAAATATTTGTGAAACTTGAAGTCTCGCAGTTTTTCAACTAATGAATCAATAATTTTATCATTAGTGAATGTGTAATTTATGCTCCACTATGATCCTCTATTTATAGACTTGAATTTACAATCACGGATGGTATAGGAGATAAACTGGAGTTGTAGTAGAACTATATAGGACTGGAGTCATAGAAAAATTAAGATTGTAGTCAAAATAGAACTGGGGCTGCAATCATAGAAGACTAAGACTCCTAGTCCTATCCTTTAGGATACATAGCCAATGGGAGAAAAACACTCCCCTTGGCCTTGCATCACACGGCCATGGGGATAAAATATTTCCCCCATGCGCCTAGGCCTAGGGTTTTTAACCCTACCCCACTATTATACACTCTTAAGCATGGGCTTAGGTTTTGTCATTTATGCTCGATGCTCCTTTAACTCCTTTTAAGCCCATTAGAATAAATTTTAAAAGCTCAAAGTTCTTTAATGGCTTAAGCCCTTTAGATAATAAATTTTTAAGCCCAGCCAACGCAATATCGTTTATCATATAGCAATGTTTTCTTCTTATCTTTCTTGAAAGCAACCAAAATATTTAAAAAAAGAAAAAAGAAAAAAAGAAAGAAAGAAAAAATAAAGCAACAAAAATGAATAAAGAAATAAATAAAATGTTGCTGTCGTTTATTTATTTTTGTTTTTTTATTGGTCAATTCACCTACTTTGACTACGTACTTCCCGATCATGTATAAAGAAAAGGACATAGAAAAGACAGGACTAATGAAGAAAGTAACAGTCAAAGACTTCAAATAATTGAAGGAACGTGGCAGACACTATCCACTTATATAATATATATTATGTAACTTGATTAAAATAGTTGTGATTTAATTTCAAGTTTGATGTACATGAAGAGTTCAAAGGTTAGCCCCTGGTTTGGCTAACGTCTATTTGTTGTTTTTCTCTAGTTTTTTAAATAATAATAAAAAGATATCCGGTCTATCCGACCTTTAAAGTTTCATTGCAAAGAAACTTCCTCTAAATAATTTAAGATTTATTAAATCTAGATAAGAAGTTCAAAAAATAAAAAATAAAAATTGTGCAAATAAAGTTAAAATAGTTTAATTGTTACGAATATCTTAAATGCCTTAACTAAAATTTTAATCATGTATATATAAACTTATTTTTCAAAATTAAATTTTACCAGAAATTTATATTATTTAGTATTAAAACTAAACATCCCGTCGAATATAAAATTAAACTCAATTCATCGAATATAAGATTAAATGGATTATGGCTCCGTGATTGAGTCACAAAGGTAACAACCTGTCGGCCCAATTCCTTCCGGTCAATTCCACTTCCTTTCTACCTTCCCCAGAAACACACTAACAAAAACAAGTACGAAATTCTTAAAGTATTGATTGAGGATTACGAAAATCAAAGGAATGGCAATGCCCATGCCACACGTCTCCTTATATTTTATTGCCTTTTTTTTTTTTTTTTTTTTTTTTAAAGTTTAATAATAATCTGAGAGACCTCTTTTAAGTTTAATATATTGCTCAGCTCAGACGCGCTTTCTTCGGTGGACTCCACAATGAGTTCCAAGTATACAAAGGTCTCTTTGCTCCTCTGAAGAACCTTCTCCGAACAATGGTGCAGAAATATTGATTAATCTTTTGTTCATAATGGAAACCCTAAAAAAAATATTATGTAAAATATCTTAATTATTCTATTGTTATTTGAGGTTTAAGTCGCTGCCTAATTTACATAATAAGGGTGTGTTTAAAATTGTAATTTTGTAGACAAAAAGTATGATTTTAAATCAAATTGTAAAAAATGAATCTTTTGAAAATTACATTTTTTTTTAAATTACAATTTGAAAATGTAGAAAATTGTTATTTCAAATCACTGCTAAGGATATGTTTGTTTTGAAAACGCACAATTTTAAAAGCTAACCTACGTTTTAAAATCTAAATTGCGACATTTTAAAAATAACTTTTTTAAATTACACATTTTAAAATTATTATTTTTAAATCACACTTTTTCAAAACTTAAATTCAATCAAACCAAAGCGTGCCTCTAAAAATTTAAACTTGATGAAGGGTTTATTAAAATAAAAGTATACAGGTGGACGATTTTTTGTTGAAAATTTCTTTCAATCCAAAGCAGAGCGCGTCTACTATTCATAAAAGATTCCTTTCCTACGTATAGGACCAAAATACTTTTTTGGTCCAGACCGAGTTGCTAACCATTTGAATTTCATAAACTTTTTCTAACAATATAAATCAAATATAAATCTCCCTTCTTTTTTTTTTTTTTTTCTTTTTTATTTATTTATTTATATATATAGATAATATAAATCTCTCTTAAGTACAACGACTCAGCCCCTAGATTAAGTGCTTTAAATGTTGGAAAATATATAGAATTAGGTCGGTGGTTTACTTGATGTACAACTAAGTTTTTGTAGTATTAAAATCAATTCATAGGCCCTTTTTTTGTAATATGAAATAAAAAATAAAAAATTTACTCACTGTATTAAAATTCTTTTAAAACACTTTATGAGTTCTGTTAGTGTATCACGCCAATGTCAGCCGCCAATTATGTTAATGTGTTACGGTCACTTCTGGTGTAGCTCATAGGCCACCCCAAGGGTGCCACCCCTATGGGCTGAAGTAGCGTTCGGACTTTTTTATGGGTTGTGTGTAAGGGTAAAAATACAGATACAGATACAGAAATTGTTGTTATCACTTTTATGTATCCACATTAGCATAATGCAATTACTATTAGCATTCGCGCTGTTATTACAATTAGTATCCGCTATCCTCATAATAATAAAGAAAGAACATATAAGATAATTAAATCAGAACAAATTAGAAAAATTTCCTAACAGTGAAATCCAATTTAATTATATATATATAGGAAAAATGCAAATAACGGATATGTGTGGATAGCGTAGTTATTATCTGCCCGCATTTTCACCTCTAACTGCGGGTAGCTCGTGGGCCATCCCCAGCCACCCCCAACCAAAGGGTTTTTGCTAAGGCTGGCAAAACTGGTCACTTGACACGACTCTGTTTAGCTTAGACCCAGACACGACCCGTTTATGTTAACAGGTCGGGGCTCCAGACACGACACGAATACGATAATTTCACGGGTCACCCGACATGACCCGTGAAACCCGTTTATCATAATGGGTCGAATCGAGCCAACACGACCCGTTTGACCCGTTTAGCATAGTGATAACCATGTAAATATTGTGTCTCATATATATATATATATATATATATATTGATGATGTATTTCGTTCTTTCTCTTTGATAATTGTTTATCTTCAATAGCAACTTTTGAAGAGTAAAAAGATGAAGAAAGATCAGAGTGGAGAAGACAAATATTTTTCAACATATTTGATCAAATTATTTCCATATTTGATTCTTATGTTTAAATGATTGACGGTCCACAAACCAAATAAAAAACCATCCAAACAAGAATTAAAACAACTACAAACAACAAACAAAAAGAACTACCCAAACCTACTGTACAAAAACGGGAGAGTCCCATTGACCAAAAAAAAATAAAAAATCATGCAACTCTACTTTCCGCACAGTTACTTGTTGCTTGCAGACTTATAAAAACTTCCCAAACCCCTGCCTTTGAAGATTGCAAACTATCATTATAACATGAAACCCAAGGCCAAGCATCACGATTATGATTTTAATACCCACAATAATGAGGCTATAAAAAATTAAAAATGGAAATCAACTAACATACCGGCGGATCCGGTGGTACCGGATGCGACATCGGCTGAAGAGAGCGACAAAAAGCGGTAGAGAGATGGGGAGAGCAAAGACTTGAGAGAGAGAGTGTCGAGCGAGTCAAGTTTCCGATTGGGCCACGCGGGAGGAAGAAGGGGCGGCGGCGAGGAGCTGAAGAAGAACTGAAGAAGAGAAGGGCGATGGCGCAGGGACTCGGCGAGGCTAAAGGAAAAATAAAAAAAAAAAAAAAAAAAAAAAAAAAAAAAAAAAGTTAGGGTTTTCAATTTTCTCACTTTTCCGGTTTTGTTTGTGTTTTCAACTTTTCATTGTTTTGATTCTTTTGAGTTTTGAATCTTTTGTTTTCAACTTTTCACTTTTCAGATCATTCCCCCAATTTCCCATTCGACCATTCTCCGTTTTCTTTTTTTAACCCCCCCCCCCCCCAAAAAAAAAAAAGAGAGAGAGAGAGAAGAAGTTAATCGTATCTGTCGACCCGCCAGACCAAGATAAACGGGTCGACCCGTTTAAGGTAGACCCAAACCATCTAATTTCGTGTCGGGTTGTCGGGTCGTGTTAAAATTGCCAGCCCAAGTTTTTGTCGAGCCTCCCCACCCCACCCTTTTTTTTTTAAATTAAAAAACAATTTAATTTTTGAAGTTCTTAATTTCTTGAAGTTTTTTTGTTTTTTATTATTATTATTAAGACTGACACATGTCATTTTATTGGCGCTGATGTGGCGCACTAACGAAATTAATCCATAAATTAAGTGTTTTAACAGAGTTTGACTGCATGGAGCTAGTATTTATTTTTCCAGCTTACCCCATGAATCTTTGAGATCATTTTGATACACCATGGAGCTAATTGTAAATTAGGTAAACTAAGTGGAGTAATTTTGTTTTTTCTCCTTTAATAGTTCGATAAATTCAGTGGCCAAGTCCAAAAATTATTATTATAATGGGCATAACTAAAAATATGATAAACACAATTACAATAGAAATGGAATAATTTATCAATTAAATAATATGTGTATCAAAAAAAATGTATCTATAAAATTTCATAAATATGTGCCAAAATTGATATATTAGCAACGTAATATTTCGACACTAGTACAAAAATAGAGAAATACAAAAACTAACTAAAACTATAGTCTACGTTCTTGTAGAGAAACAAAATCATCAAATATCGAACTCGAATTGAAGTTCTCAACAATTTCCCTTTCAATATAAGCAATTAAATTATTATTTAAAAAAAAAAAAACAATTCTTCTCTCATTTTGTTGTAAAGTCTAGTTCTAACAATGCTTATTTGAGAGTAAAAAAAAAAAAATTATAATACTAAAATTATAAAAAATGATGAAAGTACTGTTCATATAAAATTATAAAAATTCTTAAAATTATAAAACTACAATCTTAAAAAAAAAAAAAAAAAAATTAAAAAAAAAATTTTTAAGATATTTTTATCATTTTTGTTTTTCTAGCGGCCATTATTTTTTTTATTTTTTTTTTTATTTTTTTTTGTAATAAAGAATAAACCAGTTTTACAGGAGAGCGAATACACACAAACTCAGGTTCATCTAATAGGGGTCGAGGTCTAAATAGTAAATATCATAAAAGATAGGGACCATTCCGCAATTCCACACAAGCTTATAAATATATATATATATATATATATATATATATATATATATATATATATATATATATATATATATATATAAGTTTACCAACTTCAATTTGAGTATCATCGTTTCAAACATTTAACAATGTCACAGCCTCTAAGCTTGCTCCTCCTTATTCTCTCCCTCTTCTTCCTCAACTCCTTAGCCACCAATTCTACTTCTTTCTCACCACTATGCGAACTGCATCATTGCGGCGACGTTCTGATCAGGTACCCCTTTTGCCTGCACAGTGATAACGCCACCTCCGATGAATCATATTGTGGCTACAAGGGCTTCGGTCTCACGTGCCCGTCGGCCGGCGAGAAACCTATACTTGCTTTGCCCGGCGATACATACCACGTAAAGGAAATAGATTATACTCAATACACCCTCACCCTCGTCAACATCGACGCCGCAAACCAATCGTGTCCGAGGGTGCGTCACAACGTTACTCTCGGCACGCTGCCATTGAACTTTTCCGGTGGGGATCTGCACCTCAGTTTTTACTTTAACTACAGTCCCTCCTACACAACACTCGGGCTGGAGGTGCCTTACATAGGGTGCTTGGGGGAATCATATAATGGAAACCGGTCTTTTCACTACAAAAAAAAGGGGAATTATTGACGGTTTTTTTATAGACGGTTTAAAAAACCGTCTATAAAAAAAAATTCTAGACGTTTTTTGGTTAAACCGTTGGGAAAAAAAATATACAGACGGTTTACTAAAACCGTCCTTAAAAATACGGACGGTTTTATTGAAACCGTCCGAAATTATAGAATTCCTGACGGTTTTCTCAAACCGTCGAAGCCCTAGATCTAAATGGGGAAAAAACACAGTAGCTCATCGATCTGCACGTTCTCCAGCTGAAAGTTCATCCACTCTCTCCCTCTCAGAGTCTCTCACACCCGGCTGCCGCCAGCACTCTCTCCCTTCTCCGGTGCTATCTCCCTCCGTCGGTGCTCTCTCCCTCTGCCGGCGCTCTCTCCCTCTGCCGGCGCTCTCTTCCTCCACCGGCTCTCTCTTTGGCTAGCTCAGCTAGCTTGTACCTCGATCCATCCGGCCTCTCCCTCTGGAAGTCAAACCCGGCCAGCCTAGCTTCCTCATCTTCTCCGGCGACGCCCCCAAATGTCTCAGCTATCCAGACGCCCGATTTAGAGGTTGGTTTTTTTTCCCTTCAACTTCGTATTAAAAATTATCTCTTTACTTTTCAACTAAAATTGATGTAATTTTCCTTTGATTTCTGTTGAATGGATTGGGTCCTCTTTGGTTCAAACTGATTGGGTTATGGTTCTAGGTTGTGAATGGCCGATTGGCCCTTTGATGCTCAAGTTTGGTAATTTTTGGGGGTTGGCCGTATGATATATGTGTTGAAATGGAGATTTATTTTTAGGGTTTTGAAGGGGTGCATGTTATAGAGATTTTGTGGTTAGGCCTTTTAGCATAAATGATATAGAGATTTTGTTTTTCCGGTTTGATTTTCTTCAAATCATATAAATTTTTGCTGTATCAAAAAGCCTGTAACCCATCTGCAATGATAATAATATTACACAACCATGGATGATTGGATGTCAGCATTTTCATAGAAAAACATACCTTCCAAAATCACTAAAATTAGCAAACAAAATCAGAGATATATACATATATATTTTTTTTCTTCTTTCTTTTTTGAAATTTCGGCCAACTTTCAGCCTATTACATACAGATATACTGGAATTTCACAAATCAGAAAAAAAAAAAATAGAGAAAGAGAATGAATTTGCGATTAGAGAATCATAATATGCCCCAACAATTCTTTCTAGCTACAATATTTCTCATGTTCTAAGCCTTCAACAATTCGTATTAGTTCATATCAATTTTTTCTTAAAAAATTTCAGATACCCAATTAAACTTTTTGATCCACTCTCTTGACAAGGGTCTACATGAGAGTGGATCAAAAAGAGCCTTGAATCGAAACCTAGCAAATTGTCTTGGTCGGGATATAGCAAAACCTACTTCCTCACGTTAATCCCATGAGCCTCCACCGCTAGCCCTTCTCCTGTGGGAAGCAAGGGATTTGGGAGAAGTAAGGCTACCCCTATTTAGTAGCCTATTATCACTTTTTCTTTTTGATGTATAAAAGTTTAATACATGACTGCGGTTCCCAGGGCTTGAACTTGTGCCTCAAAGAATGAAAAGATGGCCATTCACCATCAAGGAAAAGAAATTAGAACTTAGAATTGGTCACAGATACTGTACGTATTGCATTTGCATGTAAAATATTAAAAAGGAAAAGAAATTAAATTGACAACAAAATAATTTAAATTTTGATTTGATTTGATTTGAAAAAAAAAAAAAAAACTGTCATTTCAGCTTTGTGGGTGCAACATATTCGTCTTTTAAATTTAATGAGATTGCTGACTCCCAACGCAGATGAACCTTAATAAATTAATAAAATAATGAGTGTTTGACTTGCAAATTTGTTAAATGAATTTTTTTTTTTTTGTTCTAGTCAACTGAGTTTTTAAATATGACTTACTTGTATGACATTACTCTTGTACTTAATTTTGGCTCCCAATTTGACATGCTTGAGAAAGTCAAAGGGATCGGAGGATGTTCTATGGTTTCTTCTTACATCTTCATTTTCGATCGGCCAATCGATCCCCAATTCATGGTCTTTTGGATGTAAAGCTCATCATTTTTATTTAGTTCCTCTCCCTGTTAAAATTTACATAAATAAAGGTTGATAAAATGTTGTGATAAAGAATGAATATCCATGTAGTTTTCTTTTTGTTAGTTTCTTCAATATTTCCAATAGGAGGTGCTCATGAGGATATAAATATAAAAATAAAACTGAATCATGTTAGAGATCGAGTATATGTATTGAACTTCTCTTACACCAACAATTCTCCATTATGTAAACTAAACATTAGATCGACAAAAAAAGTTTCAAATAATATATTAGAAAGCTGGATTTTTATTTATTTACTTTTTTTCTTGAGCGAATGACAAAAGCAAACAAACCAAAACAGAAGAAACATAAAAAAAAAAAACCATATCCAATCCATATCCAATCCTTTGGCCGTATCCAAACCCCACACCAACACCACAACCAATCCCAGCCCCAAACCATATCTGTTTAGCTTGTGTTTTCTAGGTATGCTTCAACATTATGATTCTTTTGTATGAGTCTTGTGTTTATCTCTTTCCCAATCTGTCGTAGGGGTTAATTAGTACTCTTGCATTATCTTAACTTGAAATATTTGGACTATTTTGTGATGTAGTTAGAATTAAATATGGACAAGAGTTGGATGAAGTTGCCGCGAAGTTCGCGAGAGTATATTCGCGGGGTTATGGCATTTGTGAAATTTGCACGCGAACATTCGAATAGAAAAGGGGTCATTGTGTGTCCCTGTAAGAAGTGTCTGTTGGGCAAATCATGATCCAGTGAAGTTGTATATGCCCATTTAACGTCAGGTGCTGGGATTATTGAGGGTTACACTGAGTGGATAATGCATGGGGAATCACTTGTCCCTCCCGTTGTTAACGAGACGACATATGAAGCTCCTAGGACGGTTCAAGTGGATAGCATTCCACTACATGGGAGGTCCAGTGGGATGCAAGACATGCTTAATGACGTTTTTGCGATGCACGATGTTCGTGAAGAAGCCGGTGGGTCTCAAGTGAAAGCCGAAGCCGAAGCCAAATCTGTGGATGCTGAAATTGAAGACTCTAACATGGCAGCGAATAAGTTTGAAGAATTGCTAAAGGATGCCTATACACCACTCCATGAAAACACCAAACATAGCAAATTGGGAGCTATTGTGCGTTTATATAGCATTAAGTGCATGGGCGGTTGGAGCAATACATCATTCTCCATGTTGCTTGAATTCATCAATGAGTTGATGCATCCGGATGCAAGTTTGCCTAAAGACACATACGAGGCAAAAAAGTATTTGAGGGATTTAGGCGGAGTATAAGAAGATATCTGCTTGTCGCAACAGTTGTATGTTGTTTTGGAAGGAAAATGAAAAGTTGGACAAATGTACAGTTTACAATGAGTCTAGGTGGAAGGATGACTTAACTAATGATGATGGAACGACCAAAAGTTCGAAAAAAAAAGCAGTCAAAGTGTTGCGTTGGTTTCCTCTGATACCAAGGCTGCAGAGGTTGTTTATGTCACATCATACATTGCCACATATGAAGTGGCACGCTCAAGGCCGTATGAAAGACGCTGTGTTGAGGCATCCGGCCGATGGAGAAGCATGGAAGGCATTCGATTCACATTACCCAGATTTCGCATCAGACCCGCGAAATGTGAGGTTAGGTTTAGCGTCAGATGGCTTTAATCCGTTCGGGATAATGTCCTCTAGTCATAGTACTTGGCCGGTAATGTTAGTACCCTACAATTTGCCTCCCTGGATGTGCATGAAACAACCGTATTTTATGTTAAGCTTGATTATCCCTGGTCCGAGTGCACCCGGACAGAATATAGATGTGTACCTAACGCCACTTGTAAGTGAGTTGAAGGAACTATGGGAAGTAGGGGTACAAACTTTTGATTTAACCTCAAAAAAATATTTCAGCATGCGTTCGGCCTTGATGTGGACGATAAATGACTTTCCGGCATACGGTGATTTGTCAGGCTGGAGTACACATGGACGGAAAGCATGTCCTTGCTGTAGGCATGAAACGCAATCGACGTGGCTAACGTATGGTAAAAAATTTTGCTTTATGGGGCATAGGCGATGGTTACCTCCAGATCATCCATGGAGAAGAAACAAGAGACGATTCAACGGTGCGCAGGAACTAGGTGGTCCTCCCGAATTCCCGGATGGTGATGAGATCATGAGACAATTAGATGGTGTTGTTAATCGGGCAAAGACCCGACAAAAGCTGCCTCCTGGGGAAGTTGATTGGAAGAGGCGAAGTGTCTTATATGATTTGCCTTATTGGAAAGATCAATTACTACGACATAACATTGATGTGATGCACACTGAAAAAAATGTCGTTGATAACATACTTGGCACGCTATTGGACATGAGTGGTAAAACTAAAGACAACCTCGAAGCACGTCAAGACTTGCGTAAGGTGAAATTGAGACAAGAACTTCATCCATTTACTGCGGAAAACGGCAAAACACTTTTCCCCGCAGCTTGTTTCACAATGACAAAAAAAGAGAAGACTGACTTCCTGCAAGTGTTACATGATGTTAGAGTGCCAGATGGATATTCTTCAAATGTGTCACGTTGTGTCAAGCTCAAAGAATGTACTATTGGGGGTTTGAAAAGTCATGACAATCACATAATCATGCAACAAATCATGCCAATTGCACTTCGAGGAACCTTATCGGATGATGTTGTGAGGCCTTTAATCGAGCTATGTGGGTTCTTTAGGGACATTTGTTCAAAAACACTACGGGTGGAAGATCTAGATCGTCTAGAGAATCAGATACCCATAATTATGTGCAAATTGGAACGAATATTCCCTCCGAGTTTTTTTACATCCATGGTGCACGTAATTATACATTTAGTACGTGAATGCAAACTGGGTGGACCGGTACACTACAGGTGGATGTATCCCGTTGAGAGGTAATGTTAAAATTATGTTCACTAATTATATATTCAATCGAATGACCTATTAATATATATCAAATCTATGTGCTGGTTTCACGATTTAGTTTAAATGTAGGTGCCTTGGGAGATATAAACGTACCGTTCGTAATAAGGCTGCACCAGAAGGGTCTATTGCAGAGGGTTACTTTGCGGACGAATTGTTGACGTTTTGCTCTCGCTATTTAGTAAACGCGCCAACGGTTCACAATAAGGCTCCGAGACACCAAGATGAATCGAGAGGGGCGAGGAATTGGATAAAACTTGATAAGATCACATTTGAGCAAGCACACCGATATATTTTATTCAACTATGACGATTTCCTCCGATTTCGCACGTGAGTTACATTATTAAATAAGTATTGTACGCATCTAAATACATTCTGGAGTAACCGAATACATGTTTTGTTTAAGTATAGGATGCACATGGAGTCGCGAATGGAATCAAACAATAGCGAATTTACATCACATCAACAATTGGAGAAGCAACAAAGGGACCAATTCTGTAGCTGGTACAAGTCATACGTAAGTAAAATGTTGGTTTGAACTTTTATTTACCTATGAAAGACACATAGGAGTATTTTTTAAAATAAGGTGTCCAAATCACAGGTTGATAAGTTGGACAAGGCAGATATAATAGAATTGGGAGAGAAACTTGTAACTCATGCCAAAGGCCCAATGTTCGATGCTATAGAATATAAGCGGTATGTGGTTAATGGCGTTTTATACCGTACCTTGGATGTCGACGAAGAAAAAAAAAGTCAAAACAGTGGAGTGTGTGTCACCACTGAAGATGGTCCCACCTACTACGGTAAGCTAACTCGAATAATTGAGGTTACTTACTACGACTTGACGCGGTATGTGCTTTTCAAATGCGATTGGGCCGACATTCAACTGAATAAGGGATACAAAAAGGACGAATATGGATTCGATCTTGTAAATTTCAAGAACCTAATACATACGGGTGTGCGAATCACTGATGATCCGTTCGTACTACCAAATCAAGTATCGCAGGTGTATTATGTCAAAGATCCCAAAAATCCAAATTGGGTTGTTGCTGTAAGGACAAAACCAAGAAATGTGTACTATGTTGGCAGTGGTGAAAGTGAGGATTATGCCGACGTTGACAGTTATCATGAGAACAAGCCTTTCAACATCAACGTGACGGGAGACGTCGGTTTTGATGACATTGATTGTGCATGTACTAATGTACCGGCCATCGTAGCAACATAATAATTGTATGTATAAACATGGTTAAATTATTAAAGAGTATCTGATCATGGTTATATGGTGTTTACAATGATTTACTTATAGTCGTCCCACTTTTAATTTTTTAAAAAGCTCGTTTCTGTAAATGCCTCTAGTATATTTAATTTACAGTTAAATCTGATCAACAGTTGTATGTGTTTGCAGGTACATATGGCCCCTAAAAAAAAGACGTTGCAACTGGCAAATGATTTTTGGACGCCTGTAGACCGCACATCAGTTGAGCGACCGGTTGTAGGGTCAGACGATACGACACAGGACCCTAACGAGACACAAGTGGGCGTAGATTCTCAACATGTACTACATGAGTTACCGGTTGTAGGGTCAGACGATACAACACAGGACTCTAACGAGACACAAATGGGCGTAGATCCTCAGCATGTAGTACGTGAGCCACCGGTTGTAGGGTCAGACGATACGACACAAGATCCTATGGAGACACAAGATGGTGTAGATTCTCAGCAATTTGGATCATCAGCACAATCAGGGCCTGAGACTTCACATCATAGCGGTTCTTCTAGGGTGCCGCGTATGTTACGGGGTGGAAAAGTTCACACAATAGGTATGAATTATTTTATGTTTGATGATCGTCAGTTACTTTGCTAATCTGATACTAATTTAACAACGCAGAAGTGTAACGTAATCCATAATATGATATGCAGCTGTGCAGGGTAGAAGAAATGTTAGGACTGTTGGTAGTCCTAAGGACATATGGCACATACCTGATGGGGAAAGGATAGTGATCCAATTCAATGCCGCACACCAACCAATGGGCCCGGGTAGCGAGAAATTTAGAAGAATCTGTGGGAAGATCGTACTAAATGGTCGTTTTATCCATTTGCATGGTAACTGGAGGAAGTTACCACCAGAAGGGAAGGAACAGATGTGGCTCACCCTAACGGTAACCTATGAATACCAAAACATGCAATATTTCTGTCATCATCAATCATATTTATTACAATTCATAATTAGCAAATGTATTTATAGTTTTGTAGTCTTATATTTCCAATTAAGTTATACCCTCTTATTTTGTGTTTAGAAAAAATTCTATATGGAGCCTGTTCACGACATCGTGAACATAAAAAGACTAACGTTGATGGACCTCGCAACAAAAAGAAGGCAGTTCAGGCACGAGGTCAAGAAAAGTGTGAATTTGCAAGAAACAGATATCGTAGAATCTGTGGTTCGTAGGGCGGTGACAGCGCAAATTTTCGATTCAGAAGACTTTGAAATGCAAGTTGATAGGTGGTTGTCTTCGGCTGATAAGGTATTTTTATATATTGCCTTATTTATTTTGTTAAAAATCCCTATATTAACATTACAATTTTTATAGGCGAATTCATTGAAGGCCAAGATGAGCCGTAGCTGCAATGCATTTCTTCACACTCTGGGATCGAAGAGCGTTGCACAGGTTGCACGAGAAATGGTAGGTACAAATTTAAAACGCTCACGGTTTGTAAGCACTATAGTAAGATAATAAGCTTATAATTGAGTATGTTAATGATATTGCAGGAGGAAGACACAGGTGAAACCCCGAACCGAGACGATATGTTCATTGTCTCGCATACCAAGAAAGATGGGACCCCAGTGAATGTAACGGCTGGGGAAGCTATGGTAAGTACGTAATAAATACGTAAACATTATTCTCCAGTTTATATATATATATATATATATATATATTAACCTTTTGTTCACTTGCGAAAGATTCAATTTTTTATTTGCATGTTTTGTGCAGGCGAAGATAAAGGCAATTATCGAACATCAGTCGCCTTCAGGACGAGAAAGTTCACAGGGGTCGGTATATTGGTCGCACAACATGCATGCGCACAAGTGCTAGGACGGGAACATTCCGGACGTGTACGAGGGTTGGGGCTAGGGCCGACTCCCGGTAAATCCTCCTCTTATTCCTTTGAACAAGGATCAATATCTAGTACGCCTACTCCCAGAGAAATAGAGATGGCTGCTGAGGTAGAACGCTTGAGGAATTTGTGCGAAGAGCAAAACACCAAATATGCAGCGCAACAGCAAGAGTTGGAAAGTGTCAAACGTATGGTAGCCATGATTATGGCGGGAAAAGTACCATCAACGGAAAACAACCAAGAAGGTGATGTCTAGTTGTCTAGGTATTTGGACTTGATTTTTGTTGTCCTTGTAATTGAATTTAACTTATGATATGTAAGCTAGTACGTATAGATTGTTATCGTGTGAATTTGAATTTGCACAAGTTGTTGTTGGTGCCATTTAATTTGGATTTGGATGTTGGATTTGGATATGGATGATGTTGGATGTTGGATTTGGATATGGATGATGTTGGATGTTGGATTTAGATTTGAAAATAAATTTGGATTTAGATGATGTTGCAGGATTTTGTATTAAGGAATTTTCTATTAATTAAATTCATATTTTAAAAAAAAAAAAAATTATGGACGGTTTGGGCCTAAACCGTCCAGAATTTTTTTTTTTTTTTTTTTTTTTTTTTTTTTTTTTTTTTTTCCAGATAATTTAGAGTCGGTTTCGGCCTAAACCGTCTGGAAAATCATGGACGGTTTAGACTGAAACCGTCTGGAACAAGTTACAGACGGTTTGAGAAAACCGTCTGTAAACGGTTCTCGACGGTTTGGGAAAAACCGTCTGGAATTGCGGACGGTTTTCCCCAAACCGTCCCTAAACTTAATCAGCGACGCATTCTCCTAGACGGTTTTAAACCGTCTGGAAAAAACCGTCTGGAATTGATTCCAGACGGTTTTTCTGCATTTCTGGACGGTTTTAAACCGTCCAGAATTTACGTTTTTTTTGTAGTGTTTGTTTTTGAGGAGGGGGAAGAGACGACGGCGGGGTTTGAATGGTCAAGTATTTGCAAGGAGAAAGTGGTGGCGACTGTGATGAGGACGGAGATCGATCTTGGCAATCTGACTGTTGGGTTTATTGGGGCCATAAAAAATGGGTTTGGGCTTAATTGGAAGCCGCTTCAGGAGTGCGGTACCTGTGAGAGCTCCGGTGGGTATTGTGGGTACAACAGTACACGCGAGGAAGCCAAGTTCTTGTGCTTTTGCGATGATGGCAGCATCATGGGTAAACGCTGCAAAGGTATGCTCTCTATTGCTCTGACAAGTGTTTTTACTTTTTTCATTGACATGATTACATGATCATCTGCCTAATCTCATGTTAGGCATGTACACGTGAATTATGGCCCACAAGAATTGTTAAGAAATTCAATCGCATGTCTAATCCAGCCTGTTCTCATGTGGGATCCGCGTGCATTATGCCACATGAATTGTTCAGGGATTTAGGATTTTCTGTAATTGTTAAAATTGTAGGGGTTGTAACTTCAAAAAATTCATTTCAATGAAGGGTAATATAGTTATGACGTATTATTCATTTGGAGTCCAAACATAAATTTCGAGGAAGAAGCACAAGCAATCGCCCCTAAAATGGGTGTTTTGATCTAACACCTACACCCCGATTTTACAGCAGCACATAAATCATATATTTTTTTTATATTAAATTTTCATTAAATATTTGCCTTTAAGAATCTTATAGATTAACCAAAGCATCTATATTCTTGAATATATTCTATAAATTATTAATATAGCCATCTAAAAATTTTATATTCACCTTATAAAATTATAATAAATAGTCATCGAGTAAATAGGAGCAATGCTACGATAGAGCAAAATTTTTGAAATTCATCCAAAAATTTGGATTATCAATGGCATTTTTGTAATTTTTTATAATTATAAAAATGTCATTAATAAGCAAAATTTCGCATTACCCAGTAAATATTAATACAGTGAACTGTGCTTTATAGGAATGAAAATATATATATATATATATATATATATATATATATATATATATATATATATCTGTTCTTAATTCATTCATATGATTATACCATCTAGTTCTTATATCATTCTGTTCTATTTGTGAAAATTTATTAAAGAACCATTTTCTCTTATCATCATATTCAGGAGACATAAAATCTTTTCGTAATTTATCTTTAGAGAGGGTTTAGAGTTTGCGATAATATTCCGAGTCGTAGGTGGTCGGTCCGAACTGCTAGCGTTGGTTTAGCGTGAGTCCGTTGGTCAGCCCGGTTGCCAGGAGAGCGTTTAGGGTGGTCCCGGCAGTGGTCCCGATAGAGTTCGTATTGATTATTGAAAACTTAGAATATTAAAACAAATGATGGATTCAATCTTTAGGAGCTCTTCCTCTAGGTCTCATAGGCCTTCTTTAGCTGATAGTAATAATGAGAACGTCATAAATAATGAAGAAATTTGTATTATGGACCAAGAATTAAATATTGATCTTCAAGAATGGAAATTACCTTCTGTCCCTACAAAAAATATTTATAAACAATCAACTTTTTCAAATCTATCTTTCTTATCAGATTATACAATCAAAACTGTGGAAAAAACAGTTTCTTTGAATAAGGAATATGAAACTATTAAATTATTTTCAAAAGATAGTATTGAAAAGCATAAGGAAAAGTATTCTTTTATACATATAGGATTAGTCCAAGTAGCTGTTAAACCTTTAACTAGGCAAGGATTGAATAATAGTGTATTATTGTGTCTAAGGGATGGTAGACATCTAAGATTTAAAAGACTCTTTATTAGGATCAATAGAATCATCTTTGTATGAAGGTCCCGTATATTTTAATTGTTATCCGAATTTTGCATTATCTTTATTTGACCCTACTCTTTTACATGCATTAATATTGAATGTTAAAACTGATGGTTATAATATGATGAAAAATGCTTTACCTTTAAATATTGTATACAGGATTCATTATAAGCTTATGAAGACAACCTTAGAACCTCAAGCATTATTAGAAAGTTCAAAAGGTCAAACTTTATTATTACAATGTAATACTCAAAATTCTACAATATGTATACCAAAACAAATTTGTTGGGATGATATAGTCTTACCTAATAAATGGACTTTAGAAAATATAGTTCCATTACCAAAAATAGAGAATAATGAGACAGATTTGGATTATATTACTCAAGCTAATGATGGTACTATAGGATTAAATTTCCAGTCTTATAGAAAATCAAAATCATACTCAAGAGCTTCTGGCTCAAGAATTCCAACTTCGTATAATGAAATAATAGATAAGCCTGTTTCTCCCCCTAGGTATAATTTAAATCAATTAGAAACAAATTTACAAGGTATTAATAAAGGAAAATTTGTAGATACTCCTTTCTACTCTGTAGCCTCAGGAGTCAGCGAAATAAATAATCCCCTTAGAAATTATAATGATATGAATAATCCAAACTCTCCTACTCAATCTCAAATGGAAGATCCACAAATCATGGTGATAATAAAAGATTATGAACTAAATAAAAATTATAAGATTAATAAGGAAAAATTAAGAAAAGACTTTATGTCTCCAGAATATGATGATAAGAGAGAATGGTTTTTTAATACATTTTCAAAATATTTACAAAATCAAATAAGAACTAAATGGTATAATCATATGAATGAATTAGGAACTGATATATACTTCTTTCCTTGGTTTGAACAAAATTATGCAAAAATTAATATTAACAAAATTAATACAGTTAGTAGAACTAAGAATAGTTGGATAAAAGTACAGAATAATGAAGTTGTTCATGAAGAATATCCCCCTTATGAATCTATAACTCTTTCACATAGAGGATCACAAATAATTGCTTCTCCTATTAAAAAGGTAAGTCTTAGTGATGATAATAAGAATATGGAAAATATTATACAACAGAATAATTTTACAAACACATATATGAAAATTCTAGGTGAAAAATTAGAAAGAATTGAAAATCAGATAAATCCATTCACAATAAAAAATCAGGAAAAAGAAATTGAAAGACCTTTATTTATACCATATGAAACTCCTCCTAATTTGCAATTTTCTTTTAAAAAAGACAATACAGATTTATTAGAAGAAATTTCTAAAAGATTAGATACTTTAAAAATAAAGAATCATGCTTCTACCTCAAATCATAAAGAAATTTTGACCATAAAAAATAATCATAAAGAAACAAAAAATACTGATACTGAATCATACATAGACAAATTACAATCTCAATTCAAAAATTTAGACATAAACAAAATGACTTCAGGATATTCTAATGATTCAGGAAGAACACCCAGAAATAATTATAAAGGTAAATATGCAATGCATACTTCCATAACCCGTAATTGGTATCCTAAACCTACACCTCCTGATATACAATTTGAAGAAAGAGAATTAGGAATAAGAGCTGCTTACACAGCTGATGCTTTGTATGAATGGAATATAGATGGATTATCAGAATATGAACTTTTAAATGTTTTGCATGAAATGATGATGGTAGCAAATGTTTATAAAGGTGCTAATAGATCAGATCACCAGGTAGCAAATAGTTTAATAACAGGATTTACAGGTCAATTAAAAGGATGGTGGGATAATACTTTAACAGAAGAACAAAGATCATTTTTAAAAACTAGTTATAAAACTGATATTGCTGGAAATTTTATAATGAATGAGCATAAACAACCAATAGAAGATGCTGTTAATACTTTAATATTTGCAATTACAAAACATTTTGTAGGAGATCCTTCAGTTTATAGAGAAAATATTTATGACAGTTTAGAACATTTAAAATGCCATACTTTAACAGATTTTAGATGGTATAAAGATGTTTTCCTTTCAAGAGTATTAGTTAGAACAGATAATAGAGCCCCATATTGGAAAGAAAAATTCATAGGAGGATTACCCAAATATTTTGCTCATAAGGTTAGGGAGAAATTAAATAATGATGGTCACAATGATTATACGAATCTTACATATGGTGAAATTATTAATGCAATCAAACATATAGGATTGAATTTATGTAATGATTTAAGACTAACAAATCAGTTAAAAAAGGATATGAAATATGCCAAAATTGAATTAGGATCCTTTTGTGAACAATATGGTTTTCCCCCTTTACTAGCACCATCTATTAAACATAAGCATAAAAAATATAATCATAAGAAAATCAAATCATATAAACCTCATAAGAAATATTATGAATCAAAAAACTCTAATAATTTTAGGCCAAATAAATTTAAGCATAAAAAGCAACCTGTTTGCTATAAATGTGGACAAACCGGTCATTATAAAAATAATTGTAAAGTAAAAGATAAAATCAAAGAATTAGATATTGATGATAAATTAAAATCTCAGCTTTTAAATATATTATCTGAATCTGATACAGAATCTGAAGAATTATTACAAATTGATGATAACGATTCTACTTCCCAAGATGAATATTCTGATTCTAGTGAAGAAAATGGAATAGAATTATGTTTCTGTAAAGATAAAAATATGTGTACCTGTAGAAAAGAAATAAATACTTTATCAAGAGAAGAAAGAATAATTTTAGAATTAATAGATCAGATTGAAGATCCAGAAATAAAAATAAAATATTTGTCTCAAATTAGTCAAAAAGAGAAAATTATTACTAATGGCATAAATTATAATTTTACTGATGTTTCTAATAGATTTAAAAAGGAAAAACGTCCTATTACAATTCAAGATCTACAATCAGAAATAAAAAATATAAAACAGGAAATAAAAGAATTAAAACTTAATTTTAATATTTCAAATGATCAATTAGTACAAGAAATTATATCACTAAAATCAGAAACACAACAAACAGATAAAGTTTTGCAGAATGATAGTGAAATTAAAATTGAAGAAATTCAAGATAATAATAAAGTTAAGCAAAACTCTGAAGATAATAATTTATTCATAAATCTTATAGATAGAATAATCTTTCAAAAATGGAATGTTGAAATAACACTAATAATTAATAATGAATTTCACATCACAACTGTAGCTTTAATAGATTCAGGCGCAGATATGAATTGTATCCAAGAAGGAATTATACCCACAAAATATTATGAAAAGACAACTGAAAAATTGCATCAAGCTAGTGGAGCAAGATTGAATATAGAAAATAAATTATCTAATGTTCATATTTGTAATAATGGAATATGTTTTAAAACTACATTTATTTTAGTAAAAAATATTACCTCAAAAATAATATTAGGAACCCCTTTTTTAGCATTACTTGACCCTTTTACAAAAACAGAAAAAGGAATTAGCACTGAAATTATGGGAAAGAAAATTATATTCAATTTGGTTTTACCTCCTATAGCTAAAGACATTAACATGTTAAAAAATATTTCCATTTTCAAAGAAATTAATATTATTTCAAAACAAATCAAGGATAGAGAAAATCATGAATCAAATTATTTTAATTTTACCAGTACCTTTTCAAATAATACTATAATTTTCTCAAAATCATTTCAAAAAATAGTTTCAATTTTTAGAATTATTTTATTTCATCTGAATTTTATGACTAACACTTTAAATGTCAAGTATTCAGTTTTGCAGATAATTGATATGTTCTTTATATCAGGAATAATGACACCTAGGAGATTCCAAAATCCTAAGCGCCTATCTCCAGCGGAGAAAGGAAAGGCTAAGGTAAATAATTATGAAGAATTTCCAGCGGAAATTCCACAAAATCCTAAGCGCCTAACTCCAGCGGAGAAAGGAAAGGCTAAGGTGAATGAGTATGAAGAATTTCCAGCGGAAATTCAACAGAAAATTCCTCAACGGATTGAGTTTCTTAATCCGGATCACACTAATAGTATCATCCTGGAAGAAGTTCTTCATACTTCTGCCAAATTTTTAAGGGATAATACCATTAATTATCCTATTCATATTCAGATACTATTGGATAATCTCACTCGAGCTTTCATCAAAAAACATAGAAATCTTCATGAAAAATCTATGAAAGCCCTCGAGTATCATTTAATCTGCAATGAGATTTTGCTACAATCCATTGCTCCTTATAATTATTCGCCAGCGGCGAAAATTATTAATCGGGCCAGATCTCCCACTGAGATCTACCTAATCCAAAGAATTAGTCCTAAGGAAATGGGAACAGCTCGACAAATGGTTCTTGACCTTCCTGGCGAGATCCAAAATCTTATTTTCCATGATCCTTTATATACTGAATATTTTGATAGATGGATTCAGAGAATGATGATAATTGCCAATGGAGAGGATATAGAATATAAAAAGGCCTTTGGTGAAAAATTTCTTAGGGTCTTTGAACCTCGTTGTAGTTTTCCGGGATTAATTTATATTCCTGAAAAAGATTATGGTATATCTAAGCAAAGAATGAATGGAGATTGGGAGTATTATGAAATAGGAAATCCTGAATTAGGAGCTCAGCTTTTTGAAGAAGGATTTTTATCATATTATCCTGTCAGGTATAATGAAGAATTACGTGACTTTCCCCTCATAGTCTGTAATACTGTGAAAATTATACAGAATGATTTAAGAAAAAGGCATAAGGGTATGAGTTTTAATCAGACTACTGTTTTAAGAATTTGGAGTACAGTCCCAGAATTTGATCCAGAGAATTATATGGAAGTCAAGCCAGCCCAGCATTGCATCCTGATCAATCCTTCTAGTAGTGATCAAATAGCCGAATTAAGAATGGGAAGAATTCCTCTTAAAATGCATGATCCATTAGGAATTATGAATTTATGGAGAATTTTCAAGAAAAAGGCCATGATAAATGCAGTCCAAGAATTATCTCCAATTAGAAAAGTCTTAGCAAAGAATGATAGGATTATTATTTTTGGAGAAGATATTTCTGATTTAGGAATTTGGGAAAAACTTCTTCGTCAAAACAAGTATAATTATCAGAATGAGAGATGGGGAAATCAGACAGATATAAGTCCATTGGATATTATAGATAAAAGCATTGCATTAGATTCAGATGGTACAGAACGATTAGAATATTGCACATACTGTAATGAATGGGGGCATGATACGTTCATATGTGATTATCCAGAACATGAATGGCAACCTACTTTTTCTGACCAAGATATTGATTATGATGACTATTATAGTGATGGTTAAATGAATGAAGACTTTTGAGTTACCCTTGAATAAATGCAAGACATTGAATCAAGACTTTAATGAATGAAGACTTAGAATGAAGGCTTTATGAAGATTCTTTGAATTATTACCAGCCGACACAAAAGACAAATGATGCTCAGAAGACTCAGAATTATTGCTGCATTACTGTTCAGAAATCATGCGGACGGAACATTGAATTATTACCTACTCAAGAATTATTGGTGCTTCACTGTTCAGAAGACACGTGATACATTGAATTATGGCTGCTGTCCAGAACCATGCCGAATTATTACTGTATTGTATTATTACTTACTTTACTGTTCAAAAGATATGTAGAATATTTTCTACTGTTTATATTTGTAATTTTCCTTTTCTTTTCGCCTATATAAAGGCATGTAAGTTATGTTTAGAAAGAAGGAGTTTTTAGAGTTAGAAGTTTTAGAAGGAGTTTTTAGGAGTTTTTAGAGAGAAGTTTTGAGAAGCCTTTAGAGAGAAGCCACTTAAGAGCCAATCTGTAATCGCCTATCAGCCTTTCTACCTTTTAGCCTTTGTATCCTTTTGTATCAGTACTATCAGTACTATTCCCTTCCCTTCCTTGGTATCTTATCTTGCCTCGCATCAAGGCTTTGTATCATCCGCTTGAATCAATATAATCAAGTATGTTTATTACTTCTTCCTTGTCTTCACTATATGATTCTCCTTTGTATTATGTTTTCAAATTATTTTGTTAAATTGTTTTAAATCATTATCTTTCATCATCTGTTTTCAATTACTTTCATAATACTCATTATCTTCATTATTACACTGTCTTTCTCTTAGTGCTATCACCTGGGTGTGTTTATGGTATCAAAGCCAAGGGTGAGTAGAGAGAGGGTTCAGAGTTTGCGATAATATTCCGAGTCGTAGGTGGTCGGTCCGAACTGCTAGCGTTGGTTTAGCGTGAGTCCGTTGGTCAGCCCGGTTGCCAGGAGAGCGTTTAGGGTGGTCCCGGCAGTGGTCCCGATAGAGTTCGAATTGATTATTGAAAACTTAGAATATTAAAACAAATGATGGATTCAATCTTTAGGAACTCTTCCTCTAGGTCTCATAGGCCTTCTTTAGTTGATAGTAATAAAAGGAACGTCAGAAATAATGGAGAGAATAGGGTTATGAAAGATTTTGAAATCATGATGAAAATTAGAGATGAGTTAAATAGAAATTATGAAATAAACAAAGATAAATTACGAAAAGATTTTATGTCTCCTGAATATGATGATAAGAGAAAATGGTTCTTTAATAAATTTTCACAAATAGAACAGAATGATATAAGAACTAGATGGTATAATCATATGAATGAATTAAGAACAGATATATATTTCTTCCCCTGGTTTGAGCATCATTATGAAGAAATTAACATTGAAGAAGATAATATTATACAAATTGAAAATATTCAAGAAGTATACTCTTCTAATCCTCATTCTGAATCTATAACTCCTACACATCTAGAATCACAAATAATTGTTCCTCCTCTTAAAGTAACAAGTCTTAATGATGATAGTAAAAATATGAATAATACTACACAACAAGATAATGATCTTTTAACTAATAAAATTAGTCCTTTACCTAATGAAATTATTCATAAAGAATATACTCCTAATGAATCATTAAGCCTTATACATAAAGAATCAAAATTAGTTACTTCTCCTCTTAAATTAATTACTTCTTCTTTTAAAGCTAGTCCTAGTAATGATATTATATTACAAAATGATTTTCCAAATACTTGTATAAAAGATTTTAATGACAAATCAAACAAAATTAAAAATCATATAAATTCATTAAAAATTAAAAATCAAGAAAAAGAAACTGAAAGACTTTTATTATATGAAACTCCTCCGAATTTACAATTTTCTTTTAAAATAGATGATACAGAATCATTAGAAGAAATTACTAAAATTCCAGATCAAGAGAATAAAAATCATGTGTCTACTTCTAATCATAATGAAATTTTGAATAATTCACAAGAAGATTCTGAAACAGAATTAGATACAGAATTAGTCGTTAATAAGTCACAATCTAAAGATCTAGATCTAAATAGAATAATTTTAGAAAATAGAAATGATAATGGAATAATACCTAGAAATAATTATAAAGAAAATTATGTAACACATACTTCTATAATTCATGATTATTATTCTATAATTCATAATTGGTATCTTAAACCTCCTAATATACAATTTGAAGAATTAGGAATAAAAGCTAAATTAAAAACAAGAATTGCTTATGTAGCTAATTCTTTATATAATTGGAATATAAATGATTTATCAGGTTATGAAATTTCAGATATCTTACATGATATAATGATAATAAAGAATATTGTTGTTAAATGTCCTAATAAATCAGATTATCAAATCTCTAATATTGTTTCAAATCAATCTATAAAAGATGTTTTAAGATATAAGAAAAATATTTATAAAAATTTGAAACATTTAAAATATCTTTCTTCAACAGATTTTAAGTGGTATAAGGATATATTATTTCTTTCAATATTATTAATCAGAATGAATAATAGAGTCCCCTTTTGGAAAGAAAGATTTATAGATTATTTTGCCCATAAGGATAAAGAAAAATTTAATAATTGTCACAATGATTGTATGAGTCTTACATATAGAAGAATTATTAATGCATTAAAACATATAGAATTAAATCTATGTATGATCTATGATTTAAGATTAACAAATCATTTTAAGAATAAGAAATATGATAAAAAAGAATTAGGATCTTTTTATCAAAATGGTTTTCTAAAATGTTTTATTTCTTTAATAGTATCATTCATGAAATATAAGTTTCATAAAAAGAAGATAAGATCATATAAATCTTATAAGGCAAAAAGTTCTAAAACTCTACATTATAAATTTGGTCAAATTAGTCATTACAAAATAAAAGATAAAATTATAAAACTTAATATTAGATTTCAACTTTTAAACATATTATTTGAAACTGATACAAGATCTGAAGAATTATTACAAATTGAAAATAACAATATTATATCTCAAAAGGATGAATATTCTAATAATATAATAAGATTATGTTTCTATAATGATAAAAATATAAATGCTTTAACAAGAAAAGAAATATTGGAATTAATAAATCAAATTGAAGATCTAGAAACAAAAATAAAATACTTATATCAAATTATTCATTATAATCTTATTTTTAATAGATATAAACAAGAAAAATATCCTATTATAAGTCAAGATTTAAAATTTGAAATAAACAATATAAAACATAAGATAAAAGAATTAAAATATAATTTCAAGACCTCTAATAAAAAATTAGTACAAGAAATTATAACATTACAATCAGAAAGACAACATACAAAAAAGATTATACAAGATAATAAAATCAAAGATCATATACAGGATGATAAAATCAAAAATCATGATAATACCAAACATAATTCGATAGATAAAGAATTATTCATTAATCTTAAATATAGAATAATGTTTCAAAAATGGTATGTTGAATTTCAAATTACAACCATAGCATTATTAGATTCAGATGCAGATATGAATTGTATTCAAAATGGAATTATACCTACAAAATATTATGGAAAAATAACTGAAAAATTACATCAAGCTAGTAGTACAAGAAAGAAAATCTTATTCAGATTTATTTCCAAACAAATAATGTTCCTAAAATGAAAACATAAAAGAATAAAAGAACAATTAAATGATTCTTTATTACAACAAAGAATTAAAAGTTTTCAAAGAAAAATAGAATCAGAAATTTGTGCTAATATTTAAAAAGCTTTTGGGTATAATAAGAATCATGTTGTTCAATTACTTTATGAATCAAATTTTGATAAGAAAATAATACTAACAAAAATTAGGCCTATTCAAGTGAATCAAGAATTATTAGATTATTGTAATAAAGAAATTGAAAATTTACTACAAAAATGTCTAAAACGAAAAAGTAAATTATCTTGGAATTATTCAGCTTTTTATGTTCAGAAAAATGTTGAATTAAAAACTTTAAAATGGATAAGGTATCCAATTCTTAATAAAAGAAATTTAATTTCAAATTTATATGATGCTACTATATTTTCAAAATTTAATATGAAAAGCAGATTTTGGCAAATCCGAATAAATAGGTATAAAATTACTTTTACAGTATCCTTCAAACATTATGAACGAAATGATAAGTCATTTGAATTAAAAAATGCTCTCAGAAAATTCCAAAATGATATGAATAATATTTTCACTCCTTTTATCAACTTTTCCATAAATAATGTTTTAATCTTATATAAACAAAATTGGAAATATTTACATGCTTTTGTCCAAATCATAAATAATAATGGATTGGTAATTTCACCAACTAAAATTAACTTATCTTTAGTAACTTTTTGGTATATGGTATTCATATTATGTCTATGTAGTTTATTATCTTTTTGGTATATGGTATACTCCACAAAATTATAGTATTATGAAAAAAGAGATTTTAGCCATTATATTATGCATTCATAGATTTCAAAATGATTTCTTAAATCAAGAATTTGAATTTATTATCTGTGTTAAGTATGAAGAATTTCCAGCGGAAATTCCTCAAAATCTTAAGCGCCTAACTCCAGCGGAGAAAGGAAAGGCTAAGGTGAATAAGTATGAAGAATTTCCAGCGGAAATTCTACAGAAAATTTCTCAAAAAGATGATAATAATAATAATATAGCTTCTAAGCAAATATTTACAAAATGGCAAGTCATTTTAAGCTCTTTAAATCATTTTGATTTTAAAATTGAATATATAAAAAGAGAATCAAATAGTATCCCTGATTCCTTAACCCATGATCTTTTTTCAGGAAAAATGAATAAGCCAGATAGATCAAAAATTCAAAATCCTGGTGATTATGCTATTAAGCAATCATCTCAGAATAATCCTTCATCTTAGAATAATCCTTCTTTCACTTCCCCAACAAATGTTGTCCCAACTCAGAATAAGTTTACTGTCTTAGGAAACTTTCCTCCTTTACCTTCTAAATTAGCCACTTTTTCCCAGACAAAATCATCTTCCTCGAAGGATCATTCCTCTTCAAAATCAGATAGTATAAGTTCTCCTTGTCCTGTACCAATAATACCTACTTTTGCCCAACCATCCCAAATATTGCATAAATACAAAACAATTCAGCCAAAATTATTTCCTATTGAATTTGAGTATCAGCATATGAAGAATGCCAGAGAATTAGTAACAAAAGTGTTCCCGCCAGGATGGGATTTTATGCCAGAAGAGAAAAATAAATCTCAAAAATTTTATGAATTCATTTTAGTAGATTCTGGATCAGTCATCTTATCTCATACTCCTTGTAAATTTGACCCAGATCTTAAAAGAATTGCTTTTTCTAAATGTACTATAAAAAATGTGCTTTCTCCAGCCCAATGGAATTATAACCCTTGGGAAAGCAGAAAATTTTCACAACCCTTTCATCCCCAAACTTATAATTATTTTGATTATCAAAAAGCTTGGTATAATACCTTTTATCTTCAGAATGATCGTTACCAACATTCTTGGTTTTTTATCTTTGACAAAATTCATCCAGTTCAATCATTACCATTATGGTTTGAATATTGGTGGAAACTCTTTGGAGCAGAAACTGGTATTTTACCACCTCCTCTTCACAACAAATTTTTAGATTATTCAAAGACTCATCCTTCTCCGTCTCCTTTCAATAATTTTCCCCCAGAAATTTATTTCTTCCTTCACTTCAGCATTCCTTGGATAATGTCTTGGGATTATAATTTCTTTTCCTCAGAAAGTAATCCTCAGTCTTCCAATAATAATATCAAATATATTGTCCGCACTACTGCAGTCAAATGGTGGGATAGATATACTTATGATAATATTATTACAAAAATTAATAAATTATGCACTGAACAATTCCTAGCCTCAAATCAGTTTCTTGTGAAGAAGAACATTAATCAGGCCAAATTAGCCTCCTCCAGTTCAAAGCATGAGTTTAAAAAGCATTTGCTCGAAACTCTATCTCAATTATCAGATGATGAAAATGAAAATGAAGATGAACCAGTATTAGCAGGATATGCTCAAGATCCTTATGAAGATTATACAGACTTAGAATTATGAAGACTTTATGAATCAGAAGATTTTAAGAAGAATCATTTATGAAGATGCATTATGACAGACGTATTATGACAACCTAATTATATGAAGACTTTTGAAGACACATCAATGGAATGAAGACTTATAAATCAGGCATTATGAATTATCAACTACCAGCCGCCACAAAAAGACAAGCAACTTTATTATGGCATCAGACTTTATTATAGCATCAAGACTTTTGGGATCATTGTCAGAATCAGCCGCCACAAAAGACAACACAATCAATTATTCTTCAGGAATCAGTTCATGGAATCAGTTCATGTATCAGCCAGTACAGAAGACTCAAGAATTATTGATCACAAGACCAAAGAATTATTGGTGCTTCACTGTTCAGAAGGCACGTGATACATTGAATTATGGCTGCTGTCCAGAACCATGCCGAATTATTACTGTATTGTATTATTACTTACTTTACTGTTCAAAAGATATGTAGAATATTTTCTACTGTTTATATTTGTAATTTTCCTTTTCTTTTCGCCTATATAAAGGCATGTAAGTTATGTTTAGAAGGAAGGAGTTTTTAAGGAGTTTTTAGAGTTAGAAGTTTTTAGAGAAGTTTTTAGAGAAGCTTTAAGCTTTCAGAAAGAAGCCATCAGCCTTTCTAGCCTTTAGCCTTTCTATCCTTTTGTATCAGTGTACTATTCCCTTCCCTTCCTTGTATCCTATCTTGCCTCGCATCAAGGCTTTGTATCATCACTTCTTCGAATCAATATAATCAAGTATGTTTATTAACTTGTCTTTCTCTTCGCTATATGATTCTCCTTTATATTTTGTTTTTGAATTGTTTTGCTAAATTATTTTAAATCATTATCTTTCAATATTTTCATCATATACTTTCATTACTTTCATAATACTCATTATCTTCATTATTACACTGTCTTTCTCTTAGTGCTATCACCTGGGTGAGTTTCCATAAACACACCCAGGTGATAGCACTAAGAGAAAGACAGTGTAATAATGAAGATAATGAGTATTATGAAAGTAATTGAAAACAGATGATGAAAGATAATGATTTAAAACAATTTAACAAAATAATTTGAAAACATAATACAAAGGAGAATCATATAGTGAAGACAAGGAAGAAGTAATAAACATACTTGATTATATTGATTCAAGCGGATGATACAAAGCCTTGATGCGAGGCAAGATAAGATACCAAGGAAGGGAAGGGAATAGTACTGATAGTACTGATACAAAAGGATACAAAGGCTAAAAGGTAGAAAGGCTGATAGGCGATTACAGATTGGCTCTTAAGTGGCTTCTCTCTAAAGGCTTCTCAAAACTTCTCTCTAAAAACTCCTAAAAACTCCTTCTAAAACTCCTTGCTTCTAAACATAACTTACATGCCTTTATATAGGCGAAAAGAAAAGGAAAATTACAAATATAAACAGTAGAAAATATTCTACATATCTTTTGAACAGTAAAGTAAGTAATAATACAATACAGTAATAATTCGGCATGGTTCTGGACAGCAGCCATAATTCAATGTATCACGTGCCTTCTGAACAGTGAAGCACCAATAATTCTTTGGTCTTGTGATCAATAATTCTTGAGTCTTCTGTACTGGCTGATACATGAACTGATTCCATGAACTGATTCCTGAAGAATAATTGATTGTGTTGTCTTTTGTGGCGGCTGATTCTGACAATGATCCCAAAAGTCTTGATGCTATAATAAAGTCTGATGCCATAATAAAGTTGCTTGTCTTTTTGTGGCGGCTGGTAGTTGATAATTCATAATGCCTGATTTATAAGTCTTCATTCCATTGATGTGTCTTCAAAAGTCTTCATATAATTAGGTTGTCATAATACGTCTGTCATAATGCATCTTCATAAATGATTCTTCTTAAAGTCTTCTGATTCATAAAGTCTTCATAATTCTAAGTCTGTATAATCTTCATAAGGATCTTGAGCATATCCTGCTAATACTGGTTCATCTTCATTTTCATTTTCATCATCTGATAATTGAGATAGAGTTTCGAGCAAATGCTTTTTAAACTCATGCTTTGAACTGGAGGAGGCTAATTTGGCCTGATTAATGTTCTTCTTCACAAGAAACTGATTTGAGGCTAGGAATTGTTCAGTGCATAATTTATTAATTTTTGTAATAATATTATCATAAGTATATCTATCCCACCATTTGACTGCAGTAGTGCGGACTATATATTTGATATTATTATTGGAAGACTGAGGATTATTTTCTGAGGAAAAGAAATTATAATCCCAAGACATTATCCAAGGAATGCTGAAGTGAAGGAAGAAATAAATTTCTGGGGGAAAATTATTGAAAGGAGACGGAGAAGGATGAGTCTTTGAATAATCTAAAAATTTGTTGTGAAGAGGAGGTGGTAAAATACCAGTTTCTGCTCCAAAGAGTTTCCACCAATATTCAAACCATAATGGTAATGATTGAACTGGATGAATTTTGTCAAAGATAAAAAACCAAGAATGTTGGTAACGATCATTCTGAAGATAAAAGGTATTATACCAAGCTTTTTGATAATCAAAATAATTATAAGTTTGGGGATGAAAGGGTTGTGAAAATTTTCTGCTTTCCCAAGGGTTATAATTCCATTGGGCTGGAGAAAGCACATTTTTTATAGTACATTTAGAAAAAGCAATTCTTTTAAGATCTGGGTCAAATTTACAAGGAGTATGAGATAAGATGACTGATCCAGAATCTACTAAAATGAATTCATAAAATTTTTGAGATTTATTTTTCTCTTCTGGCATAAAATCCCATCCTGGCGGGAACACTTTTGTTACTAATTCTCTGGCATTCTTCATATGCTGATACTCAAATTCAATAGGAAATAATTTTGGCTGAATTGTTTTGTATTTATGCAATATTTGGGATGGTTGGGCAAAAGTAGGTATTATTGGTACAGGACAAGGAGAACTTATACTATCTGATTTTGAAGAGGAATGATCCTTCGAGGAAGATGATTTTGTCTGGGAAAAAGTGGCTAATTTAGAAGGTAAAGGAGGAAAGTTTCCTAAGACAGTAAACTTATTCTGAGTTGGGACAACATTTGTTGGGGAAGTGAAAGAAGGATTATTCTAAGATGAAGGATTATTCTGAGATGATTGCTTAATAGCATAATCACCAGGATTTTGAATTTTTGATCTATCTGGCTTATTCATTTTTCCTGAAAAAAGATCATGGGTTAAGGAATCAGGGATACTATTTGATTCTCTTTTTATATATTCAATTTTAAAATCAAAATGATTTAAAGAGCTTAAAATGACTTGCCATTTTGTAAATATTTGCTTAGAAGCTATATTATTATTATTATCATCTTTTTGAGAAATTTTCTGTAGAATTTCCGCTGGAAATTCTTCATACTTATTCACCTTAGCCTTTCCTTTCTCCGCTGGAGTTAGGCGCTTAAGATTTTGAGGAATTTCCGCTGGAAATTCTTCATACTTAACACAGATAATAAATTCAAATTCTTGATTTAAGAAATCATTTTGAAATCTATGAATGCATAATATAATGGCTAAAATCTCTTTTTTCATAATACTATAATTTTGTGGAGTATACCATATACCAAAAAGATAATAAACTACATAGACATAATATTCTCTACCTATTTTTGGGATATTGGTTTTAATAATTCTAAAAGTATTAGAGAAAGGGAAACCTAGGCATGTGAGTATTTTGACATGTCTAAGGATTTCTATATGTCGATTTGACCAAAGAGAAGAATTCTCTTTTAATCTCTGATAATGAGATTTGCAAATGATTCTAAAATTCTTATAATAATCAGAAATATAATTTAAGTTTCTTATAAATCTTTGTAACTGATTCTTTTCTTTTATTTCATCAAGAAATTGTAATGATTTATTTATAATAATTTTTTGAACAATAATATGATCAAGAAAGTGAATATTATTTAAAGATAAGTTAATTTTAGTTGGTGAAATTACCAATCCATTATTATTTATGATTTGGACAAAAGCATGTAAATATTTCCAATTTTGTTTATATAAGATTAAAACATTATTTATGGAAAAGTTGATAAAAGGAGTGAAAATATTATTCATATCATTTTGGAATTTTCTGAGAGCATTTTTTAATTCAAATGACTTATCATTTCGTTCATAATGTTTGAAGGATACTGTAAAAGCAATTTTATACCTATTTATTCGGATTTGCCAAAATCTGCTTTTCATATTAAATTTTGAAAATATAGTAGCATCATATAAATTTGAAATTAAATTTCTTTTATTAAGAATTGGATACCTTATCCATTTTAAAGTTTTTAATTCAACATTTTTCTGAACATAAAAAGCTGAATAATTCCAAGATAATTTACTTTTTCGTTTTAGACATTTTTGTAGTAAATTTTCAATTTCTTTATTACAATAATCTAATAATTCTTGATTCACTTGAATAGGCCTAATTTTTGTTAGTATTATTTTCTTATCAAAATTTGATTCATAAAGTAATTGAACAACATGATTCTTATTATACCCAAAAGCTTTTGAAATATTAGCACAAATTTCTGATTCTATTTTTCTTTGAAAACTTTTAATTCTTTGTTGTAATAAAGAATCATTTAATTGTTCTTTTATTCTTTTATGTTTTCATTTTAGGAACATTATTTGTTTGGAAATAAATCTGAATAAGATTTTCTTTCTCATAATTTCAGTACTAATTCTTTTTTCTGTTTTTATAAAAGAATCAAATAATGCTAAAAATAGATTTCTTAATATTATTCTAGAAGTAATATTTTTTACTAAAATAATCTTAGTCTTAAAGCATATTTCATCATTACATATATGAGCATTAGGTATTTTATATTCTATATTCTATATTTAATCTTGTACTACTAGCTTGATGTAATTTTTCAGTTATTTTTCCATAATATTTTGTAGGTATAATTCCATTTTGAATACAATTCATATCTGCATCTGAATCTAATAATGCTATGGTTGTAATTTGAAATTCAACATACCATTTTTGAAACATTATTCTATATTTAAGATTAATGAATAATTCTTTATCTATCGAATTATGTTTGGTATTATCATGATTTTTGATTTTATCATCCTGTATATGATCTTTGATTTTATTATCTTGTATAATCTTTTTTGTATGTTGTCTTTCTGATTGTAATGTTATAATTTCTTGTACTAATTTTTTATTAGAGGTCTTGAAATTATATTTTAATTCTTTTATCTTATGTTTTATATTGTTTATTTCAAATTTTAAATCTTGACTTATAATAGGATATTTTTCTTGTTTATATCTATTAAAAATAAGATTATAATGAATAATTTGATATAAGTATTTTATTTTTGTTTCTAGATCTTCAATTTGATTTATTAATTCCAATATTTCTTTTCTTGTTAAAGCATTTATATTTTTATCATTATAGAAACATAATCTTATTATATTATTAGAATATTCATCCTTTTGAGATATAATATTGTTATTTTCAATTTGTAATAATTCTTCAGATCTTGTATCAGTTTCAAATAATATGTTTAAAAGTTGAAATCTAATATTAAGTTTTATAATTTTATCTTTTATTTTGTAATGACTAATTTGACCAAATTTATAATGTAGAGTTTTAGAACTTTTTGCCTTATAAGATTTATATGATCTTATCTTCTTTTTATGAAACTTATATTTCATGAATGATACTATTAAAGAAATAAAACATTTTAGAAAACCATTTTGATAAAAAGATCCTAATTCTTTTTTATCATATTTCTTATTCTTAAAATGATTTGTTAATCTTAAATCATAGATCATACATAGATTTAATTCTATATGTTTTAATGCATTAATAATTCTTCTATATGTAAGACTCATACAATCATTGTGACAATTATTAAATTTTTCTTTATCCTTATGGGCAAAATAATCTATAAATCTTTCTTTCCAAAAGGGGACTCTATTATTCATTCTGATTAATAATATTGAAAGAAATAATATATCCTTATACCACTTAAAATCTGTTGAAGAAAGATATTTTAAATGTTTCAAATTTTTATAAATATTTTTCTTATATCTTAAAACATCTTTTATAGATTGATTTGAAACAATATTAGAGATTTGATAATCTGATTTATTAGGACATTTAACAACAATATTCTTTATTATCATTATATCATGTAAGATATCTGAAATTTCATAACCTGATAAATCATTTATATTCCAATTATATAAAGAATTAGCTACATAAGCAATTCTTGTTTTTAATTTAGCTTTTATTCCTAATTCTTCAAATTGTATATTAGGAGGTTTAAGATACCAATTATGAATTATAGAATAATAATCATGAATTATAGAAGTATGTGTTACATAATTTTCTTTATAATTATTTCTAGGTATTATTCCATTATCATTTCTATTTTCTAAAATTATTCTATTTAGATCTAGATCTTTAGATTGTGACTTATTAACGACTAATTCTGTATCTAATTCTGTTTCAGAATCTTCTTGTGAATTATTCAAAATTTCATTATGATTAGAAGTAGACACATGATTTTTATTCTCTTGATCTGGAATTTTAGTAATTTCTTCTAATGATTATGTATCATCTATTTTAAAAGAAAATTGTAAATTCGGAGGAGTTTCATATAATAAAAGTCTTTCAGTTTTGACTATGTCAACTTTTGAGAAACGAAATAAAAGATTAAATAAATAAATAAAGGTCCAAGCCTTTTGTTAAAGCCGAAGAGATTGAAAGAAGCAAAAGTGTGAAACCAAACCGTGGGACCCATAAATAATGTCTCATAATTCTACTAGGCTGCTGGCTACAGTCCCAAAGAAAAGGGATTGATTATCAACGGAAGCAACACGGCAACAGAGAGGGAGAACTTCTGATTATTTTTGAAGACTCTTTCTTTGCTCTCTCACAAGTAGCATTGCACGACTATTATAAGAGCAATTTTTCTTCTGCTTTAATTTATTATTTTAGTTAATGTTTAGTACTTTAGTTAACAAATTTATTTTCATAGTTATGGATGGCTCAATTTTTAATTAAGGCTAGAGGTAAAGTCTAGTGTCTTTATTATGTGTTCTTGATCAAACTATTTTATTTGTTCTTTATAAATTAATGATTAAATTTTGGGCTGATTTTAATTTGAGAGTAGTTTTATGTTAAAATTTTATTTTGATTCATTATGATTTTTGTTTATATCAAATGCTTACCTTTTTTTTTTTTTTTGATTTGTTATCATTAAAAAATATATTAAATGCTTAATTTATTGTAACATGTTATTAGATCAAATTCTCAACCAATCCATGTTTAATTTATTTTATATTTGATTAATACACAATTGTATTATTTTCCGATTAGGAGAGTTGATTCTTTACCTAATTGAGTTAAAATATATGTTTCAAGAATATATAATAGATGAATTCTTTAAGCCTTAGCGTTTCTCATTAATTTTCTCCAATTTACTTCTTATTAATTTAGCTTGGTTAATTTAATTTTAGTTTACAATCTCTCGATTGCTCCACTTTTTTAGTGAAAAAACAACAAAATCAATTCAATTTACTATTTTGCAAAATAAAGGAATTTACTTAGTATTTACCATTTTCTGTAGATTAATTTTGTACTTATCGAAAATTTATTATTACTTGTGATAGTCTGTTCCAATATCTTCTTGTCATTTCTCTCCCCACACTTCGTCTCTTTTTTTTTTTTTTTTAAGAGGAGGTACCCTGAAATAGATCTTTCATATCTTTCGAGATCCACCTTACAATATGGGGTCAAAAAGCCAAAATAAATGATTTTAGCCCTTATAAAAAGAAAACTGATTCTTGAACCCCTTTCATGCTCATGTCACTTCGAGGTACTACAGAAGAAAAAACTGCAAAATCCGATTCAATTTATCGTAATCGATTAATTAACATGTTGGTTAACCGTATTCTGAAACCCATTTGCACTCTTTTTGACGCAGCAAAGTTCAAACAAGCTAATTGTTAGTGTGACAAAACAAGCTCATCTATAATAGGGGTGTACATGTGGGCGGATATTAATCGCTTGCATCTGTTACCCGCACATGCCGGTGTAGATAACGGTTTTAGGACATGCAGATGCGGTTATTAAACGCATATGCATACCCTTTATTTAATAAATTCATTAAAACGATGTTGTTTTGGTGTTTAATACTAAAATGTCGTCATTTTGGATTAAGTATATGTTATGTTTACATTTGTTTGGTTGGTTGTGTTATTTTCTTGTATAACACTTGGTCAAAAATGCAAAAATAATGTGAAATTAACATATTTTCAAAAGATTTGGGCTTAAAAAATTAAAACAAGTACAAAACACTAAAAATTGGTTTAAATTATTTTTAAAATCATTTAAAATAGGCCTTAATAGATATCCAAAAGGCTAAAATAGGCCTTAATAGATATCCAAAAGGCTAAAATAGGCCCTAAAGTCCAATTACCTAATATGCGGATAGCGAATAATAATGACATTAATAACCATAATAAACACACTAATGCGATTAACAAAAATATAACATAAATATAAATGTAATATCTAAAAGTGTTATTCGTAATTTTAGGATGCAACTACAAATATTACAAATATTTGCATCGCATTGGCTTCCGCATGTAAACACCTAATCTATATCACATCGAGTCTCCACTCAACGGTCAACGTTATGCTGCGTCCTCTACAATTAATATCATCTCCAAACCCATCTCTCACCTCATTCTTTTCTCCAAGATATTTGAAACAATGGATCATGCCCATCTCTCTCTTTCTTCCATCATCATCCTCTCCTTCTTCTTAACAATACTACCACCATCTTATTGCGTCGGAGATGAACAACCTTTTGTGGTGTGCAACCGTCCCTATAAATGTGGAAGCCTCAACATTCTGTACCCTTTCTGGGGAGACAGCCGACCTCAATATTGCGGTCTGCATGGGTACAATCTCAGCTGCCGCAACAATTTATACTCAGTTCTCAAATTTGAAGAACTAGAATTCCGCGTGCTAAACATCAACACAGCTACTCGAACCTTCACAATTGCGAGGTTGGACCTCTGGGATGGTTCTTTTCCTCCACTGTTCCACTTTGAATTACACGTTTAATTACGCTTCAACCGTTCAAAACATAACGTTACTCTACGACTGCCCTCCTCAAGACAACATACTTGCAGCCCCAAATAGATTTAATTGCAGCCAGTATGAAGTTAGTGATGGGAAAAGTAATGCTTACATCGTAGACGAATCCCCCTTGGGCATCCAACATCTTCCACAACTTGTAGCGGAATGCAACCACAGTATCAAGGTTCCGATTCTCCGGAGTGCTAGAGATCTTCTTGAAGACCCTGAGGGTGGAGCTCCGGAGGTAGTACTTCAAAAAGCAATGAATCAAGGTTTTGATGTGGAATACAACGATGTATTGGCGAGTTTGTGTAGGCCATGTGAGGCATCTGATGGGGTATGCGGTTCTTGAAAGAAAGTGAGGGTAAATGTATTCTATTGCTTGATACATATTATGGTTGATTACATTCTTATATATAAGTCTATACATAACTAAAGAAAGAAAGTAATAACAGAGAATTATTCTAATTACATAAACAGTATCGTTGATTGTCTTCCTTTCCTTGTTGAATGCAACGGCTACTTTCTATAGGCATGCAGTGTGTCATTTGTTTCCATGTTAGGTTGTTTTGAGTTCCACGAGTCTGAGTGTTGCCATAGTGAGTTGTTTGTTTCTGTTGTAGATTGCGCAAGTCATGGTTTCCTGTCTTTCCTTTGGTGGCTTGGATTATATCGTGATTGGTGGCTGTATTCTCGGTAGCAGCTGATTTGGGTATCTCCCGAATATTTGATATTGCAGCATTGATGGCTGCAATATCTCCAGGATGTGGCTTGTCACTGGACTGATATGCATCCTTAGTTGCCTTAGGGAGAATGGCTATGTGTGCTGCTGCATTAGTAGGTAATGCAGTAGAAGATGCTGTGATGGTGGGAGCAGTGATATAGTTTACATCCCCCCGCAAGCTGACAGGGGAGGGAGTCAGCGTCAGCTTGGATTTGAGAGAGCAGAAGCGGGAAGATGGCAGGCCCTTGGTGAAAACATCGGCAACTTGGTCATCAGTAGAGATGAAGGCAAGGGAGACATCTTTGTTTAGGACTTTTTCCCGCACAAAGTGATAGTCGACCTCTATATGCTTGGTGCGAGCATGGTAGACCGGGTTGGTGGCAAGAGCAAGAGCTTCAACATTGTCACACCAAATGATAGGAGCGACCCGGAGGAGGGATGAGCAATTCTGAAAACAGCATCCGAATCCAATAGAGTTCGGGAGTGACAATGGCTAAGGACCGGTATTCGGCTTCAGTGCTAGAGCGAGACACTACCGATTGTTTCTTGGCACTCCAAGAGATGAGACAATCACCCAAGAACACAGCAAAGCCAGAGGTGGAGCCCTGATCATCTGGGCTGCCAGCCCAATCAGAATCACAATAGGCGTTAAGTTGCAACGACGTCTTGGTGAAGGTGATGCCATGATTACTGGTATGCTTGACGAAGCGGAGGACTCTCTTGGCTGCAGTCCAATGAGCTGTAGTAGGGCTGTGGAGGTGTTGGCAGAGCTGATTGATAGAGTAGACGATGTCCGGGCGAGTTAAGGTGCAGTATTGAAGAGCCCCAACAATACTACGGTACTCAGAGAGTCAGAGACATGCTGCAAGGGGGCACCATCGAAGTGGGAAAGCTTAGAGCCAGAGGCACACGGGGACGAGGCTGGTTTGGCATCAGCCATGTGAATGCGATGGAGAATGTCAGCAACATATTTGGCTTGGCAAAGATGAAGGCCATCAGGGGTGCGGCTGACCTGAATGCCAAGGAAGTAGCTCAAGGGGCCCAGGTTTTTAACTGGGAACTCATGTTGCATGCGGGTGATAAGAGTTTGGATGACTTGCGGATGAGCACTTGTGACAATAATGTCATCAACATAAATGAGTAGAAATAATTTAAGGCTGCCAGAAACATGGATGGACAAAGAAGTGTCTACTAGAGAAGCAGTAAAACCGAGGTCCAACAAAAAATTAGAAAGCCGAGTGTACCAAGATCGGGGAGCTTGTTTATGGCCATAGATGGCCTTGTGAAGTTTACAGACATGAGTAGGCTGAGTTTGGTCCACAAAACCAGCAGGCTGCTCCATGTATTTCTCCTCTATCAAATGACCATGAAGAAACGCATTAGAAATGTCAAGCTGCCGGATGTCCCAATCATAAGAGACAGCCAATGTGAGGAGCAGCCGAATGGTAGCTGGTTTGATGACAGGACTAAAGGTCTCTGTGTAATCAATACCAGCCTGTTGCTCGAAACCTTTGGCCACAAGTCTGGCCTTGAACCTCTCCACGGATCCATCAGCTTTCCTTTTAATTTTGTACACCCACTTGTTATGAATAACATGTTGATTCTTAGGTCGGGGACAAAGGGTCCAAGTACCATTAGTGATGAAAGCTGCATATTCAGCAGCCATGGTTGCGTGCCAGCGAGGGTCAGAGGCAGCCTTGCGATAGCAGGAGGGTTCAGCTTCTAAGAGAGAAGAGTGATAGCCAAGAAGAGGATATTTGGACCGATAGAGTTTGAAGCCAGGAAATTGAGAGGGTTTGGGGGTCCAGTACGAGATCGGGTAGTCATGGGATGAAGAGACTGAGAAGGGCTAGAAGGAGGAGAGGAAGGTAACAAAGGAGCAGGGAAAGGATCAGACGTGGGGAGCAGTGGGTATGTGGAGGGCAGAGAGGCAGATGAAGTAACAGAGATGGGGTTAAATTCAAGAGAATGAGGAGTAGGTGTAGGGGAACTAGGGACTGGCAGGAACTCGAGTGCATAAGCTGGTAGGGACACAGATGCAGAATCTGGGAATGGGGGAGGAAGGGCTGAAGGAGACACAGGTGCAGGAACTGGTGATGAAGGTGCAGAAACTGGTAGGGACGCAGGTGCAGAAATTGGTGATGAGGGTGGGTGAGGAATGTCTGAAGGGGACTGAGAGGTTGGCAAGGGTACAGAATCTAGAATGAGAGAAGTAGTGTCAACAGGAAGTGAGCAGGGATTATATAAACAAGGAGGTGAGAAATACCTGTGGATGGGAGCTGAGAAGGAAGCAGTGAGGTAGCTGGATCCTTGGCAAGGAATGAGGATTCATCAAAGACAACATGCCGAGAGTGATACACTTTGTTTGTCACCGGGTCCAAGCACTTGTAGCCTGCAAATTGGTAGCCTAAAAAAAATGCAAGGTTTGGATCTAAAGTCAAGCTTGTGAGTGCTGTAGGGACGAAGTAGGGGATAGCAGAGGCAACCAAAGACCCTGAGGTTCTGATATTCAGGAGGTTTCTGATGAAGTTTTTCAAAAGGGGAGAGGAAGTTAAGTGTTGCAGTGGGAAGCCGATTTATAGTGTAGACAGCAGTTAAGAAAGAGTCAACCCTGTATTTTTTGGAGAGATTAGCATGGGCTAGGAGAGTGAGGCCTGTCTCTAGAACATGTCTGAGTTTTCTTTCAGCAATACCATTTTGAGGGGAGGTGTAAGGGCAGGTTTTCCTAAAGGCTATGCCATGCTCAGTAAGAAATTTTGAAATTGCAATGAAGTGTATTCACCTCCTCCATCAGACTGGAGTTGTTTGATGGAGGTGGAAAACTTATTTTCTACCAGGGCCTTGAATTGAGTAAAGATGGTAAATGCTTCAGATTTTTGATGCAATGGGTATATCCATGTGAATCTAGAGAAATCATCAATGAAGACAATATAATACTTAAAGCCAGTGTGAGATAGGATAGGAGAAGTCCAAATGTCTGTATGGATAAGTTGTAAAGGAAATGTAGAGACACGGGTAGAAGCATGGAATGGTAGTTTTTTTCCTTTTCCCAATTGACAAGCAGAACAAACAACTTTATTGATTTCAGAGGAAGAAGAAGACAGAGGCAGATTATTGTCCTTAACTACTCGGGATACAATTTCAGGTGATGGGTGACCTAGTCTAAAGTGCCAAATTAAAGAGGTTGTTTTTATTCCTAACAAAGCCGTGAATGACTTGCTGTCTTTGTGAAGCGTCTTCCCAAACCTAAGAGGATACATGCCATTCTCACTCTTTCCTTCCAACGGGAGTGTTTGTGTCTGCAAATCAATAATATAGTAATTAGTTGCTGTGAGAATAAAATAACATGCATTGTCTAAGCAAAAGCGCTGAATAGAGACAAGATTGGCAGCTGCTTGGGGGCAGTGCAACACATTGTGAAGTTGAAATTTATTATGAGGAGAGATAAGGGTAGTTGAACCAGTGTTTGCTATGGCAAGTGCAGCCCCATTTCCCACACCAACAGTTTCATTGTTCTGGAACGGCTGCTGAATGTGTAGATTCTCAAGATCATGGGTTATATGGGCATTGGCAGCACTGTCTGCATACCATTCTTGGTCTTCATATGCAGGAAGGGATTGAGATACCATAACTTGGAGGGAAGAAGGTGGCCGCCTGCCTTGTAAAGCGTAGTCCATTCGATGAAAGCAATCAAGTGCAATGTGATTCAATTTGCCACAGATTTGGCATGGAACTCGGGGTGCTGGGGAGAAGATCGGCCTTGAGTCAGGTGCAGGACGAGGGGTTGGGAATCTTGGGGAACCAGAGTAGCTAGCAGGTGGAGGTACACCATTAAATCTGGGAGTTGGTGCTGTAGCATAGGATCGGTTGTTGAAGTGCCTTGGAGGATATTTTGGAAAGGAGGACTATCCGCGAGGTCTTGAAGGGAAGAATCTAGAACCAAATGAAGAAGTGTCTACAGCTTGCGTCTTTTGATGATTGAGTAGCATTTCATGATTCAGCAGTGCATCCTAAAAATCTTCAAATGAGAATTGTTTGTCTCGGGTCAGGATATACATGGTAGTGTTGAAGCTGTTAAATGAAGAGTTGAGTCCATTGGTGAGGTAAGTGATGAGGTCCTCATCAAACATAGGTTGGCCAACTGCAGCAAGTTGGTCGGCACATTTTTTGGCTGTATGAATATAATCGGAGCAGCTCTTAGATCTTTGATTGAGACTTTGTAGTTGTTTCTTCATATTAGCAATGCGAGACTTTGACTGATTGGCAAACTGGTTAGCCAATGCTGTCCACACCTGCCGAGAGGTTTCTAAACCATAGATAGTGGAGAAAATTTTTCTGGAGAGGGTGATGTTGATCCAACTGAGAATGGTTTGGTCCTTTCTTTGCCATACAAAAAAAGCAGGATTAGGAATTTGTTTGTTGGTTTCATCTGTCAGAAACTTGGGAGGGCATGGCTCGGTGCCATCAACAAAGCCCATGGAATCTTGGCTTCTCAGGATAGGAAGGAATTGAGTAAGCCAGCTCAAGTAGTTGGGACCTTCCAACTTTTCCTGAAATGTGAGGTTTGGAGGAGAGGTAGTGAGAGCAGCAGGAAGATTTGCAGAAGATGATGAAGCCATTGCACAGAAGAAAAGAGACGGGAAAAAGAAAAATTTCTAAGAAAAAGAAGGGAAACTTGTCGAGAGAAGAGACAAAGAGGATTTTGGGCGTTTGCCTAGAAATGCTCTGATACCATGAAAGAAAGTGAGGGTAAATGTATTCTATTGCTTGATACATATTATGGTTGATTACATTCTTATATATAAGTCTATACATAACTAAAGAAAGAAAGTAATAACTGAGAATTATTCTAATTACATAAACAGTATCGTTGGTTGTCTTCCTTTCCTTGTTGAGTGCAACGGCTACTTTCTATAGGCATGCAGTGTGTCATTTGTTTCCATGTTAGGTTGTCTTGAGTTCCACGAGTCTGAGTGTTGCCATAGTAAGTTGTTTATTTCCGTTGTAGATTGTGCAAGTCATGGTTTCCTGTCTTTCCTTTGGTGGCTTGGATTATATCGTGATTGGTGGCTGTATTCTCGGTAGCAGTTGGTTTGGGTATCTCCCAAATATTTGATATTTCAGCATTGATGGCTGCAATATCTCCAGGATGTGGCTCGTCACTGGACTGATATGCATCCTTAGTTGCCTTAGGGAGAATGGCTATGTGTGCTGCTGCATCAGTAGGTAATGCAGTAGAAGATGCTGTGATGGTGGGAGCAGTGATATGGTTTACAGTTCTAACGCCACGCAGCTGTTTGTCTGCTATTGCCGTGACCAAGTGCAATCTTATTCATGTCCAAAGCCCGGTATGGATGCTCTCTTCTCTTCTCAATCACTTTCTTATTTGGATGGCTTAGGCTGAACCATACTCGTTCATTCAATTGGAAATGATTCATCTTTTCCTCACTTCCTGTGACAGCTGCAATCTGATTAGCCCAATTTTTTCCTCTTTTCTATCTGTTTATGTATTGTTTTCAACTAATTTCCGATGAATTAATGAGAACCACTAATTTACTATCATTCTACCAAGTTAATCATCCCTATATGTTGAGCAAACATGTACTGATCGCACTAAGAGTTTCAAAAGTTCACTTCCAAGTTGCAAGTTCACTTTAATGCCATTTCTTTCCATACCCAATATCTTTATCAATATTGGTTAGCAAAAAAAAACATAAAAGTCGCAAGTTCAATTGACGGGTCAAACATGGCAAACTCTTTAAACACTAAACAGACTGCTAAACACCAAAGTTAAATTGATTGGTGTCGTGCTCGGGGTCCCCCAGGCCCCTTACATGGTGTTATATATGGTTCCACGTCAACACCATAACTTGTCCACAGTCAAAAGAGAGGAAATCACTAGGAATGCTCATGCCTCGGTCTATTATATATCGATTGGGATTTGGGATTGTTCTATGTCGGATAGACGTCAATTTCGGGTTTTAAATATTGCTTAGGGTTAAATACGTTTTTGCTTGAATGACTGTAATTTTTGCCTTTTATAGTTTATTTCGTATCGCAAATAGTACATTAGTTATGACGAAAGATGGAGATAGTAGTTCCTTCCAAACTTTTGTCTAAAAGTTGACAAAAGTCCATGTCAATACCTCTAAGGTGTTGACACGTGTTCTTTGCATAAAAAAAAAAAATTGAAAAATTAAAAGAAATTAAAAAACTTAAAATAATAAAACTTAAGAAAAGAAAAGCATTAAAAAAATGAAATATAAAAAATAAAAAGAAAAAGGGGTGGCTCAAGCTTTTCAGCTACCTAGCTACTCCCATGGCCCTTGGGGCTCGTTCGACTACCTCCAAGGGCCAAACACTCTAAACCTCTTTTTTTTTTTGTTAACTCTTTGGCCTTCGAGCTACCCCCATGGCCTGTGGGATGGTTCGGCCACCCCAAAGGCCAAACCCCCTAAACGTTTTTATTTATTTTTATTTTTATTTTTATTTTTTTTTGCTCTTTGGCCTTATGGTGGTGTTTGAACCACCCCTAAGGGCCAAACCCTTTTTTTTTTTTTTTTTTTTTTTGGCTCTTTAGCCTTGTGGAGGTGGCCAAACCACCCCATTTTGGGCCATGGGGTTTGGCCACCCCCAAACCGGCATCAGCAACTACCCTTTTTTTTTCTTTCTTTTTTTCTATTTTTTTTTTCATTTTTCAGTGCTTTTAATTTTTCTAAGTTTTATTATTTTCATTTTTTTAGTTTTTTTTTTTAATACATAGGACACGTGCCAACACTTGAGAGATGTTGACGTGGACTTCCGTCAATTTTTGGACGAAAGTATTATCTCTGTCTTTGACCAGAAATAATGTACCATATATGATACGAAATGAAGCACAAGAGGCAAAAAATAAAAGCATTAAACCACAGGGGAGATCAAACGTATTTAGCCCTATTTCTTATGAAACCAAAAAAAAAAAAAAAAATTGAATAAACTGAGATGCTAATTTTTGAAAATAGTATGTTATATATTCAGGCCGATTGTTAAGTACTGTACCTACAAGAATGGAATTATGAACTTAACTCTAAAGGGGTCGGACTGCATTAAAATTTTTTTAAGGGGACCATCATAATAATATGGTTCTAAAAAAATGTCCTAAATATGCTAAAAGAACTTTTTGACCATTTTTGTGGGAGGAGGGGGCCATGGGAGCTCCAGTCCTCCCTTAGCACCGTCCCTGCTTCTGTTGATTGATTCAATTGCAAAAGTAGAGCATGTAAATGTTAGAAGATATGCAAGGCCATACACACTCACTCGCGTATACACACATTGTTACGATCTAAGTGTCTTATATTACTTAAATGCAATCTTAACCATGTGTATATAAGTTTTTATGCACATTTCTCTTACAAATCGCTTTTGAATGTAAGTTCTACGTAAGGCTTGTATCTTACATTTAATCCAAAAAGAATGCATATAAACCTAATTATTATTCGTAATGCAAGCATGTATGACTTGCTGCTATATCATTTCATGCCACAATCCACAATCCACTCTTTCTGCAGCACTAGCTTTAGCTGATTAAGATTCAACTCCTCCCTCTGGCTTATTTGTAATAGAATTAACTTTCTTATTGTAAGATATATTATGTGGAATTATCTTCGTTAAATACTGTTGAGATTTCAAAGCATGTCAATTTGGCTATGTTTGTCTTTCACTTAAGTGCTTTATTATTTCAAATAAAACTAATATTCTTTACAACTTTACATGCAGGGAGTCGCAGCAATTTTAGATTAAAATTAATAATGGCATTGGGTAAGATACTTCTTCAATCGAATTTCTAGTTGATATTAACATTAAGATAGTTGCTTGACCACCTTAATTACATGAATTATTAATTGCATCTGGAAGTGATCTATCGATCGTTTCTTCAACACATATAAATAGCAACTCCCTTTCCATCGTACCCTTTCGGTGGGGTACGGTGTGGCTAATTATCAAGTCCTTAAGAGTATTATTTCATGCAATGATATAAGGTTTTGCTATCAGTTTTGGTAATCAATCGCTCCAATTAGCTCCAACTTGGAGTATTGGTAATCTTGGAGTATTATTTCATGCAATAAAAAAATTATTATATTGCTATATTAACATTAAAACCCTCTTATTTCAACTTTTTTCCTTGGCTCTCAACTTATATTGAGCCCTCCTATGATTTTTTTTTTTTTTTTTGTTCCCTATGACTTGGAATATATACGTACATAACTTTCATAATTCATGATTTTTTTCTGAGGCTCCCAGTCTGCTTATCAATTGAAAATGAACTCTTTTATTCTGCTTAAGGTACTGGATGTTAGATCTTCCTTATAATTTGCTTCTTCATTTTTAGTCTAGTTCCACGACAAGAAAATGAGACTTTTTGAAGGTTTAGAAAACCAACTATAGATAGCTAGTTTGAATTAATCTGGTTTATTCACTACATAATTTCAGAATTTATATTCTTTGATTACAGGCTCAACTTTATCTGTTGGTGTTCTGATGTTTACATTTTCCTGCTTCAAGAGAAAGCTCTTATCTTGTAAAATTCATTGGAAAAAGGAAAGTCAAACCCATAAGAATGTCGAGGCATTTCTAAGGAACAATGGACCTCTTGCCATTAGAAGATACAGTTACTCAGATATCAAGAACATGACCAACTTATTCAGAAATAAATTAGGCGAAGGGGGCTTTGGTGGTGTCTACGAGTGGAAGTTACAAGATGGTTGTCTTGTGGCAGTGAAGGTTCTAAAAGAATCAAGAGGTAATGGAGAGGACTTCATCAATGAAGTTGCAAGCATTAGTAGGACCTCCCATGTCAACATTGTCACTCTTATGGGCTTTTGCTTTGAGGGTTCTAAAAGAGCTCTCATCTATGAGTTTATGCTTAATGGATCTCTCGAGAAGTTCATATACAAAGAAAATCCCTCCAAGGCTGATTGTCGATTGGAATGGGAGACTACACACAAGATTGCACTTGGCATTGCTCGTGGACTAGAGTACTTACATAGAGGCTGCAACACACGAATCTTGCATTTTGATATAAAACCTCACAACATTCTTTTGGATGAGAACTTCTGCCCCAAAATTTCTGATTTTGGCCTTGCAAAAATATGTGCTAAAGAAGAGAGTATCATATCCATGTTGGGTGCAAGAGGAACTATAGGATATGTAGCTCCAGAACTAATTTGTAGAAATTTCGGAAGAGTCTCTCACAAGTCAGATGTTTATAGCTACGGAATGATGGTTTCAGAAATGGCCGGGGGGAGAAAGAATATTGATATCGGGGTTGATCGCACCAGTGAATTATTTTTTCCACATTGGATTTACAAGCGGCTTGAACTAGATGAAGAACTAGGATTGCATGGCCTTATAAATGAAAAAGATAAAGAAAGTGCAAAGAAGATGATAATAGTGAGTTTGTGGTGCATATAGACGGACCCCTCAAACCGACCATCGATGAGTAGAGTTGTGGATATGCTGAGAGGAAGCCTCAATTCCTTAGAAATCCCACCCAAGCCTTTCTTGTCTTCCCCACCAAGATCACCGGTAGATCATTCAACTACAATGGAGTCATCACAAATGATTCTTTAATGAATGTACTAAAATGCATCCTTTCTTCAAAGAATCTAAAAATGAATCTTTATTTTGAGGAGAATTCTTAATGTTGGATAATAACTGAGAACCTTCATGAATTGTATCAATTATTAGCTTGTCAATGCGCATTATTATTAAAGACAACAAAATTTGATTGCCTAAACTATGTCATAATATCTGTCGTGATAGCCTTCATCATGAATTTACAATGCCGTGAGTCTTGGTAATTTGGTTCAAACTTCGATATAAGTTCCTGGAATAGGATTATTTCCATTTCATTAAATGAAATGGAAACTATCCATTTCAAATGAAAGGATAAGATTTAAAGTTTATACATCTAATAATGTATATAAAGTCAATATTGACACGTTTTAAAAAAAATTTAAATAATATAAAAACATGCATGTACACCATTAGATGCATTAACTTTAAATCATGATCGTAAAATAGATATATCATATATAGTATCTATTCATTTGAAATGGAGATGATCCTAGTACCCATACTAAATCATAATTGTATAATAAATTAAAACTAAGAGGAAAGCCCTACACAATATTAGAAGCACTTAAAATTAACCAGAATCTTACCTAATGATACAAACATGAATTGAAACACCAAATGGAAATATGATACGAACTCATTATAGAGTCTCGAAAAATTACAGACAAAGTGTAAGGTTTGTACATTTTTCTTTGAGTTAATAAGAACGCACAGAAAATAGAAGTTACTATGAATTGATAAAAAAAAAAAAAAAACCATGGGCCAGGAGTCATCCCTTTTCTTTTTCTTGTTTTTTTTTTTTTAAAAAAAAAAATAAATTTTTAAGTTTTATGTTCTATATTTTTAATACATTAATTTTTTTTTAATTTTTTTTTATTATGAGTGGCACATGTAATCATTCTATTGGTACTAACCTGCAACATTAACGGAATTCGCTAAGTGTTTGATGGAATTTGACTGCAGGACTAAAATATTATTTCGGCCTACCCCGAGGACCTCTAAATTAATTTTTATACCGCACGAACGATTTGTAATTTAGGCCAACCACAAGCACTGATGTTAAATTTATCCCTTCAAAATATAATCTGAATTTTTCCCAAATTGGAGTTGGTTGTTGGATTTGTACATTTTAAGACAATGTTGGATACTAACCTAATCAAGCTCAATGACATGTATAACTTGGGTTGCAAATGCGTTGAGCCTATGGACAGACTAATTCAAGCAATTTTAAGAACAACTGGAAGACTCTAAAATGACAAAAATATTACAATAATTCTCTATAATATTACAATAATTAATCAGTAAAATTTTCTTGGATTAATATTTTGTCAAGATCATTTTTAACATTTTTGAAGTGAGATGAGTTTTTTTTAATTTCTAATCATGTTGATATTTAAGGATCACAATGAAAATATGGGGATCATTTAATTTCACCATGTGCTTGATAAAATATTATGTATTCCAATAAGAAGTGTGACCTTCCCAAGAAACACACTAAAAAAAAAATTAGTGAAAAAAGTTGGTATGTTACCATAGGTTAATTAAAAACCTCTGAATTCATGAAAACTACTTATTTTAATTGCTAGTAATTTGGTAAGGTAATGTGAGATAGCTTATATGCATAAGATCCACATGTTGGGAAGGTGACCGGACAGTCTAAAATTTATTTGAACAAATGAATTATATATGGTCAACTCTCTTATATTACTTGTTCAAATTATTAGCAATTCAAACGCATAATTATTGTGGATCCAAATCCGACACAGAATCCCACTTCAAATATATGCTTTGACTCCAAATCCAAGACAGACTATAGGTGAAGGGCCTGAGACCTACCTTTTTGACTCAGGTCATGGCCCCACTACAGGCAAGCTGGTATTACTTTTTCCTTCAAACTAAAAAAAAAATAATAAAAAAATAAAAAAAATTCCGATACAATTCCCATATTTCCAAGCTACCTCTTTCTCTCAATCCATACAAGTTTTTCATCAAACTTTCAATCTCAACCTCATTTTTTGATATTTTTCTGTTCTTTACCTTTTTGCAGCAGAGAAAGGTGATGATTACTCTGTTTGCCCTAAACCCAGAATGAGGACTTTAATTGTCTCTCTTATTATCACAATTTTCACTGTCTATCCAACTAGAGCCGAAAACTCAACGGGATTCGAAGTACCGGGCCACTGCGAAACCTCATGCGGAGATAATATACCGGTACAGTACCCGTTCGGGTTCTCGGCCTCTTGCCCGATAGAACTAAACTGCAGTAACTCCGAAATCCGAATCGGCGAGTTCCCAGTCCTGAATGTAACCTCAGACAGCATCTTCTTGGATATCCCGCCGATGTGCAACCGAACGATACATTCGATCTTACCGCTTTACGGCAAGAACTTCGCTCCGACGGTGCGGAACAATCTGCTCCTCCATGACTGTACCGTCGCCCAGCAAAACGACTGCGTCGTGGCCGCTGTCCGAGAACGGTACAACTTTTCGAGCTGCGATCGGCGGAGCGACAATATTAGCTGCTACGCGGCCGAGGTTGGGGAGCGCGTGGGGTTCCTGGGCTACAAGAATGTGAGCGCGACCAAGTGCCAGCTCTTGCTCTCGTCGATCGTGGTCGACTCGAGCCAGGACAAATCGGCGGTGTCGCTCATGCTCCATAGAGTCGAGCTCGGGTGGTGGCTCGATGGGCAGTGCCAATGCTCCGATGATTCGGAATGTGTGTTGGTCACGAGGTCCGACGGGAGTAAAGGTTTCCAGTGCCAGTGTAATGGCGGGTTTCGCGGAGATGGGTTCGCCGGTTCCGGTGCCGAGGGTTGCCGGAAAGGTGAGCCAACTCGCTGATTTATTTATTTATCTATTTGTGGTTTATTTTAAGAAAAATTACAATTTAACCTTCCAAACCCTTTTTCAGATAGTCTTACAAAATTTTAACAGTTAAACTCTTACCTTCAAATTATCAAAATATTTCAAAAATATCTAATTTTTATTTTTTAATTAAAAAATAACTTATGGCCGTAGCATTATAGGCATATTTCGATCAAATGAGCCGTTTCGAAAATTTTCGGTACTTTGAGGACAGAGTCTAGTCGTTGGCCGTTTGTAAAATTACTTGCAAAATGATGAGTAGTTTAAGAGATTAAATTGTAATTTTTCCTTTATTTTATGCTTTTTAGCGTAAAGTAGACGGCTGGGTGGGGTAATGGCGATTGGCCAATCAAAGAAAGACGCGCGAGTTGAATCTCTGTAGTCAAGTCCACGGTCGCAAAGTCGTAAGTAGTACTTGGGTATTGGGGCTGAATTTACTGAAATAACCTGTTTACTTCATTGAGCATGTAGCTTATCAATGTTACATGATATGTTACATGATATGTTACTTTTACTTTTAGATTTTTCATTGAGCGAAGAATAAAGTGAAAGTAATTAATAGACTCCAAACCAATTACAATTAAATAATTTATCAAATATGTAAAGTAGTAAAGTAGTTGATAGAGATATTTGGTTACCAAGTGAAAACTCTTTGAATTCAAAAAGAAAAACTACTCCAGAGACCGAGGCAACCCAAACTCAGTAAATCAATTAATACGAAGAAACAACGAATTACAAAATGTTAGTACTTTAAAAAACCTTTGCAGTCGTTACACTCTTGAATTATAACAAGTGACCAATTTGTCTGCTTCTCTCCTAGAACCTATGGAGAGTTTTTTTTCTTGATCTTCCTTAACTGGAACTCTAGTTAACTTCAATTATTCAAGGTTAATAGTTGAACTAAAAAAACTCTAACAAAGATATATCATATATAATTCTATTCAGGTCTAAAACCCTCTCTTAGCACACATAATTCCAAAGTAGAATTCTTAAAAAACGTCTGCCTAAAAACCTCTTTAAATAAGCTTTAAAAATCCTAATACAAGTCAAAAACAGATTTTTAGGTGGCGTTGTTCGAACAAGTTGTTATCGGGCCCGTACACAAAGTAGAAAGTAAACTTTCTGTAACATCGGTCCGAGCAGTAAAACCATCTGTCCAGACACAATAAGAAAATCCATTCAATAGAAGGGGAATCAGGAAATTTAGGAAAAATTTTATTATGCAAAATATATACCAAATCATAATGTGTCAATAGTCTCTTATTTCCTTCTTGAACGACATCTAGTAGTCGACCATTTCCTTTATTGATTAATATTCTGCAATAATCTCTTCACTCGGTTCTTTCTTTTCTTGATTAATATTCTGCAATAATATTATCACTTAGCTCTTTCTTTTCTTGATTAAACCAAATAAGTTTTGACACCGAATTTGCCAACACTAAAAAAACTAACAAACTCCTCATTTGACAATTCAGTGACAAAACCCAATTGTAACAATAAGCTCAAGTCAAAAAAAAAAAAAAAAAAAAACCCAAAACCCAACATCAACTTATATGAAATCCTGAGTTTAACCTAATCAAAAATATTACTCCCCCATTAAAAACATCAAAGTAAATTCAAACATTCTTCACCTTTTTGTCACGAAATGACAAAGGGTTTCAAAAAAACGATCAAACACAATGTCGAACAATAAAAACAAACCAAAACAATTACCTATGCACAAGATGAACATCAGAGGGCAATGCATAGAAATAAGGGACCTCTCACTCTACGCTAATCGCAACCATGATCATGAGCAAAACACAGAATGCAGCATGAATGAAATGCAACACCATAAACAATAGAACACATAATATGCAGAATTGAATATTTTGAAAGAAATTCTCCCACTCAGAGTATGATCCAATATCTAGATAGTACACAAGAAAAATGCATTAATAGCTCATGAGTTAAACAATGAATTCCCAACACAATAAACCTCAAAGTGTGCAAAGTAGGCATGGGAATCAAAAGATGAATGGATCAAATTTTTCTTTAACAAAAACAAAGCAATATGTTCTACTCAACCCATGCTTGTGTATTGTATGTGATAACATTCTATTAAGCAAGCTTAAAACCTTATTTGGAGAGGAGAAAAAGCTTAGCAAGCAAAAGCTCATAAATCTTTATGAGGAAGGTTGACATGCGCATCAAGTCAAAAGTCAAATCTTATCATACTAGGACCTAATAACCCTCATCCAATACACTTCCCCTGAGACATAGTACAAACTTAAACATAATCCTTTAGTGACCATCTCCTTTGGTCACTAATTGTTTCTATAGGGACATGTTACGCAATAATTTGACACTAAACTTTTAGTTCATATATTTCTTTTTGAGATAGTGCCTTTAAACATTGGAACTTAAATCAGATAGAAAGAATGCAGAAATTTTTAGGTCTTAGATTCAACTAGCGAGTTAGTCAATTTGACTGAGAAGCTAGTCGACATCCCTCACATGGTTGCCTAACAAACATCACCATTGCAGTCAAGCTTAGATCAAATAAAAGCTTTAAAGTGCACAAAAGATTAGCATAGGAGAAGTGTACCACAAAAGCTTATGCTTAGACAAATAATTTAGTCCATTAAAAGCATAATCAACTAATGCTTAATAAGCACATTCCAATAGATAATTATGAGTTGAGTTCAAAGAATACATAGGAAGAAGGTAATTTTTTTTTTTAACAAAAAAAAAAAAAAAACTAGAAATAAGAACACAAAATTAATGCAATGCATATGCAAAACATAAATTAATAAAAAAAATGCAATGCAATGCAAAGAACACTACGCGGATAAGAATAAGAATATGTGTGAACAATGATCCTAGATATGCCATGTGACCTCCTAATTCTATGTGAAACTACAACCACTTCCCCTCAAAGGGTGAATGATATCAACCTTTTTAAGCCAGACCTTCTTAAAACTAGGTGCAGTTTTGTGACTCTTGTCCATCTTATCTAACTTAGTCAAAACAACCCTCATCATGGTGCACAACCCCTCATAAATATTCCTAAGATAGAGAGTATTATTTTTATGCTCACGGAGTTTAAGTTTGAAACAGCTAGATTGGATATGACTAATTTTGCCATAATGATGGCAAGTAGAGACAAACCTTTGAGAAGGTTGTCTCCTACGCGGAGGGACATATTTAGATATAGAAGACTCTACAACATCTTTTTCTTTCTTAGGAGAATCTTTTTTATTCCAAGGTCTTTGAGATTTCAACTAACAACAATTTGGTCTAATGTGACTAACAATCTCACAATGGTGACATGTAGGAACAAACTTAGCTTGAGTTTGTTTCCATAAATGAGCCTTGGATTTGGGCTTTAGACAATTATTCATGCAAGATTTTTTTCCCTTATCCAAACAAACTTTATTGGCCTTGACTTCTTCAACTTTCACATGCTTAACAAATAAAGATTTTCTTTCAAAATTAGAAGCATGCGAAGTAGAAAATAACAGTCTGAAATTTTTCTAAGGTTAGATCCAAAACACACATGTATTTAAAATTGAGAAAACAGTCAAATAGTAATTGAAAAATATCCAAAAAATATAATTAAGAGTTAAATAATTTAAGAGCTAAGATTTTCAGGAAACATATGAAACAAGAAAATTTACTCAACTCATGCCATGTGTATAGTGTGTGAGCTTTTTCAATTAAGGCAAAAAGAACACCGATAAGGTTTAAAACAATTGAATTTATGAGTTAAAAGTCATGTATTATCTTACTAGGGCCTAGTTACCCTTATCTAATACACTCCCCCTAAGTAATAACACTTTTTCTTTTACTTAGTCCTTTAGTAATCCTCTGTTTCCACGCTGACTCTTTCTATAAGGACAAGTGTAAGAACAATTTTAGAGCATATTCAGCAGTGGATCTTTTTATATCCATATTTTCTTAGAGTTTTTTGCTTTTCATTCCTGGTGCTGTAACCTAGAGAGTATGCCAGAATTTTTAGGTTTTACGTTCAACTAGCGAGTTGGTAAATTTAACCATCTTACCAAAAAAAAAAAAAAAAAACCTTAAGGGAGCTTTTGATAGTGCGCAATGAGCAATGTGCATGAAATGAATAAACTATCAAGCTTCAGATGTAGTAGAAAAATTAAGCAGATATCAAACTGTAGTATCTCAAATATATGTGAGGATATTTCATTAATGCATAAAGACTGAGATATTAGTTAAAAAGACATGAGATATATGAAAAACTAAGAAAATAAAAGAAAAGAAAATGAAATAAAATCTGCATCTCCCCATTTTTTTTCTTTTTTATTTTTTTTATAAAGAAAAAACACATGCAATTAAAAACATAAATGTGGGAAAAAAAAAATAGGGAACATGCTTTTAAGAGAAAAAGACCAATGGAAAAAGTCTAATTCTAGCATGTGAGAAGATTCAAACTTGCCCCCCCCCTCCCCCCCCCTCCCCCCAAAAAAAAAATAGAGGTTTGATATCACCTGAAAAAGTGCTCAAAACATAAAGCAGTCGTCCGACGTGCTTTTGCTATCAACCTAATGTAAACCTACTAAAATTCTCTCAAAACAACAAAAGAAATATGAGGATAAAATAAGTTAAGACAATGATGCAAAGCATAAGCAAAATGATAAGAAAATAAACAACAGATGCAATGCATAAAATTCGACATGCTCTAGGATAAGGAATAAAGATCCTAGGCATGCCGTGGAACCACCTACTCCTAGGTGAGTCCACTACCACTCCCCCTCAATGGGTGAATGGTGTCTTCCTTCCTTACCCAAACCTGCTTGACCCTAGGTGAAGGGTTGTGATCCTTGTTTAATCTATCCAATCTGACCGAAACATCCTTTATCATATTGAATAATCCTTCATATAAATGATTATCCTTAGGCTCACAGGGCTTCAACTTGAAGCAGCTAGATTTGTTATGACTAGTTTTGCCATAGTGACGGCAAGTAGGAACAAACCTATGTGAAGGTTGTTGCCTGTGCCGGGGAGCATGGTGAGTCCTAGAAGGCCTTGTACCAAATTTAACTTTCTTGGGATCATGCTTCTTGATCTGAGGCCTCTGAGAACAAACCTGAGGACAGTGTGGTTGAATGTGACCAATGACGCTACAATGATGGCAGGTAGGCAAGCTTCTAGATTTTGAATGCTTTATGACAAGTACAACATATTTAATGTTAGCATTCTCACAAGTAATCACACTCTTACCTTTGTCCATACTGGCAACCTGAGGCTCAGCAATTTCAGGTTTCACAAAAACAGTTTTAGAGGTAGAAACAATATTAGAAGAAGATGAAACAGATTTATCAAATCCTAAGCCAGTTTTGTCAGATGAACACTTTTGACCTTTTAGCATTTGAACCAGCTTATCATTAGAAAAATTTTCTAATTGCATCTATGACTCCATCAATTTATCTTCTAAGCATTTAATTTTCTTAATTAATTTGGTTCTTTCACTCTCCAAATTATTAAGCTTTTTCACATGATTTGGTTTACTTCCCTTAACTCCATAAATTTTACATACAATTTATTGTAAACCTTCTGAAGCTTATTTTTCTGATCTTCTGATTCACTATTCTCAGAATAGTAATCATTGGACTCATGAGGACTACCATAAGAAGTAGCAAAAATTAAATAGTTAGAGTCCTTACCTGGAGTTTCTTCATTATCAGGATCATCACTCAGAGTGGTATTATAGGCATTACCTTTGGATTTATTCAAATTTCCACAATTAGCTCGCATATGGCCATAACCTGAACACTTAAAACACTTAGGACCGCGTGAATCCTTTTTATTAGAATCAACATTTTCTAGATCACTTCCTTTGGAGTCCCCTTTTGCAATATCAGAAAATTTAGCCTTTTTATTTCTAAACTTTTTAGAGTTCATCAATTTTCTAAAATTCCTAGCAAAGATGGTTACTCCATCCTCATCATAGGAATTGCTAACTTTTTCTTTAGCAACTTTAAGATCAATGGACTTAACTTTCTTTAGGGGAGGCAATGAGAATTCATAGGTTCGAAGAGATTAACCCAACAAGCTCTTCAATTTTTAGTGTTTTTTTTATGGGTACGGTTCTAAAAATGGAATACCCGTGTGGGGCGGGGCGAGTTGCAGGTTGGGGTTTTTAAAAACCCTGGGGACCCGCCCCGCCCCGCCTCGCCCCATAGGAAGAAAAAATAAGGAAAAAAAAAAAAAACCTAGGTCCATTAACCAATTTAACCCTAGCACCCTTCAATTTTTTCATTAACCCTTCTTCGCCGCACACCTCCATCTCTTCTCCTCCTCTTCTTCTTCTTCTTTTTCTTTCACTTCATGCACACTTGAAGTACCCAGTACATTTCTCTCATTTTTCTGCCTCCCAAACGGCGTCGTCTTACTGGCAGGGTCATAGTGGCTTAATCTTCTAGTCGCCGGTCTTGTGGGGACGTCATGAAGCTCCAGATCAAGATTGACGAGGAGATCGGGAACGGCGGGAAGATCGTCGACGCTTGCTTCAAGACCAGTATTGAATGATTCTCCTCCCATCCTGTAACTTGTTTGTGATTTGTTTGGCTTTGGTTTGAATCTGTGATTTGTTAGACTTTCTTTTCTGTATGTGTTTGTGACTTTATGAACCCTAGATCTGGTTTTTGTTGAAAACCCGCATATCTTTGTACGACTCGCACCCCCCGCCCCGCATCACCCCGCACTGCACGGGTTCTCCCCATTTTGTGCGGTTCATGGGTACGATTTTCGCAACCCACAGGGGTGCGGGGCGGGGCCAAAAAAGGGGCATCCCCGCCCCCTCCCCCCCACCCATGCTCAGCCCTACTCCCTGTTCCGCTTAGCTCTGTCCCTGCTTCTTTTGATTGATTCAATTGCAACAGTAGAGCAAGTAAATGTCAGAAGACATGCAAGGCCATACACACTCACTCATGTATACACACATTGTTACGATAGTAAGTGTTCCATATTACTTAAGTGCAATTTTAGTCATGTGCATATAAGTTCTTACCCATCTTTCTCTTACAAGTCGTTTTCGAAGGTAAGTTTTACTTGAGGCTTGTATCACACAATTAATCCAAAAAGAATGCATATAAACCTAATTATTATTCATAGTGCATGCATGTATGACTTGCTGTTATATATATCATTTCATGCCGCAATCCACAATCCATTCTTTTTGTAGCACTAGCTTTAGCTGATTAAGATTCAACTCCCTCTGGCCAGCTTATTTGTAATAGAATTAACTTTCTCATTATAAGATATATATGTAGAATTATCTTCGTTAAATACTGTTGAGATTTCAAAGCATATCAATTTGGCTCTGTTAGTCTTTCACTTAAGTACTTTATTATTTCAACTAAAACTAATATTCTTCAATCAAATTTCTTAATTCATGATGCAGAGAGGCGCAGCAATATCAAAATGAAAGTAACAATAGCGTTGGGTAAGATACTTCTTGAATCGAATTTCTAGTTGATATTAACATTAATAAGATACTTGCTTGAACACCTTACATGAATTATTAAATATTGCATCTGGAAGTGATCTATCGATCGTTTCTTCAACACATAAATAGCAACTCCCTTTCCACCGTACCCTTTCGGTGGGGCCGGTGTGGCTAATTACCAAGCCCTTTAAGAGTATTATTTCATGCAATCATATAAGGTTTTGTTATCAGTTTTGGTAATCGATCGCTCAAATCAACTCCAACTTGGAGTATTGGTAATCTTGGAGTATTATTTCATGCAATAAAAAAATTATTATATTGCTATACTAACATTAAAACCCTCTTATTTCAACTTTTTTACTTGGCTCCCAACTTATATTGAGCCGTCCTATGTTTTTTTTATTTTTTTTGTTCCCTATGACTTGGAATATATATATATCATAATTCATGATTTTTGTCTGAGGCTCCCAATCTGCGTATCAATTGAAAGTTAACTCTTTTATTCTGCTTAAGGTACTGGATGCTAGGCCTTCCTTATAATTTGCTTCTTCATTTTTAGTCTGGTTCCACAACAAGAAAATGAGACTTTTTCAAGGTTTAGAAAACCAACTATAGCTAGCTAGTTTGAAGTTATTTGGTTTATTCACTACACAATTTCAGAATTTATATTCTTTGATTACAGTCTCAACTTTATCTGTTGGAGTTCTGATGCTTACAATTTGCCGCTTCAAGAGACTCCTCTTATCTAGTAAAATTATTTGGAAAAAGGAAAGTCAAACCCATAAGAATGTCGAGGCATTTCTAAGGAACAATGGACCTCTTGCCATTAGAAGATACAGTTACTCATATATCAAGAAGATGACCAACATATTCAAAAATAAATTAGGCGAAGGGGGCTTTGGTGGTGTCTACAAGGGGAAGTTACAAGATGGTTGTCTTGTGGCAGTGAAGGTTCTAAAAGAATCAAGAGGTAATGGAGAGGACTTCATCAACGAAGTTGCAAGCATTAGTAGGACCTCCCATGTCAACATTGTCACTCTTATGGGCTTCTGCTTTGAGGGTTCTAAAAGAGCTCTCATCTATGAGTTTATGCCTAATGGATCTCTTGAGAAGTTCATATACAAAGAAAATCCCTCCAAGGCTGATTGTCGATTGGAATGGGAGACTATACACAAGATTGCACTTGGCATTGCTCATGGTCTAGAGTACTTACATAGAGGCTGCAACACACGAATCTTGCATTTTGATATAAAACCTCACAACATTCTTTTGGATGAGAACTTCTGCCCAAAAATTTCTGATTTTGGCCTTGCAAAAATATGCGGTAAAGAAGAGAGTATCATATCCATGTTGGGTGCAAGAGGAACTGTAGGATATGTAGCTCCAGAACTAATTTGTAGAAATTTTGGAAGAGTCTCTCACAAGTCAGATGTTTATAGTTACGGAATGATGGTTTCAGAAATGGTCGGGGGGAGAAAGAATATTGATATCGAGGTTGATCGCACCAGTGAAATATTTTTTCCACATTGGATTTACAAGCGTCTTGAACTAAATGAAGAACTTGGATTGCATGGCCTTATGAATGAAGAAGATAAAGAAAGTGCAAAGAAGACGATAACAGTGAGTTTGTGGTGCATACAGACGGACCCCTCAAACCGACCATCGATGAGTAGAGTTGTGGATATGTTGAAAGGAAGCCTCGATTCCTTACAAATCCCACCAAGCCTTTCTTGTCTTCCCCACCAAGATCACAAGCAGATCATTCAACTACAATGGAGTCATCACAGATGATTCTTTAATGTACATACTAAAATGCATCCTTTCTTGAAAGAATCTAAAAATGGATCTTTTCTTTGAAGAGAATTCTTAAGGTTGGATAATAACTGGGAACCTTCATGAATTGTGTCAATTATTAGCTTGTCATTGCGCATTATTATAAAAGACAACTAAATTTGATTGCCTAAATTATGTCATAATATCTTCCGTAATAGCCTTCATAATGAATTTACAATGCCATACTAAATCATATTTGTATAATAAATTAAAAATAGGGCTAAATACGTTTGACTTCCATGTGATTTAACGCTTTTATTTTTTGTCTCCAGTGGTTCATTTCGTATCGTAGAGGATACATTATTTATGGCTAAAGACGGAGATGATACTTTCGTCCAAAAATTGACGGAAGTCCACGTCAACACTTCTTAGAAGCTGACATGTGTCCTATGCATTAAAAAAAATTAAAATAACAAAAAAAAAAGAAAAAAATAGAGGAGGGTGGTTCGAGCCACCACTTTGCCAGAAACAGCAAAACAGAACTTCCCCACTCATTCATGGCAGCTCCTTGGCTTCTCTTCCTCTTCTCTTTCCTCACCATAACTTGTTTATCTCTATCAACCAAACCCAATGCCATCAATGTTAAAAAAATTCTCGGCTTCATCATTTGGGGATGATGAACCATGGCGAGGTATGCTCGATCCCCCAGCTGCTTCATCTCGAATCAGATTGCGCCACCTCATTTTTCCTGCTCTACAAATTTCACGGCCGCTGGATCCACATGCTAGCCATCTACGCGGCTTGCATATTCCAGCTCACGCGTGAGCTTGGTCATCGGTCGGATGGCGAGACCTTTGAGTGGCTGCTCCGAATGGCCAAGCCCTCCATCATCGCTGCCATGGGATTGGGGACCATCTTGCCAGCCGCATCCACCTCCTCCCCCGTAATTGCTTCCTCTTCTCACTCTGTGTCGTGCTGAGGGTCTCCTTCTACTTCTCTTTGATCTTTCCTAAAGGATACCTACTTCTTGGATGTTGGATAGGGGACTCAACACTATTGGGCCTTAGGTTTCTTGATCGATTAAAGAAGTAGGTATTTTCAGATGATCGGACCTATTTCTAGGTGATGTTTCACAAGAAATCTCCATTTCCCTCAATTTTTTTTCTTTACAAATTCAACCATTTGGAGAAATAAAAGAGACCTTATAGAGCTGGAACTAGCTTTGTAACTGAAAAATCAAGAATGCATATACCGTACAAATAATGCGAAACAGATCTGAGAAGGTGAAACTGGTGAAAGAAAGTGAGTATCACGCAATTGATAAGGGCAAAGTACCTGAAAATGTGGGTTTGGCGGTGATGATCACAAGGTAGGTCACATGGGAAGGCATGGTCGCGAGGAGCAGGCGCGGAGCTTTTTGTGATTTGGAGGGACCAAATTGAAAGAAAAAAAATTTTGAGGGGCCAAAACAAAAAAATAAAAAAAAATTTGGAGTACAATTTATTTATTTATTTTTTTAGGAATTTTTTTTTTTTTTTGGGGACCACCTTGGGCCTTGGTGGGATCAGGCCCCCCCAAAGCACAAGGTGGCTCCGCCCTAGCGAGTAGTGAAGGTTGTTAAGGACGAGACTCATGGCAAAAAATTGGGGTGGGTCGAGCAACCTCTCCTCTATTTTTTTTTTTTTAAAAAAAAAATTTAATGCTTTTATTTTATTTTTTTAAGTTTTATTATTTTCATTTTTTTTTTAATGCATAAAACACTTCTGAGAAGTGTTGACGTGGACTTCCATTAATTTTTGAACAGAGGTATATTCTTCGTCTTTAGTCATAATCGAGATACTATTTACGATACGAAATGAACTACAGGAGACAAAAAATAAAGGCGTTAAACCATATAAAGCAAAAACGTATTTAACCCTTAAAACTAAGAGGCTAGGAAAGCCTTACACAATATCAAAAGCTCTTAAAAGTAACCAGAATCTTACCTAATGAAGCTTTGTTGAAGTATAGGAACTCACCACAAAGTCTCGAAAAATTACAGGCAAAGTGTAAGGTTTGTTGCTCTCTGAATTGATAAGAATGTACAGGAAATAGATGTTACTACGAAGACTTCACTATGAATTGATAAGAAAAATGAAAGTTCTTTTTATTATTATTATTATTAGTAATAGTAGTAGTAGTATTTATTTATTTATAAATTTAGTTCAATTCGTTTCCTTTTGCAACCAAATAAGGGGAGGCATACATCCAAATAAAATAAATTGATAACTATTCATTTTCCGCTTCCTCCCCTTTTATCCATTTCTCTCCTCCCATTCAATTTCAAAATAGGGATAAATATAAAATTAGTCTTTATGGTTAGCCGAAATTACAAATTGCTCCCTTCGAAATAAAAAATAATTCAGAGGTCCTTGGGATATGCCAAAATAACAATTTAGTCCATATAGTCAAATTCCGTCAAGTATATTGAAAAAGACTAAATCAAGACACGTGTCACTCTTAATTAAAAAAATATCAATATATTAAAAATATAAAACCTAAAAGTTAAAAACTTAAAAACTTATTATTTTTTTTTTAAAAAAAAAAGTAAAAAAGAAAAAGGGATCCTTTGGGGGAAGGGGGTGGCCTGCTAGTCTCCCCTTTTCTTTTATACTTTTTTTTTTCTTTTCCATTTTTTAAAAATAAGTTTTTAAGTTTTTAATTTTTATGTTTATATTTTTAATATATTAATTTTTTTTTATTATGAGTGACATGTATCATTATTCTATTGGTGTTGACCTGCCACATGCATTAACGAAATCCGTCAAATGTTTTGAAATAATTTGACTGCAGGGACTAAATTTTTATTTCGGCCTACCCTGAGGACCTCTAAATTATTTTTTATACTGTACGAAGCGATTTGTAATTTAAGCCAACCACAAGTACTGACATTGAATTTATCCCTTCAAAATATAATCTGAATTTTTCCCAAATTGGAGTTGGTTGTTGGATTTGTACATTTTTAAGACATGTTGGATAGTAACCTAATTAGGCATGACATGTGTAACTTGGGCTGGAAATGCGTTGAGTCTATGGACTGACTAATTCGTAGGGGTGTAAATCCGGACTGGATATAATCGGCCGGAAAACCGGTTCCGGGCATTAACCGGCTCCGGGAAATCGGGAAACCCGGTTGCAACCAGGGTACCCGGCTGCAACCCGGGTCCCCGGCTCCGAGAAACCGGGTACCCCGGAGCCGGAGCCGGGTATTTATTTACAAAAACCCCGGGTATACCCGGATACCCAGATCCGGGTAGCTTCAGAAATTAAAAAAAAAAAAATTTACCCCCTTACCCTTGCATTACATGGCTTAGGAACTTAAATAGGAATGGGCTTTTTAGTCTTTTTTCCAAACATTTGGTTGCCCTACCTTTTCTTGTTTTCCCCCAAGCCCGCAAGCCGCCGTTCTCACAAATCTGAAATCACAAATTCACAATCTCACTTCTCGCTCGACACTCACACAGTCACACGGTCACAGACTCATGAGTCACGGCTTCTCGTTCGGCGTTTGGCGTTCGGTCACTTCGCCGGCTCACTCTTCTCCTTTGCCACTCACCGACTCGTCGCCTAGCAGGTAACCGACTTTGTTCTTAGTTCTTAGTTCTTCATTCTTCTTCTTCTTAGTTCTTCATTCTTCTTTGTCTTTCTCTGTTTCTCTACAGGTTTGGCATTTTCGAAGTAGAAACTAGATCGAGCAAATATTTGAAGGATAAATCATAAAGGAGATCCTCGGATCTGGTTTTTTTTTCTATAATTTTTTTTAAAACGTTTTTTTGTTTAAATGATTGAAGATTGTGACTTGGGTTTTTTCTTATTAAAAAACTGATTCAATTTTTATGTCTTAGACATGGAATTTTTATGTTGTTGCTGGGTTGTGATTCAGTTTGAGGACCGAGTGTTTTGATTTGTTTAGGGACTGGGTGTTTTGATTTTTGTCATTATAGAGATGATATTTGATTGTTGTTGTCGATCTCTTTGTAGTTAACTAGCATTACTCTGATTGTTTTTCCTGTATAGTATATCATAAGTTCATAACCATATTAGATACAAAGTCCACTTGTGGTGGATTTCCAACAAAAGAGCTCAAGATTCAATATTCTTGCATCAACTTGGAATTTTTGAATACAAGTCCCCTTAGGAATTTTTGGAATTTTTTGCTCTTGCTTTTCCTTTTCCTTTTCCTTTCAATATAAATTATGCACAGCAGGCTCGAAAGCTTTGTTTATATGCTTTCAAGTTTCAAGCTTAGGTCTTGAGGTTGGTCAGGGAATTTGTTTTCATTTTTATCCCCCTTGTCCATAAGCAAAACAAAATCACAGTTGATGTATTTATTATTCAAGTTTGTATTTAATTTGTTAATTGGATAGGAAGGAGATGCTTCCAATTTCTTGTTAATCTAATGGTCTTTAGATTAGAGAGATGGTGAATGAGAGGTTTCACGTTCAATCATGGTTGTGTGATTTTTCTTTAAAATTATATATAAAAAATAGTGTCAATTGGATTAATCACTTCAGCATCAGTTGTTGATAAAAGCTTGTTAGTGAAGGAGTGGTGTTCGGGTTTAAGAAAGGGTTTTGGGAAAGGGTGAGGGTTGATAAAAGCTTGTTAATTTTATTTTATTTTTATTTTTATTTTTTTAAAAAAATATACCACCCGGACCGGATACCCGGGTTATCCGGGTATCCGGGTACCCCGGGTACCCGGGTCCGGGTCCAGGGCCGGGTGTTTAAAACAAAAAACCGGGGGACCCGGAGTCGGTTCCCGGTTTTTACCCAATACCCGGGAACCCACTCCGGGTTTACACCCCTACTAATTCGAGCAATTTTATGAACCGGAAGACTCTCAAAAGACAAAAGTATTACAATAATTCTCTATAATATTACAATTATTAATCAATAAAATTTTTCTTGGATTAATATTTTGTCAAGATCATTTTTAACATTTTTGAAGTGAGATAAGTTTTTTTTAATTTCTAAATCATATTGATATTTAAGGATCATAATGAAAACATGGGGATCATTTAATTTAACAATGCGCTTGATAAAATATTATTCCAATAAGAAGTGTGACCTTCCCAAGAAACACGCTAAAAAAAAAAAAAAAAATAGTGAAAAAAGTTGGTATGTTACCCAAGGTTAATTAAACACCTCTGGATTCATGGAATTTACTTGTTCTAATTGCTAGCGCGCAATTTGGTCAGGTAATGTGAAAGAGCCTATATGCATGAAATTCACATGTCGGGAAGGTGACCGGACAGTCTAAAATTTATTTGGGCAAATGGGTTACATATGATCAACTCTCTTACATTACTTATCCAAATTATTAGCAATTCAAACAAATAATTATTGTGGATCCAAATCCAACACGGAGTCCTCACTTTTTTTTTTTTTTTTTATTCAAAGATCCCTTCCATTAGATATAGAAAAAGACAAAACGGTCAAATGTCCAGGGTTACAAAGATTCCTTAATAAACTAAGTCAAAGGCAGTATGGACAGAGTTTCCTTTATTCGGGCAAAGTCAGACTCAGACCATAAACGACCACAGCTGTTAAAAGATAACCTAGACAACAGAAAAATTCATTTACAGTGCATAAACTGTTACTTAAAAAAGGAGAGGACATGCAATCTGAACTATAAAATAGCTTTTATAGACCAAGCTCTAATCTTAACAATCAGAGGAGCTGCAAAACCAAACAACAAAACACAATCAGAAGAAAAAAAAAAAAAACACAATTACAAATGGTTGGACGAATACCCCCACTTCCTCTTTTTGCTCGATGGTTTAAATCACGTTATGAGATTCCAAAAAAAATCGAAAAAAGCGCCCCTAATTCCGCACCTGAAAAAACGTCTTAAATCAACGTTGCAAAGCTGGATTTTCAAATGCCGCAAGTCGCCCCTCCTGCGAGAAAAACGAAGAACCCCAAAACCACCATTCCCCATTGTCACCCGAAACCATTGTATCCTTGATCGCCCTGACCGCCGTCGGACTGGAAGTGCGATTTCTGCTCTCGACATGACCATCCGACCTAGCAACGGTGTATCAAACCACCCCTCCATCCCTGGAAGAAGCCCCAATCTGGGAAATGGGAGAAAACGTTCACCAAACACCACACTAACCGAAGTAAAAACACCTCGCCATCCTAGATCAGGACGAGAGAAAACACAACCCTTCCTCTCTAAGGTTTTGACAATGCCTAAAGAGTGAAGGAACAAAACTACCACAAAAGCTACTGGGAATGAGGGAAGCGGAAGGCTCCCCTCCTACATTATCACGCACAAAAAGTCGCTGCTCTCAAAGGAAAAAAATCGCCTCAACACAGAGTCTCCACTTCAAATATATGCTTCGACTCCAAATCTCCAAAACCAGCCAATAATAAACTATGGGTGAAGGTCCTGAGACCTACCTTTTTGACTCAAGTCACCCCACTACATGCAAGTTGGTAAAAGGTATTACTTTTTCCTTCAAACTTAAAAAAGAAAAAGAAAAAGAAAAAGAAAATCCGATGCAATTTCCTTTAGATTTGACCTTTACTAGAAAGATAAATTAGGCATTGATTAGTACTCTAGCTTCTCATATCATGAAAAATGATAAGAACCTATATGTCAATTGAAATTTTTCTTTTTTATAACTGGGAAATCTGAAATGCCCCCCTCAACATTTTATTAATGGGCAAACCTGCCCACCCTTTGCCGTCATTTTTTTTTTCTTTCTCATAAACGTTTCTCATTCCTGTAAATAGGTTAAAAAAATAAAAAATAAAAAAGAAGAAGGGACGATGCCGAAGGTAGAAGACAAGCTGAGTTGGCAATGTTTTTTTGTTTTTTATCTCCTAAATGCATCGTGTAGAAGTCGTCAGAAATTTTATAAAATGTTGGTAGAAGTAAGAGAAGGAACGACTAGCCAAAAGACATTTTGAGTTCACTGCTCTCCTAGAGAGAGAACCTTTGCCTTCTCTCTACAAACAAGTTAAGGAAAAATTAGGTTTTTATACCTATCTTCCCCCTTTTTTGAAATTTCCTCGTCCACCTCCAGTAAATCTGATACACCATCTTCACTTTTCAACAACTTCTCTCTCAAATCCTCCCTTCTCTCCTTTTAAGAGACAAGGAAAATTTAGGATCTGTCCCTATCTTCCCCCTTTACAATTTTCTCTGTGCGGTCTTTTCCGCGTTGTGCGTCCCTCCAGCACGTTGACGCCGACTCTAAAGTTTTCTTCACAGGTCTGATCCCTGTGCCTTATCAGAATCACTTGGTTTTCTTCTACGTGTGTGAAATTTCTACCAAGATTTCTTGCTGTGCTTCCAGCCATGAAATCTCTAGCTTGGAATTGTAGAGGTTTGTCCCGTCCCTCTGCAATTCCCAGCCTCATGATTAAGGTCAGAAATAATTCTCCCGATGTTATTTTCCTTTCTGAAACTAAAACATCTCCTTCTGATGCTTGTAATATTTTACATAGTCTTGGTTTCTATTCGTTAGTCCATATTCCCCCTGTTGGCTCTAAGGGTGGACTTTTGTTGGCCTGGCAAAGTGGTGTTGAATTAGAATGTTTTGTGACTAATAAATTTACCATTACTGCATGGTGTTACTTTGACCCCCCCCCCCCCCCCAACAATCCCTGGATTTTATCTTGTGTTTATGGCCCCTCTTTCAATAAGAACAATTCTGATTTCTGGAATTACTTTGCTTCAATTAATTCTGATTATTATGGGCCTTGGTTATGTATTGGAGACTTTAATAGTATTCTGGATCAATCTGAAAAATTTGGGGGTCGGCCTTATGCTTGTTCTTCAAATGATCCGTTTCGGGATTTTCTGAATTCACATGGGTTGGTTGATCTTGGTTTCTTTGGTTCCCCCTTCACTTGGTCAAATCACAGGCATGGCCGCCATCTAATTAGAGAAAAGACTGGATTGTAGTGTTGCTTCCACTCAATGGATTCATCTATTCCCTTTATTCTCAGTACAGCATCTTCCAGCCCAAGCTTCAGATCATAATGCTCTGCTTCTTAATACTTCCTCTAGCAACTCCCATCTTCCTACACCTTTTAGGTTTGAGGAATTTTGGACTAAAGATCCTTCTTGTTTTGAGGTTATAGCTTCTGCCTGGCGCCCGAATGTTGTGGGCACCTCTTGGATTACTGACAGGGCGGATATAGGGAACTGCTTCTCCTCTCATTTTTCCTCCCTCTTTACCACCTCAAATCCACCTTGTCCTGATGAATTTTTATCCCTCTTTGAGAACTCCATCTCCTCTGATGAAAATGTTACTCTTTGTACTATTCCTTTTGAGTTGGAAATTTTTAATGCTCTTACAGCTTTGTTTTACAAGAAATATTGGAGTATTGTTAAAGATGTTGTTCTCCGCAGTGTTTGAGATTTCTTTTCGAAAAATCATCTCCTTAAGGAACAAAATCATACTTTCATAGCTTCCCAAACAACTAGGACCTTCTTCTGTTAACCACTTTCGACCTATTAGCCTCTCCAACATCATTTACAAAATTATTTCTAAAATTTTTGCTAATAGATTTAAACTTCTCTTACATCATTTCATTTCCCCTCTCCAATCTGCTTTTGTCCCTTCTAGAAATATCCAAGATAACTCCATTCTTGCTCATGAACTTCTCCACACTTTGAAGAAAAAAAAAAGGGATGAGGGGGTCTTATGGCTATCAAAATAGATATGAAAAAGCCTTTGACCGTATGGAATGGAACTTTCTATTTGCCATCTTGGCTAAGTTGGGTTTCCACCCCACATGGATTAACTGGATCCACATTTGCATCACTTCCCCTTCATTTTCCATTCTCATTAATGGTAGTCCCTATGGTCTTTTCACTCCGGCCCGTGGTCTTCGGCAAGGTGATCCCTTATCACCGTTTCTATTTATTTTAGGAACGAAAGTGTTCTCCAGGCTGCTTAAAATGGCTTGGTCTTGTTCCCCCAGTACTCATCTTTTGTTTGCAGATGATCTTCTTATATTTGGTAAAGCTACATCGTCTGAAGCGTCTACTATAAAAGATTGCCTTGATTCCTATTGTAAATGGTCTGGACAAGCTGTAAATACTACTAAATCTTCGATATTGTTCAGTAAAAATACCACAGCTTCGCCCATCAACAGTATCAAAGGCATTCTTCCTTTTAAAGCTACTTCAGCAACAACTAAATTTCTGGGACTTCCTCTGTTCATTGGGAAATCAAAAAAGGAAGCTTTCCAAGATATCTTGACAAGAGTGCTCGGGAAAATTGAAGGCTAGCGAGCCAAAACTTTATCTCAAGCCGGTAGGACTGTACTCATCAAAGCTACTGCTTCTTCCATCCCTTCATACACAATGAGTACCTTCTTTCTTCCAAAATCTTTCTGTACAACTTTGGATAAATCTTTCAAAGATTTTTGGTGGGGATTTCCTAAATGGAAATCTCGTAATCTCTCGCTTAAATCTTGGCGCTCTATTTGCATTCCTCGTCATCTTGGAGGCTTGGGTATTCGCAATATGTATGATGTCAATCTAGCTCTGGTTACAAAACTTGGTTGGAAGCTTTTATCCAATCTTGATTGTCTTTGGGTTAATCAGCTTCGGGAGAAATATATTTATTATGGAACTTTCTTATCTTCACCAGTGGTGTCTAATGCTTCTTGGTTATGGAAAGGTATTCTTCATTGCAAGTCACTCGTCACCTCTGGAGCATGTCTACAGGTTTCTATCAATTCTCACTTCCCTATATGGACCACTCCTTGGATTCCTACCTTACCAAATTTCAAACCTAGCCCGAAATTTTCAGGTAATAGGGAGCAACCTTCTTTGTTTATTTCAGATCTTTTAATACTAGGATCATCTATATGGAATATTTCTAAAATCCTATCCCAGTTTGATGATCTTTTGGCACAAGAAATTCTCAAAATTCACATATCTTCTTCTTCCGTACATAATTATATCTGGACTTCTGCTAATTCAGGGAAATTTTCAATTCGCTCTGCATATCTTTCTATCCTAACTACTAATCATCCTGAGTTGATTGCCATTTCTTCCCAACCCTTTTGGAAACATCTTTGGAAATTAAAACTAAATGATAGGCTGAGACTTTTCTTGTGGAAAGTTGCATGGAATATCCTTCCCACAACCTCCAGAATTAATTCCATATTACCTTTCCCTAATAGATTACCAGTTTGTTCACTTTGTAAAATTGGTGATGATTCTCTACATCACTTATTTTTCAACTGTATTATTGCTCGCTTTGTGTGGCGAAATTCCTTTTGGCCTCTAGATTCTTCAGCCTTCAACTTCAGCACTATGGCACATTGGGTTCAACAGATTATTTCTCTAGGGACTTCTCTGCATATTCCTCCAACGGATCATCATAAATTTCAGATTTTCGTAGCAGTGGCTTGTGATCTCCTGTGGTTTTACAGAAATAAATCTCATCATGAAGGAATCAGCAATGATGTTCGCCTTATCTCTCAGCATATCAATAGGGTTAATATGGAGCACGTCAATGCTTGGTATCCTTCTCTTCCCATTGTTATGGAGAAATGGCAGCCTCCTCCACAACCCTGGGTGAAAATTAATTTTGATACAGCTATCAGAAGCTCCTTCTCAGTCCAAGCTGCGGTTTGTCGCAATTCACAAGGAAAAATTATTCATATGGCTTCTTTGCTCTCCCCCCATTGTCAACCAAATTATGGAGAAGCCCTTGCTGCCAAGTTAGCTGTCTCAATGGCTTCATCTCATCATCTCGATCTTTTTATTTTGGAAGGTGATTCACAAGTTGTCATTTCTGCTTTACATAATTCGTCTATCACTCTAGATTGGAGGATTTCTTCTCTCATCATGAACACAGTTGGCTCCATCTCAGCCTCTTCCTCTTGGAAAGCTCACAAAATCTCTAGAAGTGCAAACTTCTGTGCCCACTATGTGGCACGTTGGGCCGCAACCAGATCTTTTTCTGGTAGCATTCCCAGTTCTCCCTTTCCTTTTTCTTCACTTCCTATTGTAAGTGGTAAAGACCCCCCCTCCATCCTTAGTGATGGTAGGAGTCTTTCCACCTAGTTTTCTTGCTTCCCTGTATGTTTGTTTCAAAGTATCTATATATTAAAAAAAGAAAAAAAAAAGGAACGACTGACAGCTGGACTTTGAGAAGCACAATGACTAGTGAATGGTTAATTCCGTCGAAAAAGAAAAGGAAAACGTGAATGGTCATAAAATGTGGTAATTGCTGTCTTGACTTTTTTGTGTCTTGCAAAATTGCAATGCTTACAACCTTTGACAGTAGTATATTGGCATAAATATCTTCGTTCACGTTAAAAGCGTGTAAAGGGACCAGAGAAAACAGGGTGTTATATTCCAAGAACATAACATATACATATTACATGCATACCTTGTTCAATTTAAAAAGGTTTATTTGAAATTTAGGTAGGAGAGAGAGAGAGAGAGAGAGAGAGAGTCCAGAAAAACTTACAACCTGGGTCTTGCTATTTATAGGCCATTGCAATTATGGCTAGGTAAGGTTATTCCGGCTTTTAAGGGACATGACTTCTTCTGGCATGAGCAGTGTTCAGGTACACTCCCAATAGTGATTGACAGGCTGACTTATCGCTGGTGAAGTATGGGCTTCCAGTGAATCCCGAATTTCTTGGTGTTCAGTCACCTAACCACGTCCCTTGGTCAGCCGTACAATCATTGCCTTCTGCCGGTCAATGAGGCATCTGACACTCGGGCTGCTCGGATCATTCTTGGTCGGCAAATGCCCATGTCGGGAAAGGTGGATTTCCCAATTCACAATAAAAGCTACTGGAATACACTATGAAATGAACGAAATTAAACCTATCTACTACTCTCTGAACTCTCTCCAACAAGGAGGCATGGCTATGGCTTTATAGAAGGGAAATTAGGGCTAGAAACCTATGTAAATGACTCCTCTACCCCCCTCTAGGGTTCCTCTCTTGCTAGAGACAACCAAGGTCACGAAACCAGCGTGTTCTGCTGCGAAAATCAGAGGGAGGACTGCTTTTTGTCATGGAGAAGCACCTGATTGGACGTTCTGGTGCGCTTCTACAAAAGCAGGTTCTGGGGAATTTCGATCGATCGACTTTTAAATCGATCGATCGACTTTGGATAAAATTTCGATCGATTGACTTTTCAGGACTTCCGAATTTCCAAGCATTTCCTCATGAAATTGTTGTCATTTTTCTCTTATTGACCTACAAAACACAAAAACACAAAAACACAAAAACTAACCAAAACATTAGAAAATAACAAGGCTAAAGGTCTAATTAATGTAAATCAAGGGGTCAAAATATACAATATTTGGTACTCATCATTACCCCCTATCTGAGTGAGGGTCACTTTACAAATTAACTTACCCCCCCTATCCGAAGGAGGAGGAGAAATTTTTTTATGCCAAGTTATCCCCCTATCTGAGTGAGTGTAACTTTAAAAATTAACTTACCACCCTTATCCGAAGGAGGACAAGAAAAAATTTTTGCCGAGTTACCCGTCCTATCCGAGTGAGGGTAACTTTACAAATTAACTTACCCCCCTTATCCGAAGCAGGACAAGAAAAAATTTACGCCGAGTTATCCCCATATCCGAGTGAGGGTAACTTTAAAAATTAACTTACCCCCTTATCCGAAGGTGGACAAGAAAAATTTTTATCCCGAATTACCACCCTATCCAAGTGAGGGTAACTTTATAAATTAACTTACCCCCCTTATCTGAAGGAGGAGAAGAAATTTTTTTATGCTGAGTTACCCCCCATTCGAGTGAGGGTAACTTTAAAAATTAACTTACCCCCCTTATCCGAAGGAGGACAAGAAAAAATTTTATGCCGAGTTACCCCCCTATCCGAGTGAGGGTAACTTTAAAAATTCACTTACCTCCCTTATCCAAAGGAGGAAAAGAAAAAAATTTAAGCCGAGTTACCCCTCTATCCGAGTGAGGGTAACTTTAAAAATTAACTTACACCCTTATCTGAAGGAGGAGAAGAAAAAGTTTTATGCCGAGTTACCCCCCTATCCGACTGAGTGTAACTTTAAAAATTAACTTACCCCCTTATCTGAAGGAGGACAAGAATAAATTTACGTAGAGTTACCCGCCCTATCCGAGTGAGGGTAACTTTACAAATTAACTTACCCCCTTATCCGAAAGAGCACAAAAAAAAAATTTATGCCGAGTTACCCCTCTATCCGAGTGAGGTTAACTTTAAAAATTAACTTACCCCCTTATCCAAAAGAGGACAAGAAAAAATTTTATACCGAATTACCCCCCTATCCGAGTGAGGGTAACTTTACAAATTAACTGACACCCCTTATCCGAAGGAGGAGAAGAAAATTTTTTTATGCCGAGTTACCCCCCTATCCTTGTGAGGGTAACTTTAAAAATTGACTTACCTTCCTTATACGAAGGAGGACAAGAAAAAGTTTTATGTCGAGTTACCCTCCTATACGAGTGAGGGTAACTTTAAAAATTAACTTACCCCCCTTATCCAAAGGTGGAAAAGAAAAAAAATTATGCCGAGTTACCCCTCTATCCGAGTGAGGGTAACTTTAAAAATTAACTTACCCCCTTATCTGAAGGAGGAGAAGAAAAAGTTTTATGCCGAGTTACCCCCCTATCCGACTGAGTGTAACTTTAAAAATTAACTTACCCCCTTATCCGAAGGAGGACAAGAATAAATTTACGCAGAGTTACCTGCCCTATCCGAGTGAGGGTAACTTTACAAATTAACTTACCCCCTTATCCGAAGGAGCACAAGAAAAAATTTATGCCGAGTTACCCCTCTATCCGAGTGAGGGTAACTTTAAAAATTAACTTACCCCCTTATCCAAAGGATGACAAGAAAAAATTTTATACTGAATTACCCCCATATCCGAGTGAGGGTAACTTTACAAATTAACTTACCCCCCTTATCCGAAGGAGGAGAAGAAAATTTTTTATGCTGAGTTACCCCCCTATCCTTGTGCGGGTAACTTTAAAAATTGACTTACCTTCCTTATACGAAGGAGGAAAAGAAAAAGTTTTATGCCGAGTTACCCTCCTATCCAAGTGAGGGTAACTTTAAAAATTAACTTACCCCCCTTATCCGAAAGAGGACAAGAAAAAATTTATGCCGAGTTACCCGCCCTATACGAGTGAGGGTAACTTTACAAATTAACTTACCCCCCTTATCCAAAGGAGGACAAGAAAAAATTTATGCCGAGTTACCCCCCTATCCGAGTGAGGGTAACTTTAAAAATTAACTTACCCCCCTTATCCGAAGGAGGACAAGAAAAAATTTTATGCCGAGTTACCCGCCCTATACGAGTGAGGGTAACTTTACAAATTAACTTACCCCCCTTATCCAAAGGAGGACAAGAAAAAATTTATGCCGAGTTACCCCCCTATCCGAGTGAGGGTAACTTTAAAAATTAACTTACCCCCCTTATCCGAAGGAGGACAAGAAAAAATTTTATGCCGAGTTATCCCCCTATCCGAGTGAGGGTAACTTTAAAAATTCACTTACCTCCCTTATCCAAAGGTGGAAAAGAAAAAAAATTATGCCGAGTTACCCCTCTATCCGAGTGAGGGTAACTTTAAAAATTAACTTACCCCCTTATCTGAAGGAGGAGAAGAAAAAGTTTTATACCGAGTTACCCCCCTATCCGACTGAGTGTAACTTTAAAAATTAACTTACCCCTTTATCCGAAGGAGGACAAGAATAAATTTACGCAGAGTTACCCGCCCTATCCGAGTGAGGGTAACTTTACAAATTAACTTACCCCCTTATCCGAAGGAGCACAAGAAAAATTTATGCCGAGTTACCCCTCTATCCGAGTGAGGGTAACTTTAAAAATTAACTTACCCCCTTATCCGAAGGAGGAGAAGAAAATTTTTTATGCTGAGTTACCCCCCTATCCTTGTTAGGGTAACTTTAAAAATTGACTTACCTTCCTTATACGAAGGAGGACAAGAAAAAGTTTTATGCCGAGTTACCCTCCTATCCGAGTGAGGGTAACTTTAAAAATTAACTTACCCCCCTTATCCGAAAGAGGACAAGAAAAAATTTATGCCGAGTTACCCGCCCTATACGAGTGAGGGTAACTTTACAAATTAACTTACCCCCTTATCCAAAGGAGGACAAGAAAAAATTTATGCCGAGTTACCCCCCTATCCGAGTGAGGGTAACTTTAAAAATTAACTTACCCCCCTTATCCGAAGGAGGACAAGAAAAAATTTATGCCGAGTTACCCCTCTATCCGAGTGAGGGTAACTTTAAAAATTAACTTACCCCTTTATCCAAAGGAGGACAAGAAAAAATTTTATACTGAATTACCCTCATATCCGAGTGAGGGTAACTTTACAAATTAACTTACCCCCCTTATCCGAAGGAGGAGAAGAAATTTTTTTATGCTGAGTTACCCCCCTATCCTTGTGAGGGTAACTTTAAAAATTGACTTACCTTCCTTATACGAAGGAGAACAAGAAAAAATTTATGCCGAGTTACCCCCCTATCCGAGTGAGGGTAACTTTACAAATTAACTTACCCCCCATTATCCGAATGAGGATAAGAAAAAATTTTATGCCGAGTTACCCCCCTATCCGAGTGAGGGTAACTTTAAGAATTAACTTACCCCTTTTATCTGAAGGAGAACAAGAAAAATTTTTATGCGGAATTAACCCCTATCCGAGTGAGTGTAACTTTAAAAATTAACTTACCACCCTTATCCGAAGGAGGACCAGAAAACATTTATGCCGAGTAACCCCCCTATCCAAGTGAGGGTAACTTTACAAATTAACTTACCCCCCCTTATCCGAAAGAGGACAAGAAAAAATTTATGCCGAGTTATCCCCCTATCCGAGTGATGGTAACTTTAAAAATTAACTTACCCCCCTTATCCGAAGGAGGACAAGAAAAAATTTATGCCGAGCTACCCCCTATGAGAATGAGGATAACTTTACAAATTAACTTACCCCCCTTATCCGAATGAAGATAAGAAAAAAAATTTATGCCGAGTTACCCCCTATCCGAGTGAGGGTAACTTTTCAAATGAACTTACCCCCCTTATCCGAAGGAGGATAAGAAAAAATTTTATGCTGAGTTACCCCCTATCCGAATGAGGGTAACTTTAAAAATTAACTTACACCCTTATCCGAAGGAGGACAAGAAAAAAATTTTATGCCCAGTTTCCCCCATATCCGAATGAGGGTAACTTTACAAATTAACTTACCCCCCTTATCTGAATGAGGATAAAAAAAAAAAAAATTACGCTGGTTTTCTTTGTAACTTCAGCCACTCTTTTCAAACTGCATGGGCTTACGAAAGGGAAATTTCAGAATTACATGTAGTACTTCTTCAGGTGCTCTACATTCCACGCTCTTGGGATCGACTTGCCTTCCCGAGACTCCAAGCGATAGGCTCCTTCATTGTGGCATTTAACCACTCGGTATGGTCTTTCCCATTTGGCATTAAACTTCCCTTTAGCGGAATCTCTGGTCATTACCTTAAGTTTTCTGAGTACCCAATCTCCGATTCGGAATTTCCTGGGGTTAACCGTCTTGTTATAGTACTTGGCCACCTGGGCCCCAATAAGCTTCGCCCACTGCCTGCGCGTCGTCTCTCCGTTCCTGCAACAAATCGAGACACAAGCTGATTCCTTTGTTATTATGAACTGGATCATACTACGAGACTCTGTAGCTCGGGGACCCAAACTCGACCGGTATTACCGCCTCGGTTCCATATGACAACGAGAACGGGGTTTCCCCGGTCGGGGTTCTTGCTGTTGTCCGGTATGACCATAAAACTTCCGGGACATATTCAACCCATAGTCCCTTCCGCCGATCCAATTTCTTTTTAATGTTCCCAGCAAGGTCTTATTGGCCGCTTCTACCTGTCCATTTGACTTGGGGTACATTGGGGTGGAGTAGTGGTTTCAGATGCCAATCTCAGCGCACCAGCAGCGGAACGGTTTTCCGTCGAACTGGGCGCCATTATCCGTGACAAAGGCATAGGGGATTCCAAAATGACAAACGACCGATCTCCAGAGGAAGTTGATGACATTGCTGGTGGTCACGGTCACTAAAGCTTCCACTTCTGCCCACTTCGTGAAATAGTCCACAGCTACCACCAAGAACCTCTTTTTTCCTTTCTCGGGCGGCATCGAATCAACCAAGTCCACTCCCCATTTAGAAAACGGCCAGGGTGACAAGACTGAAGTCAATCTTTCAAGCGGGTTTTTCATAATTCGTACGAACCGCTGACACTTATCATAGTTTCGGACGAATTCAACCGAGTCTCTTGTCATCGTTGGCCAGTAATATCTGGCCCTTACTGCTTTGTGGGCTAGCATCCTTCCTCCCGAATGATTCCCGCATACTCCCTCGTGAATTTCCCTCAGGACATAGCGGGCTTCCAGAGCCAAGAGGCACTTTAACAGGGGATGTGAATATCCCCTTCTGTATAACACATCATCAATCATCGTATAGCGTGCTGACTGTAACCTTACCTTATGCGATTGAGTTTTATAACTAGGTAACTCCCCACTTTTTAGGTATTTGTTCACATCCGAGGCCCATTCAGGTTCCGGATCTGCATTGAACCTTGAATTCTTACTATTGAGGGGCTGGGTTGAACCAGTACTTGCCGCTTCATCTTGATAATCTCTTGTTCCGTTGCCGACCCCGCCCTAGCCAACGCGTCCGCTTGAAGATTCTTTTCCCAGGGGATTTTTGTGATAGTCATACTTCTGAAGCAAGACTGAAGGCTATGTACTTTCTCCAAGTACTTGGCTAGCCGGTCTCCTTGCGTCGCATATTCACTTGAGATCTGGCCCACGACTACCTGTGAATCGCTCTAAATCTTGACATCGAGAGCTCCTACTTCCCGAGCAATCTTCAATTCCGCCAGCACAGCTTCATATTCAGCCTCGTTATTTGTTGTGACAAAATCCAATTTGATGGCGTATTGAAATCTCTGCCTTTGCGGACTCAGCAGCACGACCCCGACACCACTTCGCTGGCACTGAGAGGATCCGTCCACATAAACGACCCACATTGGAGCTCGGCCAGGATCTCGGGACTCGGGAACATTGCAGAATTCAAGGAAGAAGTCGGCCAGAGCTTGACCTTTAATTGCCGTTTGTGGGTGAAACTCTATATAAAACTGTCCGAGCTCCACGGCCCAGTTGACAAGCCAACCCGACAGGTCCAATTTTTGGAGAACCTCTTCAAGGGGTATTCAGTTAACACTCGGATAGCATGTGCTTGAAAGTAAGGCCTCAGCTTTCGGGCTGATACTATCAAAGCAAAGGCCAACTTCTCTATCCTCGGATATCTTTCCTCAGCTCCGTGAAGTGTTCTACTAGTGAAGTATACCAATTTCTGGATGCCAGCATCTTCTCGGACGAGAGCCGAGGAAACAACCGAAGACGATATTGCAAGGTACAGACAAAGAATCTCCCCTTCCATCAGTCGGCTCGAGAGGGGGGGATTCATCAAATACTCTTTCAACTTTCCGAAGGCCTCTTCACACTTTGAATCTCATACAAATGCTTTCTTCAGGATCTTAAAGAAAGGGAGACACTTGTCGATGGACCTCGAAATGAATCGGTTCAAGGCCGCTATCCTTCCAGTCAGCTGCTGCAGTTGTTCCGTGGTTCTCGGTGGTTGCATCTCCAATACTGCACGTACCTTCTCGGGATTCGCCTCTATGCCCCTTTGGGATACTAAGTAGCCCAAGAATTTTCCGGATGAGACTCCAAAGGCGCACTTAGTCAGGTTCAACTTCATCTCATAGCGTCTTATCATACCAAACGTTTCTTTCAAATCGGAGACATGATCTGGGGCCTGCACACTTTTAACTAGCATCTCGTCAACGTACACTTCCACATTTCGCCCCATCTGTTTCTCAAACATCTTGTTTACCAACCTCTGATACGTAGCGCCCGCGTTTTTCAACCCGAAGGGCATCACCTTGTAACAATATAGACCTCGATCGGTAATGAACGAAGTCTTCTTCTGATCAACCTCCACCATCTGTATTTGATTGTAGCCCGAGAACGCATCCATGAAGCTTAGAAGTTGGTGCCCAGAAGTTGAATCGACAAGAAGATCTATGCGGGGCAGTGGGAAGTTGTCTTTTGGGCAAGCCTTGTTCAAGTCGGTGAATTCTACGGACATTCCCCATTTATTATTAGACTTCTCACCAATACAACGTTTGCAAGCCACTCCGGATAGTCAACTTCTCGGATGAACCCTGCTGCTAACAACTTCGACACTTCTTCGGCAATCGCCTGGTTTCTTTCGGGCGTAAAAGTTCTCCTTTTCTGTTTGACTGGTCTAGAACTGGGGTCTACATTCAGTCTATGCACGATTATCGAGGGGTCAATACCGGGCATGTCTTCATGATTCCATGCAAATACATCGCTATTACTTCTGAGGAACATAACCAGCTCCTCTTTTAACTCTTCAGGAAGTTGGGAGCCAATCTTTATTCTTCTTCCTGGACCTGCAATTTTGAATTCTTCCAAGTCTTCGATCGACTTGGCAGACTGTAATTGCTATTTCTCTTCCTTCCCAACATCCCCTCTGGACCCAGCCTTCAAGGTAGTGTTATAACACACACGAGCGAACTTCTGGTCTCCTCTGACTACTCTGACTTCTGAGTCAATCGGGAATTTCATGCACAGATACAGGGTTGAGGTTATGGCCCCCAGCTCATTCAAAGTTGGCCTTCCTAGTATGACGTTGTAAGCCGACCGTCCATCCACAACTAGGAATTTCACTATGATTGTCTTCTGCTGGGGGCTGGTTCCCGCCATGACCGGGAGCTCAATAGCCCCTCTCGAGAGGACTTGCTTCCCAGAAAAGCCAACTAGTGGACCCCTTGTCGGGACCAACTTACCTTGATCTATGCTCATCAACTCGAAGGCCGACTTGTATATTATGTCAGCAGAACTTCCGGTGTCAACAAGAACTCTGTGTATATTATGGTTGGCGATAGCTAACGTCACCATTAAAGCATCCGAGTGGGGGAGTGAGACCCCAACGAAATCTTCGTTCGAAAAGCCGATGATTTGATCCTCGTACTTCCTCATCTTTCACGATCTCTGGACCAAATAAACTTCAAATTCTTTCAGATGCCTTGCATAGGCTTTCTGCGCTGCACTAGAATCACCACCTCCCCTAAAGCCACCAGATATCGTATGAATTTCGAGAAGGTTCTCCCGACCAGGCTGTCGTGCTTGACTCCTGCTTCTTTCTCACCTATCACGATCGGTTGGTCGGTTACTAGGCTCCCTATCACAATCCCGGGGACGCTCTATCCTTTCCCTGGGTTCTTCCCTATACCTCTGGGGCTGGCCCCGCTGACTTGCCAGGAAACGGACTAACTTCCCGTTCTCAATGAATTTTTCAATCAAGGCTCGCAAGGACCTACAAGTCTCTGTGCTATGCCTTTTCGACTCGTTGAAAGTGAAATAGCGGTGAGCCATCCTAGGATGGGGAGTCCCAACTATTTCCGGTGGCTTCTCATACATGGGATCCATTTTAACTGCTGCTAGGACTTCCTCGATGGGTGCTTTGAGGGGGGTCCAATTATATTCATGGAACTTCTTCTTGATCCCCGACTCCTCTGCATCTTGCCTCTTGTGGAACTCTTACTTCTTCTGCTTTGACTTTTCCCCCGAATTAGAGGTCTGGGTGACCCCTTTCCCGAGCAAAGCCAGAAGTGTTTCTTCCTGATTGATAAACTCATCTGCCCTCTCCATGAACTCGTGGAGGTAGCTTGTCGGCTTCCGAGCTAGGTCGGCCATCAGTGGCCTGTCTTTCTTGATCCCCTGATAGAGGGCCGACGGAACGAACTCTTCGGTGGGACTTTCTGTGGTAAGTCTCGCTTGATTGAACCGCTGAAGGAATTCTTTAAGTGATTCATCTCGCCCTTGTTGTATTGACATCAACGTCCTTGCCAGTTTCCTCCTCACAATTCCCGCCATGAACTGTGTCAGAAACATTTTTCTGAATTCATCAAAATTTCGGATAGACTTCGGGGGAAGCCTCCTAGACCATTCTTGGGCATTCCCCGATAGAGTTAGTGGGAAAGCCCGGTACGCCACCTCATCCGGGGTTCCTTGCAACTCGAGGTGAGCTTGATAATTATCTAGGTGCTGAACCGGGTCCTCCTGCCCAGTGTAAGTTTTGATATCAAGGACTTTAAATTTCTCGAGGAGGCGGAATGAGGCCATTCTGTCAGCAAATGGGGAAATTGATTTCTGGAACAAGTCCCCGGCTTTCGACGTACTTCCATTATGCTGGTGTTGCGCTGCTACCGACAAGTCACACCTCTGTTCCAGAATAACTTACTACCTGGGTCTTGCTATTGAGTGAGTCCAGAATAACTTACTACCTGGGTCTTGCTATTTTATAGGCCATTGCAATTATGGCTAGGTAGGCTTTTAAGGGACATGATTTCTTCTGGCATGAGCAGTGTTCAGGTACACTCCCAATAGTGACTGAAAGGCTGACTTATCGCTGGTGAAGTATGGGCTTCCAGTGAATCCCAGATTTCCTAGTGTTCAGTCACCTAACTGCGTCCCTTGGTCAGCCGTACAATCATTGCCTTCTGTCGGTCAATGAGGCATCTGACACTCGGGCTGCTCGGATCATTCTTGGTCGGCAAATGCCCATGTCGGGAAAGGTGGATTTCCCAACAATAAGAACCTATAAATTTGTGAAAACTGGGTACGGGTCCAATGCCACCTTCTCAATATATATTTTATTATTTTTAAGTACAATGAGAAAAGATTACAAAGCTATGGAACACAAAATGTGGAGGAGGAATTTTTTCAAAACATGGAGGAAAAAGAACCAGATAAAGAATCAGATAAATGTGAAAGAATGGAAATGTAGCCAGAAAAGAATCTAGTTGTATCCCAATTTGTCACATAATAAGCAAAGAAGTTTGCACTTCAATTGATTTTACCTTCTCAATACTTGAAATCTCATAAATTAACAATGTGGGCTCACTTGATCAATTAGATTTTATCATATTCTGGCAATAACATAATGGTATCCATACCTACAAATAGACCAATAAATTTTACCAATTAGTCAAACTGATTTAACATGAGCATTGAATGTTCAAGATTATCTCATTTATTTTTTTTTTTTAATATAAACCGAGCTCAAACTTATCATCAAACTAGATAATATGTTCAAACTTAGTTCATTTACTTTTCAAACGAGTTCGAGTTTGTTCACGAACGATTTAATTAATTTATCCATTTCTTATATAAAGTAAATATCTATATTGTTGATATTTTCTAATAAATCCATACTAATAATTAGTTACTTAATTATTATTATTATTATTATTATTAATATTATTATCATTATTATTTTATCATTCGAGTTAATTTTTTTAAATTAATTTTATTTATAAAATTATAAAACTTAACATCATCAACTTTATATTTGTAATAAATCAAGTATTATCTTTTTTAATCATAAAATAGTCTATGTATATTTGATCTTATAAGCTTATTTAGAATCTTTAACTATCCAATATTGAGTCTATACACACACATGCACACACACACATTTATATCAAAAATCACAATCATAAGGATTTCATCAAAAAATAAATAAATTACAATTCGTCCTCAGGAGCCTCTTCCTAATCTTCAACCTACAAAAGGCTAGAGTTTCAACTCCAACTCTGCTGTTTCAGATGTGGGGAGCCCGATCATCAAGCAATAGATTGCTGAAAACCTGTCAGTAGAACATGCAAGAATCTCTTGATTGAAGATGAGACAAAAGAAGAAGTCGACATCGGAGATCCAGTTTTTTATGATGGCAATGAAGATGAGATTTTGTATGGAGATGGGAACGAGACTCTTGTTATCAGAAAAAGCTTGCTCGCTCCAAAAGGTGACTCTGAAGAAGATTGATTAAGAACGAATATTTTTCATACCACCTCCACGATCATGGAGCAAGTTTGCAAGATTATTATTGATAGTGGCAATTGTGAGAATGTTGTATCAGAGGAGGTAGTTAAGAAGCTTCAACTGAAAACTAATTTGTTGGTGATCATGTACATACAGAGTAAGTACAGCGGAAAACTGATCCCAGAAAAAAATTTTCTTCAAGATAAACAAGACTAGATTAAACAAGTGCACAAGTTCGTGATACTTACAATCGAATTCGGCTTCTACTAGACAGGTAGGGCTATTTACTTTTGGCTAAAAATGTCCTTGCATGTTGAATGAGCAAGAATACGTTCTTGACATTCATGGTATTCTTGATTAAACGTTCAAATCTTCTCTTTTATTACTGATTATGACCATGAATATGGATTCACAAACTATTTCAAATCAAAAGAATATGTAGAAGCATAAACTACATTATTTGGTCCCAATCTCCAAATTGCACAAAATGAGATTCTTACTCATATTCATGATGTATTGGATGGCACCAACTACATTGTTTGGTCCCAATTTATGCATAGTTTTCACAAAGGCCGCAAGCTCTGGCTTTATGTGATTGGAGATATCCCCAAGCCAACTAATTAAAGTCACTGTTGAAATTGATGACGCTTTCCACACTTGTCTCATTGATTGAAATAGCAAACATCATCAAATTCTTACATGGTTTCGTAACACCACCATTGCTTCTATTGCGGCAATATTTGGCAATTTTGATGACGCTCAGGGTGCTTGAGATATGCTTACTTCCTGCTACTCTTCTTTTGATGGTTATCGAGAGTACTAGCTTACTCTTGATCTTTATCGTCTGAAGGAAGAACCAGACCAGCCTATCAATGATTTTTTTGCTCGCATGCAATTCTTATGGGACCAACTGGCTCTTTTGCATCGCACTCCTCTTCCTACTTTGGACAAGGTTGTATGTGATCTTGTTCGAGAGGAGACTAGATTGCATACTTTGGGCTCTCAGCCTAATCATCCAGTATTAGCTGCTCACTTATTTGGTGCTTCATCTTCTCCGCTTGAGTGCTCTGCCAAGTCGGGTCGTTGACCTCATTTCAAGAATCGTGACAACAAATATTGTCGCTATTGTTGACACCGTGGGCATACTATTGACAAATGTTGGAACAAGACCAAATCTAATGCATTTGCTGCAGCTGTTACCCCTACTATAAGTGCTCTTTCTCCGACTACTACTTCTGGCAAGTCTTTAGGATTTACTTTCACCTTATTTCCAGCTAACTTTGAGGTAATTGTGACACAGGAAAAATAAAAAAAGAAAAGAAAATAGGCATCACACCCAAAAGAAAGGCTTCTCACCCATGGACAAAGTAATCTCAACTCAAAATAGACTATCAAAAGATTTCTTCATTCAATGTCTGAATCAAAAGTATTACATAGCTTTTATAGACTTGTCTACTTATTCTAAATTGACAAGGAAAAGTAAAACTAAAACAACTAGGAAATTTAATTAGTAACCTACGTACTTGGAAATCCACCTTTGATATGGACTTGGAGTTCTACAAAAACCTGGATTCCTTTGCCGACTTGAAATACAAGCTGACTTAGGAGAAACAAAAATTCCCTTGATTTGGTTTCCATTCACGTAAGCCAACAATTATTTGGACAAGAACTTTTCTTAAAAAAAAAAAACATAAAGTAGAAGTAGACAACGTACTTCGTCAATTTCCCCCTTCCTAAAAAGAACTCGACTCCGGCGAGTTACGGGATTGATAAAGATCATAGAGGTCAGGATTCAATCGCTGAACTTCTTCAGTCTGTAGCCAACAACAATCCGAGAGAGGGCGGTTTTTCCATTTAACCAAGAATTTCTGATATCCTCCTCGTCTAGTAGACACCAATTAATCATCTAAAATGTCTTCAATCTCATCACGCGGTTTGGCAGCAATAGGTATGTTTGGAGACAAATTATTTGTGGTTGGTTCTTCGATGTTACCTGAAAAAGCCGTGAGGTCTTCAACATTAAACACAGGACTGAGATGAAACTCAGGTGGAAGTTCTATGTGATAAGCATTAGGTCCAAGTCGTTGCAGGATCTTAAATGGACCTCCCCGCCGATGATGTAGCTTTTGGAACGATCCTTTGGGAAAACGTTCAGGTCTGAGTCGAATCAAGACTGAATCACCAGGTTGGAATTCTACAGAACGACGATGGAGATCAACTCTTTGTTTGTATTTCTCAGAACTAAGGGCAATACGTTTGCGCACTTCTGCGTGAATATCTTGCATGTGTTTGATGAAATCTTCAGTTCCTTCACAAACCCGAGAGGAGGTATTGAGGGGAGATAAATCAATGGGAACTTTAGGCTTGGCACCCGTAACGATCTCAAAAGGAGACAATCCCGTGCTCCAATTGATAGAACAATTGTAAGCAAATTCAGCATGTGGTAGAAGGAGGTCCCAAGTTGTGTTGTAGTCAGTTACCACAACGAAGAAGGTTACCAAGACTTCTATTTACTGATTCGGTTTGCCCATCAGTTTGTGGATGAAAAGCACTTGAAAACTTGAGTTTGGTCCCCATCTTTGCCCACAATGCCTTCCAAAAGTAACTAGTAAATTTGACATCCCTATCTGAAACGATAGTCGTAGGAAGACCATGGAGACGAACTACTTCTGCAAAAAATAAAGAAGCAACACGGGAGGCATCAAAAGTCTTGGAACAAGCTAGAAAGTGTGCCATCTTTGAAAAACGATCAACGATTACAAAGATGGAGTCATGACCCCTAATCGTTTTAGGAAGTCCTAGCACAAGATCCATGCTAAGATCGAGCCAAGGAGCACTCGGCACAGGTAATGGGCTGTATAGTCCTGCATTGGAACGGTTCCCTTTTGACAATTGGCAAGTTCGACACCGAGCAATAATGGTCGAAACTTGCTTCCGCAACCCGGGCCAATGAAAACGATCTTCTACCAAAGAAATTGTTTTATCTCTTCCAAAATGTCCTGCAAGTCCACCCGCATGTAATTCACTAACCACAAATTCACGCATAGAAGAATCTGGTAGACATAACTTTGTTCCTCTAAAAACAAACCCATTGAAGATGGAATATTGACCCTCCAAATCTCGTGGATTGTTGAGTAATTGCTTGTAAATCTTCCCAAAATCAGGATCCTCAGGATATTGCTCTTTCACACCGTGAAACCAATTGACATCGACTGTAAGAGTGTGTAACAAGAATGTTTTACGGCTGAGTGCATCAGCCACTCGATTCTCAGTGCCAGCCTTGTGCTTGAGCACAAAAGTGTATTGTTGGAGAAACTCGACCCAACGAGCATGCTGTGCATTAAGGTGTTTTTGTGAATGAAGATGTCGTAAAGAATCATGATCCGAAAACAGCACAAACTCACGATGGATAAGATAATGACGCCAATGCTTGAGCGATTGAATGACTGCAAAAAGTTCCAAGTCATATGTGGAGTACCTTTTCCGAGCATCATTCAACTTTTCACTGTAAAATGCTACTAGATGACCGTTCTGGCTGAGCACGCCCCCGATGCCCAAGTGAGAAGCATCACAAGAGACTTCAAAGGGAATCTCAAAATTTGGTAGTCTAAGTATAGGAGCTTGAGTAAGCTGTACCTTGATAGCCTCAAAGGCCTTTTGAGCCGCCGTAGTCCATACGAAGGCTCCCTTCTTCGTGCATTCTGTAATGGGTGCCATGATGGAACTAAACCCCTTCACAAACCGCCGATAGAAAGAGGCTAATCCGTGAAAACTTCGAACTTCATGAATATTATTAGGTGATGGCCAATCACTGACAGTCCGCACTTTTTCTGGATCAGCGGCTACTCCATTAGCCGACACAATGAATCCCAGAAAAATAACCTTGCTTTGCGCAAATGAACACTTTTTGAGATTAATAAAAAAACTTTCAAAACGTAATGTTTGAAATACCTGGAGGAGATGGTTTATGTGGTCTTGGAGACTTCGGCTGAAAATGAGAATGTCGTCAAAATAGACAACCACAAACTTATCAATGAATGGTTTCAAAATCTGGTTCATAACACGCATGAAAGTGCTTGGGGCGTTTGTTAAGCCAAAGGGCATAACTAGCCACTCAAAAAGTCCATCCCTTGTTTTGAATGCAGTCTTCCACTCATCTCCTGGTCGAATGCGCAGTTGGTGGTAACCACTTCGGAGATCAATTTTTGAGAAATATGTAGATCCATGAAGTACATCAAGCATATCATCAAGGCGAGGGATAGGAAATCTGTATTTTACTGTAATCTTGTTGATAGCACGGCTATCAATACACATGCGCTAACTACCATCTTTTTTGGGAGTGAGTAAGGCGGGTACTGCGCAAGGGCTTAGGCTTTCACGGATGAAACCACGGTCCAAAAGATCTTGAACTTGTCGCTGCAATTCTTTATGCTCTTCTGGACTCATCCTGTATGCAGGTAAATTGGGGAGAACAGACCCAGGTACTAGATCGATGGCATGCTGAATATTCCTCATAGGAGGCAGAATTTTTGGTAATTCATCTGGCACTAAATCCACAAACTCAGCTAACAGCCGTTTAACCTCTTGAGGTACTGGTCTCTCGGCTTCTACTGGAACAGTTCGTGAGATGAGGAGTAAGACCACGCCAGTTTCTTTGCATGCTGTAGTAAATTTCTGCAATGTTAGTACACGGCTCTCTGTAGGCTTGTTACCTTCAAATTCGTCGATTTTCAGGGGTTGTAAGATGATCTTATGACCATCAAATGAGAAAGAGTAGGTGTTAGAATACCCATCATAAGAAACTCGCCTATCATATAACCATGGTCTTCCTAGAAGTATATGACATGCCTTCATTGGAATTACATCACACCATACGGAATCCCTGTAACGTTTGCCTAAAGAGAATGAAATGAGGCACCGGTGTTTAACGGGTATTGATGTGTCATCAACCCAACTAACCTTGTATGGTTTTGGGTGTCTTTCTACTGGACATTTCAGTTTGGTGACAGCCTCTTGAGATATCACATTCATGCCACTCCCACTGTCAATAATTAAATTCAATGCTTTGCCTTTGTGTTCAACACGTGTGTGAAAGATATTGGTTCGAAGCCAATCATCTTTGTCTGGATCCTCCAGCCGCTGTCCTGTTAGCATTCTCCTTATAACACAAAGAGGAAGGTCTGATCCTTCGAGCTGCTCCTCAGGTAATTCTGTATGTTTAGAGATTGGTTGTTCTTGTGGAGCTTCTTGTTCGGCCAAATCAAGCTCTTCATTACAAAATAAGGCTGGTTTTTGTTCCCGTGTAGGACACACCACAGGGTAGTGTCCTCTGCCTCCGTATCGATAACACTCTTCACGGCCTTTGTCCAATTTCACGCCCATTGCAGATTTGCCCCTTCTATCATCCCGATCTTGGAAGTTCCTGTCATTGCTGCGCATGATAGGTTTTTCAGTAGTATTATTGGTATTGGATTGAATTGTGGAATTCTGTGTAAATCTGGATGCATTGCTTACCCACCCAGTAGTTCCACGTCTTGCAGCAAACGCCTTGGACTGCTGTTCAATGCGTAAGGCCAATTGGTAGGCTTCATCCACACTTACCAACCTTACTGTGAGTAACTCACGCCGGATGTCATCACGAAGACCAGTTTTGTAACGGGCTATTGACTGGTGTTCTGTCTCATTGACTTGACTTCGAGTTGTTAGTTCGTGGAACCGGTGTGTGTATTCATCGATAGTCATGTTACCTTGTCGATGTGACAACAATTCCTCAAATAATGACTCCTCATAATCCATTGGAAGGTATTTCTCTTGGAGTTTTAATCGCATCTCTTCCCAATGTAGGATGAGAGCCTGACGCAGTCGATGGAGCTGCTCTTCCACACTATGCCACCATACTCGTGCTTGCCCTTTGAGCTTCATTTTGACAAACAGCACCTTGCGCTCAGAAGTTAAATCAAACCATTCAAAATAGTCTTCTAAGGAGGTCAACCAATCTTGAAAAGCATGAAGATCCAACTTACCATGAAAATCTGGTACGTCCACCCTTACCCTTTTAGTAACATCGTCAAACCTATTCTCAAAATTGTCCCTATGTTCGGGGGACAAATGGAGGGGAATTTGAGTGTGCGGAGAATAATCAAACACCTGGTGGGCGTGTTGCTGAATACGTGGATGATGTTGATTTTGTGACTGATAGCCTGGCGTGGTGAATCGAGGAGAATTTTTGACCTCTTCTGTGTCTTCTTCAGTGCCTTTGAGTTTATTGTCTTCAATGCTTTCCCTTTTGTTTTTTCCTCCAGAACATTCAGGTGTGTCGAAGACTTGACTCCAAAGGGTGTCCACACGTTTGGATAAAGATCCCATTTGATGGGCTATCTCAAGCAAAAGGTCGTCACGTTGCTGTTGAGACAAACGGTTCCCTCCATATGATTGCCCACTACGAGTAGTCATGGTAGAATCCGGAGATTGGCTGGTTTGGTGTTGGTGGATATGAGGTTGGATGTAGAGGATTCTGTATATGGGGTTGATGAGAAACTTAGGATGATTTGTTGGGTATGGGTGATAGGTTTGGGAGAGAAGAGTGGTCACTGGGTCTGTAGATCGTTGAGTGTTTGAGGAAACAATCAAAATTGATGCTCTGATACCAAAATTGACGCAAGAAAAATAAAAAAAGAAAAGAAAATAGGCATCACACCCAAAAGAAAGGCTTCTCACCCATGGACAGAGTAATCTCAACTCAAAATAGACTATCAAAAGATTTCTTCATTCAATGTCTGAATCAAAAGTATTACATAGCTTTTATAGACTTGTCTACTTATTCTAAATTGACAAGGAAAAGTAAAACTAAAACAACTAGGAAATTTAATTAGTAACCTACGTACTTGGAAATCCACCTTTGATATGGACTTGGAGTTCTACAAAAACCTGGATTCCTTTGCCGACTTGAAATACAAGCTGACTTAGGAGAAACAAAAATTCCCTTGATTTGGTTTCCATTCGCGTAAGCCAACAATTATTTGGACTAGAACTTTTCTTAAAAAAAAACATAAAGTAGAAGTAGACAACATACTCCGTCAAATTGTCAACCAAGTCTTCTCTCGTTCTTGTAATGCATCTTCATCTGTCTCTCCATTTTGCTGAAGTAAATCTTCTTTTTGGTTTTTTGATTCTGTCTGTTGGAATCACATGACGTCTTATGCATCCTCGTTTACCACCTCTGCTCGTCCACCGCATAACTCGTTAATTCACACAGTTGACGCCTCTTATTAAATTTGAGCTTAAATAGATATTAATAAAATGAATTGTGCTTTAGTACGAATTTAAAAAAATAAAAATAAAAATGAAAAGACAAAGCTCGACAAAAGGAGAGATGTGTCATCCAACTTTTCAAGCCCTTTTTGACTATGTCAACTTTTGAGAAACGAAATAAAAGATTAAATAAACAAATAAAGGTCCCAAGCTTTTGTTAAAGCCGAAGAGATTGAAAGAAGTAAAAATGTGAAACCAAACCGTGGGACCCATAATGTCTCATAATTCTACTAGGCTGCTGGCTACACTCCCAAAGAAAAGGGATTGATTATAGAAGGATGCAACACGGCAACACGGGGAGAACTTACTGATTATTTTTAAAGACTTTCTTTGCTCTCTCACAAAGTAGCATTGCACGACTATTCTGGCTATGAAGCCATGGAGGCTGTGACAAACAACAATTTTCTTCTGCTTTAATTTATTATTTTCGTTAAGGTTTAGTACTTTAGTTATCAAATTTATTTTCATTGTTATGAGTGACTAAATTTCTAATTAAAGTTAGGGGTAAAGCCTAGTGTCTTTATTATGTGTTTTTGATCAAACTATTTTATTTATTCTTTATAAATTAATTATTAAATTTTGAGGCTGATTTTAATTTGAGAGTAGTTTCATGTTAAAAATTTATTTTGATTCATTGTGATTTTTATTTATATCAAATGCTTATATATATATATATATATATATATATATATATATATATATATATATATATTGATTTGTTATCATTTGAAAATATATTAAATGCTTAATTTATTGTAACATGTTATTAAATCAAATTCTCAACCAATCCATATTTAATTTATTTTATATTTGATTAATACGCAGTTGCATTATTTTCCAATTATTAGAGTTGATTCTTTACGTAATTCAGTTAAAAAATGTATCTCTCAAGAATACGTAATAGATGGATCTTTTAAGCCTCAGTGTTTCTCATTAGTTTTTTCCAATTCACTTTTTATTAATTTAGTTTAATTAATTTAATTTTAATTTAGAATCTCTCAATTGCTCCATCTTTTTAGTGAAAAAACAAAATCAATTCAATTTACTCTTCTGCAAAATAAAGATATTTTACTTATTATTTATCATTATCTGTGGATTGATCTTGTACTTATCGAGAATTTATTACTTGTGATGGTCTACACTTGCGTTTGCACTCTTTTTGACGCAACAAAGTTCAAACAAGCTAATTGTTAGTGTGACAAAACGAGCCCATCTATAATAGGGATGTGCTTGCAAGGAAATATTAACCACTCACATCCGCTATCTGTACATGCGGATGTAGATAGCGGTTTTAGGGTATAACGGCATCTGCATGCCCTTTAGGTCATCTCCAGCAATGAAAGTTAGAATAGCTATTAAAAAAGAATAACTCTCTACTTTAACCACTGTTTATCATATTTTTTTTCCAACAATTCACTCTTTACTTTTTTAAAATATTATTTTTTTAATCATTTTCTTTAATTTTTGTTTTCATTTCTCTCTCACTCTCCGGTCTCCCCCAACCCCAACCCCAACCCACTGCACTACGACAAAGAGGAAGCACCCACCACACCAGCGTAGCACTTCAAAATACCGCACCACTCAACCACCGGATCAACACCGTTCAACCACCGCACACACAACGTCGATCTACCCACGGCTAGAGCAACGGAACCACCAATTAGCACCGATCAAGACCGATCCACCGGAAAAAGGGCACAGCTGAAGCCGATCAAGATCCCAGCGGAATCCATCTCCAGCTTCATTGGCGTCGACCCATCCACCGGACGACACCCATCGTCAATCCATGGAAGATCGGGGCTCATACTGTTGCTTCCATTGTTAGATAAGGGACGAAGAGTGACAGAGAGGGACGGAGAGGGACGAAGAGGAATCGGAGAGGGAGAGAGAAATTATTAATAAAAAAAAAAGTCTAAACACATGAACAGTGAATAGCCAGTGTTAGCTATTCACTATTCATATGTTTAGAGAAATAGTTAAAATAGCCATTCTATTGGAGAAGAAAATTTACTAATAAAAGTCAAATTTGACTATTTTGAAAGAAATAGCAAGTCTGCTGGAGATGACCTTATATATAATAAATATTATATATATTTTATATATGTTATATTTAATAAATTCTCTAAAACGATATCGTTTTGGTGTTTAATACCAAAATATCATCGTTTTGAATTAAATATATGTTATGTTTAACTTTGTTTGGTTGACTGTGTTATTTTCTCGTGTAATACCTGGGCAAAGAGGCAAAAGTAATTTTCAAAAAATTAGGGCTTAAAAAATTAAAACAAGTACAAAACTAAAAATCAGCTTAAATTATTTTTAAAATTATTTAAAATAGGCCATAATAGAGATTCAAAAGGCTAAAATAGGCTTAAAAGTCCAATTACCTAAGGCTAAAAGGCTAATGTACGGATAGCAGATAATAACCGCATTTAACGACCACAAAAAATACGCCAATGCAAATAAGAAAAAGATAACACAAATGCAAATGTGGATATCAATTTTGCAGATGCAACCACAAATATTACAAATATTGGCATCCCCATCGGCTTCCGCGTGTAAACACCTAATCTATATCACATTCGAGTCTCCACTCAACAGTCAACGTAATATATGCTGCGTCCTCTATAATTAATTTCTCTCACCTCATTCTTTTCTCCAAGATATTTTAAACAATGAATCATGCATGTCCATCTCTCTCTTTCTTCCATCATCGTCCTCTCCTTTTTCTTAACAACACTACCACCATCTTACTGCGTCGGAGATGAACAACCTTTTTGTGGTGTGCAACCGTCCCTATAGGCTATAAATGTGGAAGCCTGATCAACATTCCGTACCCTTTCTGGGGAGACAGCCGACCTGAATATTACGGTCAGCATGGGTACAATCTCAGCTGCCGCAACAATGAATGCCCAGTTCTCAGATTTGAAGCACTAGAATTCCGCGTGCTAGACATCAACACAGGTACTCGAACCTTCACAATCGCAAGGTTGGATCTCTGAGATGGTCCTTGTCCTCCACCTTCAGTACTGTTCCAAACTACCACCACCTTGAATTACACATTGTTTGATTACGCTTCAACCGTTCAAAACATAACGTTACTCTACGACCGCCCTCCTGATCAAGACAACATACCTCCAGCCCCATATAGATTTAATTGCCGCCAGTTTGGGTATGCGGTTCTAACGCCACGCAGTCGTTTGTCTGCTATTGCCGTGACCAAGTGCAATCTTATACATGTCCAAAGCCCGGTATGCAATGCTCTCTTCTCTTCTCACTTTCTTAATTGAATAACTTAGGCTGAACCATACTAGTTGTTCATTCTTGACTTTGGTAGGCCAAGGAATTGATTCATCTTTTTCCCACTTTCTATGACAGCTGCAATCTGATTAGCCCAATTTCTTCCTCTATTCTGTTTATGTGTTTGCTGCTTTCAACAAATTTCCGATGAATTAATGAGAACCACTAATTTACTATCATTCTACCAAATTAATCATCCCTATTGAGCAAACATGTACTGATCGCACGCAGGATGGATAAAAGACGATACAAAAACATAATTCCCCACCCCATATCTGTAAAATTTGAAAGATATATATGAAATTTCTAATAATCTTTCTCAATAATTAAATAAGAAAAGCCCATAAAAAAATTGCATATATAAGCCTTGTTTCCCAAACCAACTGTTAGGTTTACGTCGAAATCTACAACTTGTTAATTACAACCAATTTTCAAAAGTTCACTTGCAAGTTGCAAGTTCATTTTTTTAAAAAATAAAAAATAAAAATAAAATAAGCACTACATGTTCTTTTTCGGTCAACAATTGCCTGTTAATGCCATTTCTTTCCTTACCCAATTTCTTTGATCGATATTGGTTAGAAAAAAAAAAAAAAAAAAAAAGGTCGCAAGTTCAATTGACGGGTCAAACTTGGCAAACTCTATAAACACTAATCAGACTGCTAAACACCAAAGTTAAAGTGACTGGGGTCGTGCTCTGGTCCCCAGAAGAATGCTCTTACAGCCTTACATAGCTAGGTTGGTTCTACGTAACACCATAACTTGTCAAACAGTCAAAAGACAGGAAATCACTAGGAATGTTCATGCCTCTGTTATATATTGATTTGGGATTTGGAATTGTTCCATGTCAGATAGAAGTTAGTTTACCATTTTTAATATTTCTTATTAACCAAAAATATTGAATAAACTGTGTTGGTACAATTTTTGGTATAGTGTGAATATGAACATTCTTTCAATGTTCTTCACACTTCTCAAAATCTCTACAAAACAATTAAAATTATGGGACCCTTCCAGAAATCCAACTCCGATGCCTAAATTAACTTCTAAGGAAAAAAAATCTGCTCAATGCATAAAAATTGAGTCTTCATTTATACCTGGGATATGTACGTGCCTATTTATTGGTAAATAGGTAGAGATCAACCTGAATTAGGTTTCCTGTTCCTTGTTGATCTAGAAGTGCTGTCAGAGTTCTACTTGGATTCTGATCCTTCATTAGATATCTGATATGATCACTAGGAGTCCTATCCCGATTCTATTGGGAATAGGACTGTTGATCAAACTATATTTAGACTAAGAGTCCTATCCTGATTTTATCAGGATAGGACTGCTGATCGGATTATGACTCATACTTCAATTCAACTTGAAGTAGAGTCCTAATCTGAATTTATTGGGATAACTAATACCTGATTTCTCGAGAATAGCTGCTAAGTGTATATTTTTCGATATAGGACTTCTCGGGAGTCCTGCTGTCTCCTCCTTGGGCCGGGCTGAGTGGAATTTATTCCCAACAAATTGAGATGCTGATTTTTGAAAATAATATGTTATATATTGATTAGGCTGATTGTTAAGTAATGTACCTGCATAGACGCAATTATGAACTTAACTCGAAAGGGGTCCGACTGCATTGAAAATTTTTAAGGGGACCATCATAATAAGGTTTTCAAAAAATACCCTAAATATGCTAAAAGAATTTTTTAGCCATTTTTTTTTTTTTTTTTGGTGGGAGGAGGGGACATGGCAGCTCCCAGTCCCACCTTAGCTCCGTCCCTATTTCTGCTGATTGATTCAATTACAAAAGTAGAGCAGGTAAATGTTAGAAGACATGCAAGGCCTATAAACTCTTAGGCACTCTCTTCTTACAAGTCATTTTCGAAGGTAAGTTTTACTTGAGGCTTGTACCACACATTTAATCCAAAAATAATGCATATAACACTAATTATTATTCGTAATGCATGCATGTATGACTTGCTACCATATCATTTCACGCCGCAATCCACAATCCACTCTTTCTGCAACACTAGCTTTAGCTAATTAAGATTCAACTCCCTCTGGGTTATTTGTAATAGAATTAACTTTCTTATTGTAAGATATATATATATATGGAATTATCTTCGTCAAATACTGTTGAGATTTCAAAGCATGTCAATTTGGCTCGATCTGTTAGTCTTTCACTCAAGTGCTTTATTATTTCAACTAAAACTAATATTCTTTACAACTTTACATGTAGGGAGTCGCAACAATATCAAATTAAATGTAATAATAGCATTGGGTAAGATACTTTTTCAATCGAATTTCTAGTTGATATTAACATTAAGATACTTGCTTGAACACCTTACATGAATTATTAATTGCATCTGGACGTGATCTATCGATTGTTTCTTCAACACATATAAATAGCATGCAACTCCCTTTCCACCGTACCCTTTCCATGGGGTGTGGCTAATTATCAAGTCCTTAAGAATATTATTTCATGCAATGATCGATATAAGGTTTTGCCATCAGTTTTGGTAATCGATCACTCCAAGTCGCTCCAAATTAGCTTGGAGTATTGGTAATCTTGGAATATTATTTCACGCAATAAAAAAATTATTATATTGCTATATTAACATTAAAACCCTCTTATTTTAACCTTTTTCCTTGGCTCTCAACTTATATTGAGCCGTCCTATAACTTTCATTTTTTTTTCATTTTTTTTAATCTTTTTATTTATATATATATATATATATATATATATATATATATATATATATATATTTATATATTTTGTTCCCTATGACTTGGAATATATATGTATATAACCTTCATAATTCATGATTTTTTTCTGAGGCTCCCAGTCTGCGTATCAATTGAAAGTTAACTCTTTTATTCTGCTTAAGGTACGTACTGGATGCTAGGCCTTCCTTATAATTTGCTTCTCCATTTTTAGTCTGGTTCCACGACAAGAAAATGTTCAAGGTTTAGAACACCAACTATTGCTAGTTTGAATTAATCTGGTTTATTCACTACATAATTTCAGAATTTATATTCTTTGATTACAGTCTATTTATCTGTTGGAGTTGGAGTACTTGGAGTTCTAATGGTTACAATATGCTGCTTCTCATCAAGTAAAATTATTTATTTTTGGAAGAAGGATAGTCAAACCCACAAAAGTGTTGATCGAGGCCTTTCTAAGGAACAATGGACCTCTTGCCATTAGAAGATACAGTTATTCAGATTTACTTTTGCAAATATAAATCAGGCCAAGGGGGCTTTGGTGGTGTCTATAAGGAGAAGTTACAAGATGGTTGTCTTGTGGCAATGAAGGTTCTAAAAGAATCAAGAGGTAATGGAGAGGACTTCATCAACGAAGTTGCAAGCATTAGTAGGACCTCCCATGTCAACATTGTCACTCTTATGGGCTTTTGCTTTGAGGGCTCTAAAAGAGCTCTCATCTATGAGTTTATGCCTAATGAATCTCTCGAGAAGTTCATATACAAAGAAAATCCCTCCAAGGCTGATTGTCAATTGGAATGGGAGACTATACACGAGATTGCACTTGGCATTGCTCGTGGACTAGAGTACTTACATAAAGGTTACAACACACGAATCTTGCATTTTGATATAAAACCTCACAACATTCTTTTGGATGAGAACTTTTGCCCAAAAGTTTCTGATTTTGGCCTTACAAAAATATGCGCTAAAGAAGAGAGTATCATATCCATGTTGGGTGCAAGAGGAACTATAGGATATGTAGCTCTAGAACTAATTTGTAGAAATTTTAGAAGAGTCTCTCACAAGTCAGATGTTTATAGCTACAGAATGATGGTTTCAGAAATGGTCGAGGGGAGAAAGAATATTGATATCGGGGTTGATCGCACCAATGAATTATTTTTTCCACATTGGATTTACAAGCGTCTTGAACTAGATGAAGAACTAGGATTGCATGGCCTTATGAATGAAGAAGATAAAGAAAGTGCAAAGAAGATGATAATAGTGAGTTTGTGGTGCATACAGACGGACCCCTCAAACCAACCATCGATGAGTAGAGTTGTGGATATGTTGAAAGGAAGCCTCGATTCCTTACAAATCCCACCCAAGCCTTTCTTGTCTTCCCCACCAAGATCACCAGCAGATCATTCAACTATAATGGAGTCATCACGGATGATTCTTTAATGTACTAAAATGCATCTTTTCTTGAAAGTTGAAAGAATCTAAAAATGGATCTTTTCTTTGAAGAGCTAGAATTCTTAATGTTGGATAAGAATCGAGAATCTCCATGAATTGTATCAATTATGAGATTGTCAAAGCTGATTATATTATTAAAGACAACTAGATTTGATTGCCTAAACTATCTCATAATATCTGCCGTGATAGCCTTCATCATGAATTTACAATGCCGTGAATCTTGGTAATTTGTTACATACTTTGATATATGTACTTGGAATAGGATCATTTCCATTTCATTTAATTTAATGAAATAGAGATTATCCATTTCAAATTAAAGAACATGATTTAAAATTGATGCATCTAATGGTGTATATAAAGACAATGTTGGCACGTTTTTTTTTAAAATTTAAATAATAGAAAAACTTGCATGTACACCATTAAATGCATTAACTTTAAATCTTGACCGTAAAATGAATATATAATATCAATTTTCATTTGAAATGGAAATGATCCTAGTACCCATACTAAATCATAATTTTATAATAAATTAAAACTAAGAGGAAAACCTACACAATATCAGAAGCACTTAAAATTAACCAAAATCTTACCTAATGATACAAACATGAATTGAAACACCAATGAAAATATGATACGAACTCAATGCAGAGTCGAAAAATTACAAGCAAAGTGTAAGGTTTGTACGTTGTTCTCTGAGTTGATAAGAACGAATAGGAAATAGAAGTTACTATGAAGGCTTCACTATGAATTGGTACAAAAATAGAAGTTCTTTATTATTATTATTATTATTATTATTTATTTAAAAGAACCCATGGGCCGGGAGCCACCCCTTTTATTTTCTTTTTTCTTTTTTCTTTTTTTAAAAAAATAAATTTTTAAGTTTTAGGTTTTATATTTTTATTATATTAATATTTTTTTTAATATGAGTGGCATGTGTAATCATTCTATTGGTGCTGACATGCAGCATTAACGGAATTCGTCAAGTATTTTGATGGAATTTGACTGCAAGGACCAAATTGTTATTTCGGCTTACCCCGATGATCTCTAAATTATTTTTTATACCGCACAAAACAATTTTTAATTTAGGCCAACCACAAGTACTAATGTTCAATTCATCCCTTCAAAATATAATCTGAATTTTTTTCAAAATTGGAGTTGGTTGTTGGATTTGTACATTTTTAAGACATTGTTGGATAGTAACTTAATCAGGCTCAACTGACATAACTTGGGCAGCAAATGCGTTGTGCCTATGGACAGACTAATTCGAGCAATTTTAAGAACAACTAGAAGACTCAAAAGACAAAAAATATTACAATAATTCTCTATAATATTACAATAATTAACCAGTAAAATTTTTCTTGGATTAATATTTTGTCAAGATCATTTTTTACATTTTTGAAGTGAGATGAGTTTTTTTTTTTTTTTTTTTTAATTTCTAATCATATTGATATTTAAGAATCATAATGAAAATATGGGGATCATTTAATTTAACAATGTGCTTACTCAAATATTTACTCCAACAAGAAGTCTGACTTGCCCGAGAAACAGACTAATAAAAAAATTAATGAAAAAAGTTGGAATGTTGTAGAAGGTTAAACACCTCTGAATTCATGGAAATTATTTGTTTTTATTATTAGCAATTTGGTCAGGTAATGTGAGAAAGCCTATATGTAGGGGATCCACATGTCGGGAATGTGATCGGACAGTCTAAAATTTATTTGGGCAGATGAGTTACATATGATCAACTCTCTTACATTACTTATTCAAATTGTTAGTAATTTAAACAGATAATTATTGTGGATCCAAATCCAACACAGAGTCCCCACTCCAAATTCAAAACCAGCCAATCCTAAACTATGGGTGAAGGGCCTGAGAGCTACCTTTTTGACTCAGGTCACCCCACTACATGCAAGTTGGTATTACTTTTTCCTTCAAACTAAAAGAAAAAAAAAATTCCGATTCAATTTCCTTTAGAGCGGGTAATTCACGGAAATATGAGTATTAGACTTTGATTAGTACTCTAGCTTCTCATATCATGAAAAATGATAAGAACCTATATGTCATGAAGAATCAAATTAGTAACGATAGGATTGACCTTTTTGTTCTCATTAATTTGTGAATATTGGGTCCGGGCCCAATGCCACATTCTCAATACTTTTATTATTATTGTTATTATTATTATTGTTATTATTTTAAGTACAATGAGAAAAGGTTACAAAGGTATGAAACATAGAATGTGGAGGAGGAATCTTTTATGAGAATGCAGCGAGAAAAAAAATCTAGTTACGGTCCAATTTACCATATGATGGGCACAAAAGTTTTTACATCGATTGATTTTACCTTCTCAATACTTGATATCTCATAAATTAGCAATGTGGGCTCACTTGATCAGTTAGATTTTTCCATATTCGGACAATAACATAATGGTATCCGTACTTACAAATAGACCACTGAATTTTACCAATTAGTCGAATTGATTTGATCTGAGTATTGAATGTTCAAGATTATCTTTTTTTTTTTTTTTAATATAAGCCGAGCTCAAATATATCATCAAACTAAATAATATGTTCAAACTTAGTTCATTTATTTTTCAAACGAGTTCGAACTTGTTCACGAACTGTTTAATTAATTTATCTATTTCTTATATAAAGTAAATATCTTTATTATTGATATTTTCTAATAAATCCATACTAGTAATTAGTTACTTAACTATTATTATTATTATTATTATTATTATTATTATTATTATTATTATTATTGTTTTATCTTTCGAGTTAATTTCTTAAATTAATTTTATTTATAAACTTATAAAACTTAACATCATCAACTTTATATTTGTAATAAATCACATATTATCTTTTTAATCATAAAATAGTCTATTTATATTATATCTTATAAGCTTATATAGAATCTTTAACTATCCAAATTGAGTCTATACACACACACATTTATATCAAAAATCACAATCATAAGGATTTCATTAAAAATAATAAGCCACTAAATTAAATACCTTTGACCCATGTTTTATTGGAAACTATAAGAAGTTTTTTTTCGTCAAACCGAAAATAATTTCAGCTTAAATATTATTTTGGGTCGCACCAAACACCAAAAGAAATATAAAAATTATTTATTTACAAATATTTTCGGCAAAACAAATGTAGCTTAAGTTTGATTAGGTTCTTATCATATCGCAATATTTTACCTTTCATCTTTCTTGAAGCAATCAAAATGAAAAAGAGAGCCCCTTCTATCAGGTGAAGGCAGAAAACAAGGGTTTTCTGCCCACCAATTACATTTTGACACGTCATCTAAAAAAACACACTTCAAAAATTTCAATTGATGTTCCCTGTCCAAGCAGACATTCCGCCACAGCCAGGCCAGACGCTGCCGGCACCGCCCAGGCCAGACCACGCCGCCAACGCCCGTGATGGACCCGCTGCCACCGACCGGGTCGGAACACCAGCCAGGCCAAAACCAACGGCACCAAACGTTGCTCCTCCAACGTGGGTCTGGATGCTGCCGGCACCGCCTAGGCCGGAACACGCCGCCAACTCCCGAGTCGGAACACGTCACCGAACGCTGCTCCTCCTATGGATCGACGTCCACCCGGCCGACGGAATGGTTGGCCCGAAGGCCAACCCCAGGTTTGGGCCAACCCCAGACCTCAGGGGTGGCCGCGCGGCCTCCCCATGGACCAGGGGTAGCCGCACGGCCACCCCCCAGTGGTCGGGGGTGGCCGAGCAGGGCCTGGGGTGGCCATCGGGCCAACCCTTTAGGGTTGGCACGATGGCCACCCCCAGACCCCGGGGATGTCCGCGCGGCCGTCCCATGGACCGGGGGTAGCCGCGCGGCCACCCCCGGCCAACTTTGGGTCCAAGAAGTTGCCGATCCGGCGGTGGAGTTGCCGCCGAGCTTGAGGTCCGGCATGGCCGCGTGGGGCAGTGGCTGGGAGGAGGATTTTGGTTTTTTTTTTTTTTTTCCTAAAGACTAAAAGAGTGAAGGAAGGAGAATGATCCGGTGTTTTTGCCTACACTTACATTTTTGTGTTTTTTTTGTTTCATGCTGATATGTCAACTTGTTATTGGTGGGCAAAAAGGTGGTGATTTTTGCCACCACCGAATAAAAGTTATTCTCAATGAATAAATAAATAAATAACATATACCAAACACATTTATTACTGTCGTTTATTTATTTATTTTTAATTTGGGTCAATTCACCTACTTTGACTGCCTTCCCGAGCTTGTATAAAGAAAAGGAAATATAAAAGACAGGCCGGACTAATTAAGAAAGTAACAGTGAAGAATTCAAATAATTAACTTATATATTAAGTAAATATATAAGTTAATAGTGGTTCTTTAATTTCAAGTTTCATGTCCATAATGAGTTCAAAGCTCTCGAGCATTTCTGATAAATAATATTTAAAGTCCCTCCGCAAAGAAACTTCTTACAAAGATTTTAAGGTTTAAATTTGGTTACGAGTACTCCGTAACCAAGTAACGGAAAGAGCAATTTATAAATCGAATTAAAATGTCATAATACTATGTATTAAACCGTCAATAATATTTATAAAACAAATTATAGTTGTGGGTTATATTTATAACAAATATGCCGAGGTCTTCTGGTCAATTCCACTTCCTTTCTACCTTCCCCAGAAACACAGTAACAAAAACAACCAAGAAATTCTTAAAGTGTTGACGGAGGATTACGAAAATGAAAGGAATGCCCGTGCTACACGTCTCCTTATATTTTATTGCCATTTTTTTTTAAGATAATAATTATCTGAGAGATCTCTTTTCTTTTCTTTTTAAAGTAAAAAAAAAAAAAAAAAAGAAAAAAAAAAGAGAAAAACAAATTAAGGAACTAAAAAATAGAGAGGAATAAGCTTTTCCAAAACAGATAGGAGAAGGTCCAAACAAAAAGAAAAGAGTTGAAATGCAGCCAAAAGCACGTCTAGTTGCGGCTCAAAGCGTGTCTACTTTTCATAAAAGATTCCTTTCCTACATATAGTTTTGGTCCAAATGGAGGAGCTGACCATTTGAATTTCACAAACTTTTTCTAACATCATAAATCAAATATAAATCTCTCTTAAGTGCAACGACTCAACCCTAGACTAATGCTCCGTTTGTTTCGGCGTAAAATAATTTCTGGAAAATGATTTCGGCATTTTCCGGTGTTTGGATGGGGCGAAAATAACAGTCAACGAAAATCATTTTCGGTTTGACCGTAAAAGCTTCTTTAATTTTCGGAAAACGATTTACGATTTTTAAAACCGTAAATCGTTTTCCGAAATTAAGCTCTTCGTCTTTACACGCATGTTTGATATCCGATCGTTAAAATTTAGTAATTGTCGGTCATCGGGATCCGGTCGGCACTGGAGTCCGACAACATCCAGTCGCCGGAAACCTGCCGGCGACGAAATCAGGCCACCGGAATTCTGCCGGTGCAGGAATCAGGCGGTTGGAATTCTGATGTTACCGGAATCCGGCACCGGCAGAACAAATTCCGGCCGGGATATCGCCGGATTCCCGCCAAGCAGGTCGGATCTGGCCAAAACGGCCGAATCCGACCGGATCTGGACAGATCCGGGTATTGATCCGGCCGGATCTGGCCAAAACGGCCGAGATCCGCCCGAATCTGGAAGGAACCGGTCGGATCCGAAAAATTCCGGCCTGAATTTGGCCATTTGGCCTGATCCGGTCAAACTTTTTCGCCGGAATCCGACAACGGCGACCGGACGTTGCCGGATTCCGGCGACAATTACCAAACTCTTATTTTTGCATTTCATAATTTTTTCGTGCGAACCAAACACCGAAAAATATTTTCGAGAAAATCATTTTTTCTGAAAATGATTTCGTCGAAATCATTTTACGACGGAAATCATTTTACGTCGAAACAAACGGAGCATAAGTGCTTTAAACGTTGGAAAATATATATGAAAAATCAAGTCCGTGGTTTACTTCTTCTACGATTAGTTCGTTGTAGTATTAAAATCAATTTAAACGTTTTTTTTGGGTATGTCAAAAATAATAATTTACTCATTATATTTAAATTTTATTAAAAACATTTTACAAATTCTATTAGTATATCATAACAAAGCCAGTCGCAAGTTGCCAATTATATTAATGTGCCACGGTCATCTTTGGGGTGGCCCATAGACGACCCCAAAGGTAGCCAAGGGTGGCGCATAGCCACCCCATGGGCTGAAGTAGCACTCAGACTCCTACGGGCTGCGAGTAGGAGTGAAAATGTGGATGCATATGCAAAAAATGTTGTTATCACTTTTAGGTATCCACATCTGCACAATACAATTATTATTCGCTTCTGCACTATTATTACAGTTATTATCCACTATCTGCATATGAGGTAGGCTTGGCAATTTTTGACACGATCCGCGAACCCAACACGAACACGACACAAAAAAATAGGGTTTGGGTTTAGCATTATAGGGTTCGGATCATAATCGGGTTAACCCGATTATGACTCGATTATAATCGTGATTGGCGGGTCAACCCTAACACGATTATAACGCTGTTATATTAAAAAAAAAAAAATGAAAGTTCAACAAAGTTAAAACGAAGGAACCCTAGCCGCACCGCACGCACCAGTCACAACATTTTCACTCTTTCAGTCTTTCACTCGTTCACCAACTTCACCTGAATCACCTGCCGTTCACAGTTTGGTGCCACAAGTCCACGCCCCGTGGACCTCTCCTGCCAACTCCAACCCAATACTTCGACCTTCATGCGCCTAACTGCCATGATGCGCGAAAATGAGAACCCTAGCCGCACGCCTTTTGAGTTTTGGCCCTTTTCAATTTTCATCACTTTCAGTCTTTCGGTTTTTTCGAAAATTGTCCTTCTGTTGAACCCACTAATGATTGGCTCCTGTTTGGTCTACTCGGCTCTTCGGGTTATACGGGTTTGGTCTCTCTTCAATGGCAATCTCTGGCTCTGAAGATGTCATTCCACCGGAGATCAGCCGGAATTTAGGTCCTCAACAGCCGGCGTCGTTTCTAACTCCACCGGCCAACGACCCAACCCTCCAATCGAACTCACTTTCTCAACTGATCTCTCTCACACGATCTCACAGTGTTTCTCTCCTGATTTCCCCCCTCTTCAGTTCTTCTTCAGAGTTCAGTGAATCGAAGGAAGTAAATGAGTTACCTGGGTCATGCTCGGGTAACTCGGCTGGCAATCGGGTTGGGGTCATGTTGGACTCGATTGTGCAATCGGGTCGGTCGGGTTGACACAAACCCGACTCGTCGACTCGAATTGCCAAGCCTAATATGAGGTTATAAGCATTTTGGGATTTGAAGTTGTAATTCCTATTTCTAGTAAATACAAAAATGTATTATCTATAGTTGAATGCTATTATTCATACCACACTTTTTAATAATTTTGCAATAAATTTTTAATCTCATACATTATTTAGCTTCCTCCATCATCTATTTATAATTGGTGAATGGAAAAATATTTTGAAAAAATAATATCAATAATAAAGGAAGAACATATAAGATAATTAAATTAGAACAAATTAGAAGAGTTTCCTAACAATGAAATCTAATTTAATTATATATATATAAAGGAAAAATGCGGACAGCAGATATGTGTGGATGGCGAATGCGGGCAGTTATTATTCACTCGCATTTTCACCCGTAGCTACGAGTGGCTCGTGGGCCATCCCCAGCCTCCCCCAACCAAGGGGTTTTTGCTGAGCCTCTCCACCCCACCCCACCTCTTTTCTTTTCTTTTTTTTTCCTTTTTTTTCCTAATTAAAAAATCATTTAGTTTTTTATGTTTTTAATTTCTTTAATTTTTTTTAGTTTATTTTTTTTTATTAAAAGTAACACATGTCGTCATTTTATTGGCACTGGCGTGATGTACTAATGGAATTCATCCATAAATTAAGTGTTTTAACAGAGTTTGACTACATGGAGTTTTTTTTTTTTTTTGTTTTTTTTTTTTTTCAGCTTACCCTATAAACTTCTGAGTTCACTTTGATACAACATGGAGCTAATTGTAAATCAGGGAAACCAAATGGACTGATTTTTTCTTTTTTTTTTTCCTTTAATTGTTCTACAAATTCAATGGCGAAGTCCAAAACTTATTATTGTAATGGGCATATTTAAAAATATGATAAACACAATTTACAATAGAAATGGAATAATTTATCAAATAATGTGTATCACAAAAAATATATCTATAAAAGTTCGTAAATATATGCCAAAAATGATATATTAGCTACGTAACATGTTGACACTAGTACAAAAATAAAGAAATACAAAAACTGTCCAAAACTGTAATCTACGTTCTTTTAGAGGAACAAAATCATCAAATATCGAATTTGAATTGAAGCGCTCACAAATTTTCCTTTTAATATAAACAACTAAATTGTTTTTAGGAAATTCTTATTCCATTTTGTTGTGAAGTTCTGTTTTAAAATGCTTGTTTGGTTAAAAAATAAATAAAAAAATAAAAAATAAAAATAAAAATTTAGCCACTGAAGTGACAAATATTTGGAATTGGAGGGGCAGTAATTAGGTTGTTTCTATTATCGGCCCACCATCTGAGTATATATCTTCTCTAGTCAGGGTCAGCTTGATAAATTTTGAAGCCTCATATGACAAGTTTAAGTGAGGCAATTTTCTTATATTTAAATATTAATTAAATTAAATTTATTTTGATAATTATATTATATTTTTTAATTTAATATGTCAATTAGAGGACTTTCTTCTATTTGTAAAATGTATTTTAAAACTTTATTTTATTTTATTTTATAACTTATTAGATATAGAATGACTTATCACTTAATTTAAAAACATGAAATAAGAAGATTTAAGAAAAATAAAGAGAAAAATAGAAATAAGTTATTTAACGATTGATTTGTAATATAACATAATGCAAGAAAAAATTGTTGGACATTGAAGATTCATCGATGGTGTAGTTCCATCCATTATACACAATGCAAACAATGAGAATTTATACACTTTGAAAACTTTTTATATTTTTCTAAACAATCAATTCGAATAAACGTTGGAAAAAAAATTATGCACGTTGGATTAATTTCACGAATGTAAAAATTGAACTTTTAAAAAGAGTAAATAAGTGGGACTTTCCAAGAATTTATGGATTTTTGTTTTAAACTTTCAATTTCTAATTACTTTTACCCATGATTGAGGACTTAATTAGAAACTATTTATTAAATTTGAAAAAAAATACAATTTAGCCCCCAAAACTACCACCTTTTTTCTGTATGGCCCTCAAACTATTAAGGCTTGCACTTTTCGCTCCTTAAACTACCAAAACATTTGAAAATGCCTATTTTGGCAAAATATCCCATAATACCATGCCAAGTGTCATTTTTAATTAAAAAAAATTGAAAAAAATTGAAAAAAATTGAAAAATTAGAAAAAAAATTAAGAAAATATTAAAATAATTCACAAAAAATTAAATATTTAAAAAATATATATAAAAAAAATTATAAAAATTTAAAACAAAAAAGAAAAAAACTAAAATTCTCTTTTCTTTCCTTTTTTTTTTTAAAAAAAAAAAAAATATTACGATCGACCGGAGGACGTACTGCTTCTTTCCAGCATCATCGTTGGGCACGATGCACGCTTGCAGCTCGGCGAACTCGTCCCCGCCTCTCCGAATGCAGACATGGCTAATTTCTTATCCTTCGATATTTATGATATTAATATTTCGAAAGTTATGAATGATTCCAATCTGAATTTTTTCTTGTAACAAACGACGAGCAAGTTTATCATCGTTATGGAAGACCTCGATCGATCGGTTTTTGACGGAGAAATGGACTGTGACCGAAGGAGTGTCGGGAAGGTCAGGTAACAGTTGAGAAATAACACCACCCCAGACACTCATTTTTTTTTAAAAAAAATAAAATAATTAATAAAAATAAAATTAAGAAATAAAATTTTAGTTTATTTATTTATTTTGATTTTTTAAATTGAAAAATGACACGTGGCAGGGGTATTATGAGGATATTTCGTTAAAATGGACATTTTTCAAAAGTTTTAGTAGTTTGGGGGGCCAGAATGCAAGCTTTGGTAGTTTGGGGGGCCATATAGAGAAATGATGGTAGTTTAGAGGGTTAAATTATATTTTTCCCATTAAATTTTTATCATATTAGAGTCTTAATTTTTTTTTTTTGAAATAACATTTATTATACAATTATTAAGTGGGGCCTTAATTAAAGAGTATTTTATTAACTCTTTATCATATTAGAGCCTTAAAATATTTTTTTGAGCCTTAAGTTTTTTTTTTTTTTTTTTAAATATATATATATATATATATTGTATAATTATTAATTGGGGGCCTTAGACGACCGCCTAAGTCGCCTAAGAGTCGAGCCACCCATGTCTCTAGTAATACTAAAATTATAAAAATTATAAAATAACCGTTCATAAAATTATAAAATATATAAAACTAAAAACTAATAAAAAACGGAAAAAGTAGAAAAAAAAAAAATTTAAAAACAAAACCGGTATTTATCTGACCTTGACTAAGGACCACTTCGGGGGTTGTTAAAGGAACATACATATCTTTTGTGGTTGCTTGAACCTTTCTTTGTCTTTTCCCTTTTCTTTGTCAAACTCCAAACTAATAACAAACCAACGACAAAACACAATTGTAAAACTATATTATACCTACTGCTTGAAATTTTCCTCCAAATGCTTCCACCCAATTCAACACCTTTCTTCCTCCTTCCTTTCTCCCCATGGAAACCCAAAACTTCTTCACGTCCCAAAAACCTTTCCATATATTCATTTTGTTCATCATATTCATCTTCACCAACTTAGCCAGCCTCACTCTATCCCTTAACCAAAAATTCCAAGCCTGCACGCCTCGTGGTTGTGGAAATGGCCCAAACATAAGCTACCCCTTTTGGATACAGGATGAACAGCAACCTTTCTGTGGCTACCCCAACTTTGGTATTACCTGCAACGAGCAAAACCCAGTTCTCGAAATTTCCAATGATGAATATATCATTAAAGATATCTTTCACTCAAACCAATCCCTTCTTGTGGCAAATGCCGCCGTCTATGAGGACGCTTGCCCTACTCCTTTGCATAACGTTAACCTTGATCGAACCCCATTTAATCTTACTTTGTATGGTAGTCATTTGTCCTTCTTCTACAACTGCACATCAGTGCCTGAATACCCCACGTATGTAGTAGCCTGCGCTAGCAATGATAACCTTCATTCTTTTGCTGTTTTCCATGAGGAAGCATATCAGTTGGAAAAAACCTGCCAATCTTTGGTTGATGTGCCCGTGGATATGCTTATTGGTGACAACTTGACAGGCTTGTTCCAAATGAATTATACTGAAATTTTGAAGATGGGTTTCTTGTTGACTTGGAGTGCGCCTAATTGCAGCAATTGTGAGAACAGTGGTGGACGCTGTGGATTCGATAATAGTGAATTTGTTTGTTTTTGCCAAGACGGGGATCATCACGAAACCTGCCATAATGGTAACTCAGTAGAAAATTTCCTTACCATAATTTATTAGTTTCTTTAATTTTTCCTTCTTTTTCTTTAAGGGCATAATTTATAGGCAAACTAAGTGAGCACAATTTTCTTCATGGCTGTTTGATGATAGAAAGTTCAATCTTAGCATTTTTTAATCGGGCTACCTCCAGAGGCTGAGAAGATCTTTCAGCTTTTTAAATCAATTTTGAATGACTTAATAGCTCTCAATGAATTATACATGAGTGGTTTCTTGGATTAGTTCTTTGAGACATGAATTTTTGAATGACCGACTGGTTTCGCTTTATCATTGATTCTACGTGCTCTGTATTTTTCTTTTCTTTTCTTTTTTTCTTGGTCTTCTAGAATCTATTATTGGTTTAAATCTCATCTGCGTTCAGTCAAGTCATTTAGTGCCAATATGATAAGTGTCGGTGGTGACCAACTAGTAGGGAAGACATCTGATCACCTCAGAATAGTTAGAGTTTGGGAATTCTCTCTTTTGGAAAACTTGACCAAAACAGAGTGGTTTCATGTGTCAATATAACAATAGAGATGTAACACCCAAGGAATTTTAGGGTGACTAAGAATACTTTGATATAAATATTGATATTAAATTAAATCAAATATATTTGAAAAATATATTTCATGTTTAATTTTATGTTCTCGGTTTGATTTGAGAAGTTGACAGTTAGTTCGAAAGAGAAATTAAATTTTAGAGCATTGAAGGATTATATATTAAGAGTTGTCACTAGCATTCATGTGTCAATATAAAAAAATAATAATTATGGGTGTTGACCGAACTTGTGTTTGGTTTAAAAAATAATAATAATAAATCAAATGAGTTTCAAAAATATTGATAAAATTTGGTGTTTTCTTAGGGGTCCGAATGAATTGGTTGACAAGTCAATTCTAGAAGTTTTATTTAGCCACCTATTTTTGTGCACAATTAAATGTGAGCTCTAGAAGTTCCTCAAGGACTGAAGCTGAAACCAAATAAATCTGGAGAAATCTTACACGTATTCTAAGGTATTCTACAGTATTCTAAAAGCCTTGTTTCACGCCTATTTCACTGCAGCAAATTCATTCTCCACCGTTTGATTTCTTTTCATAAAATTCCATGCTTGTCCCAAAGGTTGCCTATACATAGCCCGGACCACTGCAGCTATTTTTATTCCAAAAATTGCTCTCTCTTACCTACTAAATTGCAAGAGTGGAAAAAAATTAATAAATAAATAAAAAAGAAAAGAAAAAGAAAAAGGAAAAAAAAAGAGATAAATATTTAGAATAATAATAAACTTTGGAGCTACTTGAAGTGGGAGTGCTAGGTATAATTCTTTTATTTTTAGTTTATGTCAATTCTAGTTATTAGAATTTAAATTATATCTATATAATGCCTAAATTGCTCGAAAAAGTGTGATTAAATATCTCAGGGAAATATATTATATTCAATCATCCTTTTAAATATTACAAATGCGTCGTTGTACTACCTAAATATTATTAAGTACTTTACAATAGCGGTGTTGTAATGCCCAAGTAATGTTAAAAATTTTAGATAAATATGATACTGGTGCCGTAGTAATGCCCTTGTGAAAATACACGGTAAAGTTACATAGCTATTATGATGTCAAAATGACATTATGACATTTTAGATATATGATGTTATGTTGTCCGGTTTTAGACAAAGTATAAGGGAAATAATCAATGATCTAGATCTTAACTTTTTAAAATTAATATTAGACTAATATACGCATGTGGACGCAGTAAATTGCAATGAGTTATTAAAGACAAAAAGCGCTTTTAAACAGTCAGCGAAGTGGTAAGTATAACTGCTTACTGAGAAATGATGTTGTTTTTACTTAACTATTTGATAAAGCTTTTGAGGTATGATTATTAAAATTACATGAGCCTGAGTATTTTATGAATAACATGATTATATGTTTTTAATTATTTTTACATATGTTGAAATTATTTGTGAAATGAAAGGAGATGATTATGAGAACAAAAGAATGATTTTAAGAGAGACATGTTATTGCATACTGTTGATAATGAAAATAAAAGACAATAAAATTGGGAAGCCAGAAGGTCTTCCTAAGTTAAATATGAAGCCAGAAGGTTGTCTTATATTAATTGTGAAAGCCGAATGTGCCTTCCTGGTTAAATAAGAAACCAAAATGTCTTCCTAAAGTTGCATGTGAAGCAAGAAGGTTTTCCTATGTTAACTGTGGAAGTTGAAGGTGCCTTCCAGGTTAAATAAGAAGGCAGAAGGTCTTAATGTAAAGCTAGAGGGTGTTCTTATGTTAATTGTGGAAGCCGGAAGTGCCTTCTAGATTAAATAAGAAACCGGAAAGTTTTCTATAAACAATGTTTAAACGAGGAGCAGAATGTGTCTCCTAGTAGTGCTTAGTGGAGATTGGAAATTTTCACTTTTGTCTTTCATTAAGTAAAGGCGGGGTGCTACAAGAGAGATTAGAGTTTTGTACATAAGGTTACAAACGAATTAGTGTAATACAAGGTAAAAATGGAAAGTCTCAGAAAAAGTTTACAAGTGAGAAAAAACAAAGCAAAACAAAAATTGCAATGAAATGACTTCTAGCTACAGTTGTCAGGAACTAGCGTGGCTGGGCAGCAGTTGGTCATGAGACAAGGACCAGAAAGTGTAAGCTTGAAATGAGGAACTCGGTGGCTGCTGTCATGCATGATTTCTGGAGATTTAATGGCTGCTGCATACTTGATTTATGGAACTCGGTGGCTGCTGTTTGTGCGTGATTTGTGGTGTGTTCTATAGCCTCCATACTGTTAACATTCCCCCTCAAGTTGACGGGGAGAGAAAAGACCATCAACTTGTCTCCTAGGAAAAGAAACCAAACTGTAGACAAACCTTTGGTGAAGATATGTGAAGGTTAATGATGAGTTAAGATGTACCGAGCATGGAGATCCTTGTTGAAAACTTTTTCTCTGATGAAGTGGTAATCCATTTCAATGTGTTTGGTCCAAATATAGGATTGGAGGAGAGAGAGAGCTCCAATATTATCAATCCACAAGCATGGAGTGTAGAGAAGAGGAACCCGTAACTCCTTGAATAACATGTGAATCCAATACATTTCGACAACAACAAGTGCCATGGACCGATACTCAACCTTAGTGCTAGACCAGGCCACAATCGCTTGCTTCTTAGCAGCCCAGGAAATGAGGCATGGACCAAGATAAATGTCGTAGCTTGTTGTAGACTTTTGGTCATCTGGACTCCATGCTCAGTCAGAATCACAATAGCCATTGAGATGCAGAGAACCTTTGGTATAGTGTAACCCAAAAACAGTCGTGCCCTTAAGATAACGAAGAACACGTTTTCCTGGAGTAAGATGGGCAGACGTTGGAGCATGAAGAAATTGGCACAATTGGTTGACAATATAGGCAATATCAAGTTGTGTGAGTGTACAATATTGTAAGGCACCTACAATATGGCGATAGGCAGTGGGTCAGCCAAAGGGTCCCCTATAAACCGAGAGAGTTTTTCTCTTGAAGCACATGGAGTAGAGGCTGGTTTAGAACCCTACATCTTTGTTCTCTGTAACAAGTCAATAATATACTTAGTTTGGTACAAAAAGAGTTCTTGATCACCTTTTTTAGCTTGAATGCCGAGAAAGTAGGATAAGGGTATCAAATCTTTCACAGGAAATTCACAATGCAACTGAGTAATGAGATGAGAGATTGCAGAACAGGAATTACTTGTAACAAGGATATCATCTACATAAATGAGAACAAACATAGTGACTAAAGAACGATGAAAATAAAAGAGAGAGGCATCAACAACAGAACCCTCAAAGCGAAGATCCAATAAAGCTTGAGAAAGTCACATAAACCAAGCATGTGGGGCTTGTTTTGAGCCATAAAGAGACTTGTGAAGTCTACACACATGGTCAGGAAGTTGAGGATCTTCAAACCCTTTTGGTTTCTCCATAAACATTTCCTCCTCAAGAAGCCCATGTAAGAAAGCATTAGAGATGTCTAATTGGTGTATAAACCATCCAAAGTGAACAACCAAAGCCAATACCAGCCGTATGGTAGCTAGTTTTATAATAGGACTGAATTTGTCATGAAAATCAATTCCTCCATCTTGATCAAACCCCTTAGCAACAAGCCTTGCTTTGTACCAATCAATGGTACCGTCTTATTTATGTTTAAGCTTAAATACCCATTTATTTTGCACTACCTTCCTATGAGAAGGTATAGGACACAAAGTCCAAGTTTTGACATTAGAGCATCATACTCGGCATGCATAGCATCTATCCAACAAGAGTGCTTCACGGTTTGGTTATAAGTTTGAGGTTCCACTGGACGTCTAAGAGGGGTTAAAGGGATATTTGTGGATGTGTACAAGTGGTAATCAGGGAAGAGTTTAGGTGTGGATAAGTTGGTTTAAGAACGAGTAAGCATCCAAGGTGGATGTTGGGGAGAAGATGGTATAGAAGGGTTAAAGGCTGCGTGGTCATTGAGCGAGAGTGAAATGGGGGGTGCATCAGAGTTAGGAAGGGAATCATGAGGTGATAACGTAAGAGAAGGGGATGATGAGATGAGTGATGCAGTAGAAGTAGGAAGGGAATTTGATATGGGTATCGAAGGGTGAATGTCACTGAGAGGAGAGGTAGGAAGGGAACTGTCAAGACCAATAGTTATAAGACAAGATAGAGGCAAAATAGGGGAAGAAAGAATACTTGAGAGGGCAGGAAGAGCAGAACCGTGAGGAGTATCCAATGCAGGGCAAGGTGAAGCAGTGAGGTCCTTTGATGGAGACTGAGTCTCATAAAAAAGAACATTTCTGGAAATATAAACAAGATTAGTTTGAAGATCAAGGCATCCGTAACCCTTTTGATTTCTGCTATATCCGATAAAGGCACACCTTTTACTTCTAAAATATAGCTTAATGAGATGTGTAAGGTCGGAGTAAGGGATAGCAAACACAACCAAATGTTTTGAGGAAAGAATAACCAGGGTGTTTTTGAAATAGTTTGAAGAAAGGAGGAATATGATCCAGAACAGCGGTTGACATGCGATTGATTAAGTATGTGGCAGTTAAAAAGGCATCCACCTAATAAGAGGAGGCCAAATTGAGCTAGGAGGGATAACCCGATTTCAGTGATGTGTCAATGTTTCCTTTCAGAGATCCCATTTTGTTCAGAAGTGTAAGAACATGTGAGTCTATGCAAGATCCCATGCGTGTTGGTGAAGTTTTAAAAGGCAGCTGAGACATATTCTCCTCCATTATCAGTTTGAATTTGTTTGATTTTATGAGAGAAAAAATTCTAAACTAAGGTTTCAAATTTGATAACACATTAAAGCACTTTAGATTTCTGACGTAGAGGAAACATCCATGAAAACTGCATAAAATTTACGGCCACCAATTGATACAACAAGAGAGGTCCACACATGTGAGTGAACTAAGACAAGAGGATGTGTGGACACTCGATCAGAACCCAAAAAATGCAATTTTTACTTTTGGACACTTGACATGAATCACATAAATTGGTACGCTTTACTAAACAAGGGTATCGTAACAAAGATTGCTGTAAGAGTCTGTGGACAACAGATTCTGCTGGGTGTCCAAGCCAAGAGTGCCAAACATCAAGAGGTGTTGTGACTCCTAGGAAAGTAGAAAAACAGGATAAAATGGCTATTGAAGAAAGAAAGACAACTTTGGACTTGAGTCTATTGGAATGCAGCTACTTGAGATAGATGGGATAAAGACCTGCTTCACTCGGTCCTTGCAGGAGGATTTGCTTGGTCAGCATATCTTTGATGAGTAAACAAGTAGCCGTTAGGATAAAATAGCAATGATTGTCTTTACAAAATTTTTGTATTGACAGTAAATTAGATGAGGCATGAGAAAAATACAGAATATTATTGAGGCAAAAATGATTATTGGAAGTGGTGATTAGTGAAGAACCAGTGTTGGCTATTTGCAGACCACCTCCATTGCCCACTGTCACATTTTCAGTCCCTTGATAAGGTTAAATTCTCAATCTCAGAGGTGATGTGGTGGTTAGCACCACTGTGAAGATACCAGGGCTACTCAGTTTCGGTTGCACTGTGTGGCTGCTGCCATTGCTGCTAGTTGAGAAGGTGGGTGGCAACCTTGATAGGCAAAGTCCATCCTATGATAATAATCTAATGCTTGATGGTTGATCTTCCCACAAATTTGACATGGAGGACGATCAAGAGGCAAAAAAGGAGAGGAAGGGTTCACATTTTTACCCATTTGCACATTGGTGGGAAAGCTAGATCTTTGATGAGAGACTTGCTGCTGAGTAGCTGAAGACTGCGGAGTATGCGGCTGCTGTTGATAGAATTGCTGAAACGGTCGAGGAGGTTGCCTGTAACCTTGCTGGAACTTAGGTTTTCTGGAAAACTACTTTGGTTTTTGTTTTTGTGTAAAGAAGGCAAGTTGTCCTCCTTCTGGTTGAACAGATTTTTGAGAGGAATCAAGGAGTTGTTCGTAATTTAGCAATTCCATTTGAAAATCATCAAAAGAAATTGGGGTATCTCTTGTAACAAAGCCGAGTGTTGTGATAAAGGGAGGATAGGAGGAGTTAAGACCTCCAACTACATAAGAAATAAGGTCTTCGTCATCTACGCCTTTGCTTACTGCAGCAAGTAGATCAGCCAAGCCTTTGGCAGTGAGGAGGGAATCTGAGCAGCGTTTGGATCCTTGATCGAGGGTCTGAAGTTGCCGCTTGAGGTGGGAAATCTGTGCGAGGGAGTTTGGAGCAAATCTGTTGGAAAGATAAGACCAAACTTCGCGGGCTGTGTTCATTCCATAAACTGTGGAAAGAATCCTCTCAGTGAGAGTTGCGTTAATCCAAGCCAGTATGAACTGGTCTTTCTTTTGCCATACCTGAAATTCTGGATTGCGAACCTATGTTGGTTTGCCTTCAGCATCAAGAATGAATTCTGAGGGAGAAGCCTCAGAGCCGTCAACGATACCCAAGAGTTCATGGGTTCGTAGAGCCGGAAGAAATTGTGTTGTCCAACTTATGAAGTTGGGACCATCAAGTTTCGAGGACACCAATGGTGTGATGTTTGGGAAGACAAAGGTTGCTGTAGCAGAGCTATCAGAAGCCATTTCAAAATGAGTAGGATCGAAAAGAGGAATTAGCCAATAAGCTCTAACACCAAGTTAGAGTTTGGGAATTCTCTGTTTTTGAAAACTTAACCAAAACAGAATGGTTTCATGTGTATATATAACAACAGAGAGATCAGAGTTTTGTATAGAAGGTTACAAACGAATCAGTGTAATACAAGGTAAAAATGGAAACTGTCAGAGAGACTTTACAAGTGAGAAAAAACAAAGCAAAACAAGAATTGCAATGAAATAACTTCTAGCTACTGCTGTCAGGAACTAGTGTGGCTGTGCAGCAGTTGGTCGTGAGACAAGGACCAGAAAGTGTAAGCTTGAAATGAGGAACTGGGTGGCTGCTGTCATGCATGATTTCTGGAGATTGAATGGCTGCTGCATACTTGATTTCTGGAACAGTTGTAGCTGTTGTTTGTGCGTAATTTGTGGCGTCTTCTATAGGCTTCATACTGTTAACAAGCATAATGCTTTCCTTTGGTGAGCTCTCCCAACGACTCTTTCCTTACTGACTTGATGTTATATCGGTAAGGTAATAAAGGACATACATTTTTCCTTGTATAGTTTCGACCGTTTGGGCGCATGTGAGGGTTGAAAGGGATCTAGTGTGCCGCATCTTTATGACACTTAATGAGTCTGTGCCTTGGGTGAGAGTTTTAGTGGACTAAAACCCATAGTCTTACTTGGGTCCAAGCCCCCCCAAGCCCCAATGTGGCTCTGCCCCTGCTCTCTTTCTTAACAATACTACCACCATCTTACTGCAACCAAGATGAACAACCTTTTGTGGTGTGCAACCGTCCCTATACCTGTGGAAGCTTCAACAACATTACGTTCCCTTTCTGGGGAGACAACCGACCTCAATATTGCATTCAGCATGGGCACAATTTCAGTTGCCACAACAATGAATACCCAGTTCTCGAATTTGAAGCATTAGAATTCCGCGTGCTAAAGAGCACACATGTACTCGAACCTTTACAATTGCAATGTCGGACCTCTGGGAGGGTCCTTGTCCTCCACCTCCTGAGTTCCACAATACCACTTTGAATTTCACATTGTTTGATTACGCTTCAACCCTTCAAAGCATAACGTTACTCTATGGCTGCCTTCCTCAAGACAACATACCTGCAGCCCCAAATAGATTTAATTGCAGCCAGTTTGGAGTTAGTGATGGGAAAAGTAATGCTTACATCGTAGATGAATCCCCCTTGGGCATCCATCTTCCACAACTTGTAGAGGAATGCAACCACAATATCAAGGTTCCGATTCTCTAGAGTAGTGCTTGAGCTCTTCTTGAAGACCTTCAGGATGGAGCTCCGTATAAACAAAGGTAATTGAAGAATGTTTTGCACATTTGTTTCTTTCCATCGATGGTTAATATATACAAGAGATTTGATGCTTACAAAAGGGAAAATAATTCATGCAATATATAGAATTGATGAGGCTAGCCGTTGGTGTTGATTTGGTTGCCTTTTGAAGATGACTTAGCCGTTGAGAATTGATGAGGCTAGCGGTTGTGTTTATTTGGTTGCCTTTTATGGAGTGTTGACTTGTAGGATTGTGGTTTTCCTTTGAGATTGTTGATTGTTCATTACCCCAGAGGTAGTACTTCAACAAGCAATGGATAAAGGTTTTCAGGTGGAATACAGCGATGTATTGCCAAGTTTGTGTAGGCCGTGTGAGGCATCTGATGGGGTATGCGGTTCTAACGCCATGCAGCGGTTTGTCTGCTATTGCAGTGATGACCAAGTGCAATCTTATATATGTCCAAAGCCCGGTATGCATGCTGATCTTCTCTTCTCACTTTCTTAATTGGATGGCTTAGGCTGAACCATACTTGTTCATTCAATTTGGTAGGCCAAGGAAATAATTCATCTTTTTCTCACTTTCTGTGACAGCTGCAATCTGATTAGCCCACTTTTTTCTTCTTTACAGTTTATGTGTATGCTGTTTTCAACTAATTTCCGATGAATTAATTATGAGAACCACTAATTTACTATCGTTCTACCAAGTTAATCATCCCTATTGAGCAAACATGTATTGATCGCTCGCAAGATAGATAAAAGACGATACAAAAACATAATTCCCCATCCCAAATCTGTAAAATAATAATCTTTCTCAATAAATAAGAAAAGCCCATAAAAAAAATTGTAAAACAGATTGATTATCTGAAGTGGTGTTTAGGATGGATTTAGAGTGAAAATGGAAGAACAATTCAAATCGGTAGATTGATAAACTGAAAATACAATGAACCGGCAATTTCGAGGATGCCTTCCCTCCAGAATTCAGTTTCAATACAGTTCAAAAGATACCAAGTATATAGATGCCCATATCTCAGCCTTTACAAAACGCACACTCCTAGCCCAAAATGACATCCCTTACTAAACCACTACAAAACGGCTACACATACTGAATAAAACGCAACTACCTAAACACACCGTTTAATCAGCCCTTAGTAGCCTCCAGCTGTTCTGCAATTCTCACAATCTTTCTTCTACTTCCGCCACGTAACCTTATCTTCACGACAACCTCATCTTTTCTTAGCTTCTTCTACACTCTTCTGCTCCTCTCTCAAAGGTCCGACTTTTAACTTTCCTTCTTACAGAACTGCCTTTGACAAAAATTGCATATATGAGCCTTGTTTCCCAAACCAACTGTTAGGTTAATGTTGAAATCTGCAACTTGTTAATTACAACCAATTTTCTAAAAAAGCTCCGCACTAAGAGTTTCAAAAGTTCACTTGCAAGTTGCAAGTTCATTTCTTTTTTCAAAAAATAAAAAAAGAAAAAAAAAATTCTACACAATACCAGGGAAAAGGGAATTAAGTAAGGGAATAAATGACACTAGAGCTGAAGAAGAGAGATATGGTTTATAAGCAGGACTCATACTAACACTACTAGTCCGGCTAAAAAGCAGGACATTAATGAGTTTATAAGCACTACATGTTCTTTTGCAGTCAACAATTGCCTTAATAAGTTACCTTTGTGAGCTTTAATGCCATTTCTTTTCTTACCCAATTTCTTTGATCGATATTGGTTAGAAAAAAATAGAAGTCGCAAGTTCAATTGACTGGTCAAACTTGGCAAACTCTATAAATACTAATCAGCCTGCTAAACACCAAAGTTAAATTGACTGGGGTCGTGCTCGGGGTCCCCCAGAAGAGTGCTCTTCTCATCTCTTACAGCCTTACATAGCTATGTTGGTTCCACGTCAACATCATAACTTGTCAAACGGTTAAAAGACAGGAAATCACTAGGAATGTTCATGCCTCTATTATATATTGATTGGGATTTGGGATTCGGGATTCGGGATTGTTCCATGTCGGATAGAAGTCAATTTCGGTTTTTAATATTTCTTATGAAACCAAAAAAAGTTGAATAAACTGAGATGCTGATTTTTGAAAATAGTATGTTATATATTCAGGCCGATTGTTAAGTACTGCACCTGCAGAGAAGGAATTATGAACTTACTCTAAAGTGATCAGACTGCATTGAATTTTTTTTAAGGGAACCATCATCAGAAGGTTTTAAAAAATACCCTAAATATGCTAAAAGAATTTTTTGAACATTTTTTTGGCGGGAGGGGCCATGGCGGCTCCTAGCCTCCCCTTAGCTCTATCCCTGCTTCTGGTGATTGATTCAAATGCAGAAGTAGAGCAGGTAAATGTCAGAAGACATGCAAGTCCATACACACTCACTCACATATGCACACATTGTTACAATCGCAAGTATCCCATATTATTTAAGTGCAATCTTAACCATGTGTATATACGCTTTTAGGCACCCTTCTCTTGCAAGTTGTTTTCAAAGGTAAGTTTTACTTGAGTCTTGTATCACACATGTAATCCAAAAAGAATACATATAAATGGAATTATTATTCATAATGCATGCATGTATGACTTGCTGCTATATCATTTCATGCCGCAATCCACAATCCACTCTTTCTGCAGCACTAGCTTTTGTTGATTAAGATTCAACTCCCTTTGGGTTATTTGGAATAGAATTAACTTTCTTATTATGAATCTCTATAAGATATATATGTGGAATTATCTTCATAGATTTTTGTTAAATACTGTTGAGATTTCAAAGCATGTCAATTTGGCTCTGTTAGTCTTTCAATTAAGTGCTTTATTATTTCAACTAAAACTAATATTCTTTACAACTTTAGATGCAGGCCTAGGGAGTCGCAGCAATATCAAATTAAAAGTAATAATAGCATTGGGTAAGATACTTCTTCAATCGAATTTCTAGTTGATATTAACGTTAAGATGCTTGCTTGAACACCTTACATATATGAATTATTAATTGCATCTGGAAGTGATATATCGATCGTTTCTTCAACACTAATAAATATCAACTCCCTTTCCACCGTACCCTTTCCATGGGGTGTGGCTAATTATCAAGTCCCTGGAGTATTATTTCATGCAATGATATAAGGTTTTGCTATCAGTTTTTATAATCGCTCCAATTCGCTCCAACTTGGAGTATTAATTCATGCAATAAAAAAATAGTTATACTGCTATATTAACATTAAAACCCTCTTATTTTAACTTTTTTCCTTGGCTCTCAACTTATATTGAGCCGTCCTATGACTTTTTTATCTCTTTTTGTCCCTAGACTTGGAATATATATATATAACTTTCATAATTCATGATTTTTGTCCGAGGCTGACAGTCTGCGTATCAATTGAAAGTTAACTCTTTATTCTGCTTAAGGTACTGGATGCTACGCCTTCCTTATAATTTGCTTCTTGATTTTTAGTCTGGTTCCACGATAAGAAAATGATATTTTTTTCAAGGTTTAGAACACCAACTATAGCTAATTTGGATTAATTTGGTTTATTCACTACATAATTTCAGAATTTATATTCTTTGATTACAGTCTCTTTATCTGTTGGAATTGGAGTTCTGATGGTTACAATATGCTGCTTCAAGAGAAAGTTCTCATCAAGTAAAATTATTTATTTTTGGAAGAAGGATAGTGAAACCAACAAAAGTGTCGAGGCCTTTCTAAGGAACAATGGACCTCTTGCCATTAGAAGATACAGTTATTCAGATATCAAGAAAATGACCAACTTCTTCAGAGATAAATTAGGCCAAGGGGGCTTTGGTGGTGTCTACAAGGGAAAGTTACAAGATGGCTGTCTTGTGGCAGTGAAAGTTCTGAAAGAATCAAGAGGTAATGGAGAGGAATTCATTAACGAAGTTGCAAGCATTAGTAGGACCTCTCATGTCAACATTGTCACTCTTATGGGCTTTTGCTTTGAGGGTTCTGAAAGAGCTCTCATCTATGAGTTTATGCCTAATGGATCTCTTGAGAAGTTCATATACAAAGAAAATCCCTCCAAGGCTGATTGTCGATTGGAATGGGAGACTATACACAAGATTGCACTTGGCATTGCTCGTGGACTCGAGTACTTACATAGAGGCTGCAACACACGAATCTTGCATTTTGATATAAAACCTCACAACATTCTTTTGGATAAGAACTTCTGCCCAAAAATTTCTGATTTTGGCCTTGCAAAAATATGTGCTAAAGAAGAGAGTATCATATCCATGTTGGGTGCAAGAGGAACTGCAGGATATGTAGCTCCAGAACTAATTTGTAGAAATTTTGGAAGAGTTTCTCACAAGTCAGATGTTTATAGCTATGGAATGATGGTTTCAGAAATGGTCGGGGGGAGAAAGAATATTGATATCGGGGTTGATCGCACTAGCGAATTATTTTTTCCACATTGGATTTACAAGCGTCTTGAACAAGATGAAGAACTAGGATTGCATGGCCTTATGAATGAAGAAGATAAAGAAAGTGTAAAGAAGATGATAATAGTGAGTTTGTGGTGTATACAGACGGACCCCTCAAACCGACCATCGATGAATAGAGTTGTGGATATGTTGAAAGGAAGCCTAGATTCCTTACAAATCCCACCCAAGCCTGTATTGTCTTCTCTACCAAGATCATCAGCAGATCATTCAACTACAATAGAGTCATCACAGATGATTCTTTAATGTACTAAAATGCATCTTTTCTTGAAAGAATCTAAAAATGGATATTTTCTTTGAACAGAACTCTTAATGTTGGATAATAACTGAGAATCTTCATGAATTGTATCAATTATTAGCTTGTCAATGCGCAATATTATTAAAGACAACTGAATTTGATTGCCTAAACTATGTCATAATATCTGCCGTGATAGCCTTCATCATGAATTTACAATGCCGTGAGCCTTGGTAATTTGTTACATAAGTACCCGTGCATACTAAATCATAATTGTATAATAAATTTAGAGTTTGGGAATTAGCCAATAAGCTCTGATACAAAGTTAGAGTTTGGAAATTCTTTGTTTTGGAAAACTTGACCAAAACAGAGTGGTTTCATGTGTGTATATATAACTACTGAGAGATCAGAGTTTTGTACAGAAGGTTACAAAGGAATCGGTGTAATACAAGGTAAAAATGGAAGAACTGTCAGAGAGAGTTTACAAGTGAGAAAAAACAAAGCAAAACAAGAATTGCAATGAAATGACTTCCAGGTACTGCTGTCAGAAACTAGTGTGGCTGTGCAGCAGTTGGTCGTGAGACAAGGACAATGAATACCTAGTTCTCAGATTTGAAGAACTAGAATTCCGCGTGCTAAACATCAACACAGCTACTCGAACCTTCACAATTGCAAGGTTGGACCTCTGGGATGGTCCTTGTCCTCCACCTTCAGTACTGTTCCAAACTACAACCTTGAATTACACGTTGTTTGATTACGCTTCAATCGTTGAAAACATAACGTTACTCTACGACTGCCCGCCTCCTCAAGACAACATACCTGCAGCCCCAAATAGATTTAATTGCAGCCAGTTTGGAGTTAGTGATGGGAAAATTAATGCTTACTCAGTAGACAAATCCCCCTTGGGCATCCGGCATCTTCCACAATGATGCAATCAAATAATAAAAAGAACAAAGAAAAATGATATGGGCTACTTCGAAAGAGCCGTGATCTTCAATGGCTACTTCAAGGGAGCTGTGACCTCCTAAGACACCAAAAAAGTTATAGGTTTTCATAATGTTCAGCATACTATTTTATTGATTAGGGTTACACTTATATAGAAGACAACTAGGTTATAAGACATAACCATTAAGTATAGCTGTCATAACATAATGCAAGAAAATAAACTAATGGAAAATACATTCCTTATTAGCTAAAACACTTAGGGAAATAATATATAGAAATTCTACTCCATATTCACTGCTGTCGTGGAGATTCGGTACTGCCGCGTGTGCTGTCACGTAAGTCCTAAAATTCTGAAAGTATCACACAACTTTTACAGGAATGCAACCACAGTATCAAGGTTCCGATTCTCCGGACTAGTGCTGCAGATCTTCTTGAAGACCCTCAGGGTGGAACTCCGGAGGTAGTAATACTTCAACAAGCAATGGATCAAGGTTTTGAGGTGGAATACAGCGACGTATTGGCGAGTTACTGTAGGTCGTGTGAGGCATCTGATGGGGTATGCGGTTCTAACGCCATGCAGCTGTTTGTCTGCTATTGCAGTGACCAAGTGCATTCTTATACATGTCCAAAGCCCGGTATGCATGCTCTCTTTTCTTCTCACTTTCTTAATTGGATGGCTTAGGCTGAACCATACTTGTTTTTTTTTTTTTGGATGAATTAAATCTTTTATAACCCAAACTCAAGATTACAACTCTTCAGTAAACACTGGATCCAACAACCTAGTTAGGGACAAACTCTCAAACCAAGGCTCAACGCAGTTACTGTTATAAACAACCAGCAGCCGAACATATTAACAATAAACACAAGAAACCTTACAATTAGAAAGACAAAGCCTCACAGAGGGACGAAACTGCAACTCTGCAGAAAGACTCCCACCCAAAGCCATACAACCAACACGTCCAGACTTGAAGCCTGTTCCAGCAGCATCAATCGCAACTACCAGCTCTTCAACAATTCTGAGAAAATTTAGTAAGTATCCTCGATTTAACATCCCATCTGATTTTAGAGAGAATAGCTTCCTCCGTCTTGGGAATTATTCTACCATGAACAAGGCAATTTCTTTACATCAACAAATTGTAAACCGTAGCAGCAAAGCAGAGTTTACGGGCAGTAGCATATAAATATAATCTGAATTTTTCCCAAATTGGAGTCGGTAGTTGGATTTGTACATTTTAAGAAATTGTTGGATAGTAACCTAATCAGGCTCAATGACATGTATAACTTGGGCTGCAAATGCGTTGAGCCTATGGACAGACTAATTTGAGCAATTTTAAGAACAACTGGAAGACTCTAAAAGGACAAAAATATTACAATAATTCTCTATAATATTACAATAATTAATCAATAAAATTTTTCTTGGATTAGTATTTTGTCAAGATCATTTTTTACATTTTTGAAGTGAGATGAGTTTTTTTAATTTCTACTCATATTGATATTTAAGGATCATAATGAAAATATGGGGATCATTTAATTTCATAACGTGCTTGATAAAATATTATTCCAATAAGAAGTGTGTCCTTCCCAAGAAACTGACTAATAAAAAAATTAGTGAAAAAAGTTGGCATGTTGTCGAAGGTTTAATTAAACACCTCTAGATTCATGGAAATTACTTATTCTAATTGCTAGGAATTTGATCAGGCAATGTGAGAGAGCCTATATGCATGGGATCCACATGTCGGGAAGGTGCCCGGACAGTCTAAAATTTATTTGAGCAAATGGGTTACATATGATCAACTCTCTTACATTACTTATCCAAATTATTAACAATTCAAACAGATAATTATTGTGAATCCAAATCCAACACAGAGTCCCCACTTTAAATATATGCTTTGTGTCCAATCTCAAGATGATCCTCGCACTCCACCTTAAGTTTGAGGGGGCTGTTAAATTATATTATGTGTACGTATGTACCTTGTCCCACATGGGTTATTGGTGTGTATATCTGAGTTACTAGCCTATATATATATATAGGCTTATCATGTACAATATTATGCGTGATTCAATATAGAACCTTATTCTCAACATTAACAATAATTAGTTAGCTAACAATTAGTATGGATTTCTAGGAAAAAACATATCATGATATTTATTTTATATAAAGAATAAATAAGTTAACAGAAATTTGTGAACAAGCTCGAGCTCGTTAAAAAAGAAAAAGAAAGTCAAAGTTAACCAAATTGTTTAGTTCGATAATAAGTTCGAATGTAACTTGTATGTGAAATAGAATTAAACGAGCAGAGCTCAAGTCAGCTTCGCTCGATTAGGCATAAGATCCTTTGGCCATTTTATTGCGTCTATCACCAGCCCAGATTCCACCAAACTTATGATCAAATTCACCTTTCCTTGTTGAAGTTTGATAATAGCTTAAATATGCTTATTTTATCCGTTAAAGTCATTCAACTTTTCAAGCCCCGGAAAGAATCCTCTCCATTTCAAGTTCCTTTTCCCTTTTTGAGTATGTCAACTTTTGAGAAACGAAATAAAAGATTAAATAAATAAATAAAGGTGCAAGCCTTTTGTTAAAGCCGAAGAGATTGAAAGAAGCAAAAATGTGAAACCAAACCGTGGGACCCATAATGTCTCATAATTCTACTAGGCTGCTGGCTACAGTCCCAAAGAAAAGGGATTGATTATCAACGGAAGCAACACGGCAACAGAGAGGGAGAACTTCTGATTATTTTTGAAGACTCTTTCTTTGCTCTCTCACAAGTAGCATTGCACGACTATTCTAGCTGTGGAGGCTGTGACAAAGAGCAATTTTTCTTCTGCTTTAATTTATTATTTTCCTTAATATTTAGTACTTTAGTTATCAAATTTATTTTCATAGTTATGAGTGACTAAATTTCTAGTTAAAGCTAGAGGTAAAGCTTAGTGTTTTTACTATGTGTTCTTGATCAGACTATTTTATTTGTTATTTATAAATTAATTATTAAATTTTGAGGCTGATTTTAATTTGAGAGTAGTTTGATCATGTTAAAAATTTATTTTGATTCATTATGATTTTTGTTTATATCAAATGCTTACTTTTCTTCTTTTTTCTTGATTTGTTATCATTTGAAAATATATTAAATGCTTAATTTATTGTAACATGTTATTAGATCAAATTCTCAACCAATCCATATTTAATTTATTTTATATTTGATTAATACACAATTGTATTATTTTTCAATTAGGAGAGTTGATTCTTTACCTAATTGAGTTAAAATATGTCTCAAAAATACATAATAGATGAATCCTTTAAGCCTTAGTGTTTCTCATTAATTTTCTCCAATTTACTTCTTATTAATTTAGTTTAGTTAATTTAATTTTAGTTTACAATCTCTCAATTGCTCCACTTTTTTAGTGAAAAAACAACAAAATCAATTCAATTTACTATTTCGCAAAATAAAGGAATTTTACTTAGTATTTACCATTTTTTGTAGATTAATTTTGTACTTATCGAAAATTTATTATTACGTATGATAGTTTGCACTTGCATTTGAACTCTTTTTGACGCAACAAAATTCAAACAAGCTAATTGTTAGTGTGACAAAACAAGCTCATCTATAATAGGGGTGTATATGCGGGCGGATATTAACCGCTTGCATCCGCTATCAGCACATGCGAGTGTGGATAACGGTTTTAGGGCATGCGGATGCGGTTATTTTGTATATTTTATATATGTTATATTTAATAAGTTCATCAAAACGATGTTGTTTTGGTGTTTAATACCAAAATGTCGTCGTTTTGGATTAAGTATATGTTATGTTTACATTTGTTTGGTTGGCTGTATTACTTTCTTATATAACACTTTGGCAAAAATGTGAAATTAACATATTTTCAAAAGATTAGGGCTTAAAACTAAAGTTAAGAGAACTTGCTAAAATGCCAGCGGGATTTCACTTTGATGCTTAAGTAGTATCTAAGAGAAAAGTATATTCAATGCACAATAATTCAGTTTAGGGTTTATACTCGGTATAAGAGGTGGAATCACACCTGAATTAAGTCTTTTACTCCAACTTGACCTAGGAGTGTTAGGAGTTTGATTTGGACTATCCCAATCCCACTCGGAGTAAGACTGTTAACCGGTTTTTAAGGAGTCCTAATTGAACCCGGATTGTGACTCTTACCCTAATTCAACTTGGAGTATGGTTTTAATCCGGATTTCATTGGATGAGATCTAGTCCTCAAATTTCAGGGGTTGAGACCCGGCAGTATCCTTTTGTGGATCAAGGAGTGAACATCATTGACATCTTCTGTAATGAGATAGATACCTAAGTTCATAAGATATACTTGTCAAGAGCTTGCTTTGAGAAATTGAATCCTGGTCCAAGAGTGTGTCCACTCTCGGGACCCAATCTAGATGTGTCACTTGTCGTATAGCGGGAGTCCAAGATGTCCGAGGTTATGGATGAGCGTTTGAGGTAAGTAAATACTTACGAAACTAGTTTCACTTTAATGTTCAATATGTTAGCAGACTGAGCATGCTTTATTCTTCAAAACGATATATCCTCAGCCGATTGATATTATAACATGTTTAGACTGCTTCAAATGGACTAATGCTTATATATAATTTTCTTTAAAAAAAAATGAACAATAATTACATTATATGACATGCCACAATGGTACGTACATACGATATTATGAGGAGTGTTCATCGTTGGCTAACATAGGGCGAATCATCAAGTGAAGGATATTTAAACGGTAATGTAAGAGTAACAAAGAACCTCGACAGTAACCCCACTCCAGCAAAATGAAAATGTTGCAATGTATCTGCGGTAAGGGATTTCCCCTACCAATTCCTGGAGCGCACAATCTCTGCCTTAGTGGGCAGTCCACATGTCCCATATGGCTAAAGCGTATCGCATAGGTCACACACGTGCACCGAACAAATAAGTGTGGTTGCACTTTTGGGTAGCGGTACTCTTTTTGCTTTTGAAGTAATTTTCAAAGTAAGAAAATAATTTAATTGCTTTTGGACTTCAATTGTTTCTTGAAAAAAAATTAAAAATTAATTAAATTTTAAGGAGTGCCGAACGTTCGATGATTCGGCAGAGAACGCTCGAGCTCAAACTTCCAACGTTTGACCTCTCCCAGAACACGATAAGTCAGGTTTAAAAACGCCATAAACCCATTTTTCTCCAAAAGCTCTCTCTCCAACTGATTTTCGACCTTGTCTCTCTCAGATTCTTGCATGAAACTCCACGAAATCAAGCACCCAATTATTTTTTGAATTTTCAATGGATTTCGAATTGGGAACTTTTGATTTGATTGTTTTTATGTTAAAATCGCGATACCCACTTGCTGTAGGGTTGGATTAGGATTTAGGAACACGTTAGATTAATGGGTAGGATTGATTCCACACCCATAGCCTCATATTTGGACCCATTCGGATTTGGGGAAGTTTTACCCAAATCCAACTTTCTCTTGAAATCTCTTGATTATCCTTGAAATTGTTTTTTTTTTTTTTTTTTTTTGTAAAAAAAAAAATATAAGTAATTATCCTTGCAATTGTTGTGTGAGACTGAACCCCACTATGATTATGACGATATTTTGGACCATGACCCATTCCCCATTGACCTCGTCATGTCCAAATTTTTCATGAATCCCAAGTGTTTGGTGAAATGCCCAAACAAGGACCCACATTGTTAAAGTCACCCATTTGCTGTACCTCGGGACGATCCGACTGTTGTGTCCATTTTTTTTTTTTAGTTTTTAATTTATTTGTTATCTCCAACAAAGTCAACCTTTGCCCATAACTTACCTCTCTCCCAAACTACCCTTAGAAAATAATTCAGGATTGCAACATATGACAACCACACCTTATTTGTTCAATCAGAAACGAATTTGCAGTCCAAGCTCATATTATAACATTATACAATCTTCCTGCTACTTGTGAGGGAACCAATAACTTCTTCATGTTTTCTATATTTCCATGTCCTTCATATGCCTATGTGAAAATTGGTTTTGCATACATGACTTTCCTGAACACACACAGATATATACACATAGTACATATTTGTTGCACCCAACAAGGAGCACTAAAAAAAATGAGCTTTTAGAGTTAATCTGTAAAAAGATTTATTTGAAAAAGGAAAAGACAATCCCTCGGAATCCATTGTTCATCAAATAAAAATCGAGTCCACTACTTCTAATTTCATATAAATTATTCACCGGGATTGAAAGCAAAATTTTTGAACAAAATTCACATATAAATAATAAAGGCACACCCATCACACTCATGACAATTTGTATACAAAAGATCTACAATCATAGTACATTTATAAGGCATATGCTTGTTCAAACTAGCCACAAAACCATCAAAACCACAACCTCTAAATAGTGAAATGTTAAGAAACTTTGGCAAAACTGGGAACCATATATCCAACCAATAGTTATAACAACCAACAACCATTGAACATATATAGCCAATAGCCAAACACTCCAAATAATTTGTACTCATCCTTTTAACTCCATGCAAGTCTCCTGCTGCTACATTTTACAGTACTTCCACCAATAAGTGTATGACATAACTTAACATCGATCACTTGAGCCCTTTAGCACCGCAATTTCTAGCCCATCTTTCTCTCTTGCCATCCTACATACACTTAAAAATAAATAAATAAATAAATTGTTATATAATTTTATTCCCTTACTTAGTTTACTCAAAGTTCTTTAACCTTGATAACCTGCTTTCTACATCTTACAATACTTCCACAAATAAGTGAATGACAATGGGATTGAAATAACTTACCATCGATCACTTGAGCCCTTTAGCACTGCAATTTTTTGTCCTTCTTTCTCTCTTGCCATCCTGTATAAACTTAAAAAGAAAATTTTGTTATATAATTTTACTCCCTTGCTTTGTTTACTCAGAGTTCTTTAATCTTGGTAAACATGTCAAGGGAAGTTTACTATTCGAAGTTCTTTAATGAAAAAATTGTCTTAATCTCTTACCTTGTAACACAAACCATCATTGTTCGAATCTTTTATGCTAGATACAAAACATAATTGTCCGAATCTTTTATACTAAATAGAAACCATAATTGTTCGATTCTTTTATACTATTATAGAAAGACTAAGAAAAACTATAGCCAAAGTGCCCTCAAATTTTGTCTTTGCTTCATTGACCTCCGATAGAGCTCCCTTCATGCCTAGTAAGATTAGTTTTCATATCATAATCAATAATATTTCTAACAATTACATATCAAATATGTGTGTGTATGATAATTCTTGCGATTGGAAAAGTTCTCTAACCCTCGAAATTGTGATAGTACTCTTTCCATCTCTGCCTGTATCTCTGGCCGCATCTCTGCCCAAATCTCTTCCCGCACCCTTTCCTATGATTCGGCCATCTCTACCTACGATGCGGCCATCTCTTCACACATCCTTTGATGTGATGCCTCAATCTCTTGCCGATGCTTCTTGCATTCCTCATGAATGTCAATTTGTCTTGTGGAACGTGCTCGAGAAGAATTTGACCGGGTAGGCCTGACACCACACCCCTTCCCTCGAACATGTCTTGAGCGTGAAACCCCTAACACTTGCGAGAATATCTCTTCTTCAGTGCAATTCACGCTGTCTGAGTTTACTCTTGCTTCCATTTTATTTTGCACAAGAAAAATGAACATTAACTAAATCATTCACACAGTTAATTATTTATATTCGTTACGAATAATCATTTTATTTACTTACATATAAGTTCTCAACAACTTCATTCACAACAGACCCGTCCTTCTTCTTGTGTGTATCACTATAAAATTCGAGAGCACCGGGCTTGGCACCAGTTATTTTTTTCTACACATAAAACATATAATTAATGGTAATAAACTAAAATTACTTTGATCAGACATATACTTTAAACTTCTTACCTTCTTGTGAAGAATGTTGACGAATGAGCAGGGCTAGTAGTGTGATTTGTTTTCATTTCGCTTCTATTAGCCGCATTTTGACTACACTTCTCGTGATAGTGTTCAACCAAAAATCAAATATTCATTATATTTTTTACAGTTGTAATCAAATATAATAAATCTTAATTAACTAATCAGTTTAAGAATATATATTTACCTTCCATGTGGGTGATTCAAATGAGTCACAAATCAAAGGCCATTGTTCCTGACAAACATCTTTAGGAAAAGTGGTCCTCGCCTTGGCTATTGCATTGGCCACCGTAGTCGAATCTTCCAAATTAATGCCTTTTGAAATGCTTTTTGTAGTTATACAAGTGCAGGTTTGAGCGAGTCCGTGAATAGATTTTACTTAAACCAAAATATAAGGCATCCATGTGTGTTTCATTATTTTCATCCAACTTGAAGTAACTCTAAAACAAAGTAATTACACAAGCAATGGTCAAAACTTTGTGACCTTATTTGTAACAATTGGCATACTACAGATAAACAATGGGAATCGTACCATCACATGGTTTTTTAACACTTGCTTCATTTCATCTAGGACCTTGGTTCAACAATCATAATATAAGTCGCAACGATCGTTGATAATCTCACTAATCAGCCTTTAAAAAAAGGTGCATTATCAATAATTTGAAAGACCAGAGTCCAAGCGTTGGTAGTTTGGGGGGCTATTCGTAGAATGACTGATAGTTTAGGAGGCAAAATTGTATTTTTCCCTTAAAAAACAATTTTATTTTTTTATTTTTTATTTTTTAAAAAAAATAAAAATGGAAAAATGCACCATTAGAGCATCTTGATTGATCGAACTCTATCTTGATTAATCCGTCTAATACAATAGGGTTGATCATATGTTTGATTGATTGGAGTAATACACTTAGATCGATCGATCGGACTAGTACACTAGGATCGATCTGACGTTCGATCGAACCTTCACTATGTCGAATTTGATCGATCGAACTCTACCACGATTGATCGAATTAATCGATCGGATGTGTCGCCGCTAATTTGATCAATCTAACTCTATCATGATTGATCGGACTAATGAACTAGGATTGATCTAATGTTAGATCCATCAAAGTAATGCATTAGGATTGATCGAATTTTCTATCAATCATATTATCCTATCATGATCAATCAAACTAGTATACTATGATCGATTAGACGTTTGATCCATCGAAGTAATGCATTAGGATCAATCGGATATTCTATCGATCATATTATCTTACCATGATCGATCAAACTAGTACACTATGATCGATTAGACGTTCAATCGAACCTTCAGTATGTCAAATTTGATCGATCGATCGATCAAACACTATCACGATTGATCCGACTAATGCACTAGGATCGATTTGATGTTAGATTCATCAAAGTAATGCACTAAGATCGATATGATCTTCTATTGATTATATTATCCTATCGTGATTGATCGGACCAGTACACTATGATCAATTAGACGTTCAATTGAACCTTCACTATGTCAAATTTGATCGATCGAACTCTATCATGATTGATCAGACTAATGCACTAGGATCGATCTGATGTTTGATCGATTGAAGTAATGTACTAAGGTCGATTGGATTATCTATCGATCATATTATCATACTAGGATCGATTGGACTAGTACAATAGGATCAATCCGATATTTGATCGAACCTTCACTACTATAGTGAAGGTTCGAATTTGATCAATCAAACTCTACCACAATTGATCGGACTAATGTATTAGAATCGATCAGATGTAATACTGCTAATTTGATCGATCAAACTCTATAACGATTGATCTGACTAGTGAACTAGGATCGATCTAATGTTAAATCCATCGAAGTAATGCATTAGGATCAATCGGATCTTCTATCGATCATATTATCCTATAATGAATGATCGGACTAGTAAACTAGGATCGATAAGACGTTCAATCGAACCTTCACTATGTTGAATTTGATCAATCGAACTCTACCACAATTGATTGGAGTAATGCATTAGGATCGATTGGATATTCAATCCAATACCACTTTTATTATTATTATTATTATTATTTATTATTTATTTATTTTTTTCATTAACTATTAGCGGCTACCTTTAAAGGTGACCGCTAATGGAAGATTATTAGCGGCGAATAAATCGTCCTCGCTAATATCTTCACAATAAAGAATTATTAGCGGCAGCACGAAATGCTGCCGCTGATAATCTCGCCGTTAATAGTATATTATTAGCAGCCACCTCAAAAAGTGGCCTCTAATGAACATTATTAGTGGCAACCTGTGGGCTGACGCTAATAACTTCATACAAACACCGATAATACTTTTATTTTATTTTTATTTTTTTTCATTAACTATTAGCGGCGATGAAAAATGTCGCCGCTAGTAGTATACTATTAGCAGCCACCTTATAAAGTGGCCGCTAATGAGATATTATTAGCGGCGACTTTAGGTCGCGGCTAATGTTTTTATTATTAGCAGCGATCAATGTCGCCCTAATAAGTTCCCAAAATTCCCGCCAAAGTATTAGCTACCACATATTAGCGGCGACGTGAAATTCGACGCTAATATTAATGTTATTGTGTATTAGCGGCCACATTGATGTTGCCGCTAATAGTGCATGATTAGCGTCCAATATTAGCGACGAGATATTTCTCGCCGCTAATTGGGTATTATTAGCGGCCATAATGCGCTCGCCGCTAATGATCAAATTTCTTGTAGTGACATTAGGGGAGAAAAAAAATCCTGATTCACTAAGAGCATCTCCCGCATTGTTATGCATTTTAGTTAGGGACAGGAAGTTCCTACAAACAGGTCTAATAAGTTGTCATGTGTACTCTAACATGTGAGAGAGATGTATTTTCAGGATATTCTCCGCCAAATCCTGATCAAAGAGTTGCCTTAATTTTTCTTCATACCATCTCCTAGGATTAGCAAGAACCAGATCAGCCACACCCATTTTCTTCATACAGGCACCCATATATATTCCTCCTCTTTTTTTTCTTTTTTTTTTGGACAGCTTTGAGGGAGTCTTCTCTGGCTTTGTTAAGAGGAGTAGGATCTTGCCTTTGAATATTGTCAATTTCAGAGGAAAAAGTTCCTGATGTTAGACTAAATATTTCCAAAACAATATATTTATTTCCTTTGTTTTAGAGCTTCAATTTATTACAGAGGATAAAGGCTGGGGAGCCATAGAAAAATCCCTGCCATGCTTGGACTACATAATAGAGAAACTAGAACAGTCAATCATCCAAAATGATTCAACTTTGAACAATTTGGGTGACCAAATCACCGCGAGTCGTATTTCCAATGACACGTTATTCCTTGCCTTGAATTCCAGATTTGACCCAGCACCATACATTATTCAGTGTCACTGCATTCCAGATGACCAATTTGCCCTTCATCCTCTTAAACTTAACTTGGCCCGAAATAGACCCCCCCCCCCTTTTTTTTTCTTTTTTACAGAAAAATTATGTTAAAGTTTTCTTTCAAATTAGTTTGTAAAATTTTTTTTTATTTAAAATATTTATTAAATCGATACATGTGATAAGAGTACGTGATTCTCACAATAACACTTTATATGTTCTATTAAAAATACAAAATAAAAAAAGATTGGGATAAACAAATTTGTTAGATATAAAAAGATAGATCTATTTAATCACTTACTCGAGCTATATTAATTAAAAATATTAAAGAATATAAGTAACGAAATAAGTAAGCAATTCAACAAATTTTAATTATCGTTTAAAACATAAGCGTAACTTGCAATTTATTTTGCCACACCTAACAATAATTTATTAATTGATAGTTATTTTTTAATATATATATACTATTTGCATTAAAGCAGCCTAGTTATTAGAATTATGTGAAACTGTAAAATTGAGAGCAAAATTTACTAATTGATAAGACAATATATGAATAATTGAACTACAAATATTACAAATATTGGCATCCCATCGGTTTCCGCGTGTAAACGCGTAATCTATATCACATTCCAGTCTCCACTCAACAGTCAACGTTATGCTGCGTCCTCTACAATAAATATAATCTCCAAACCCATCTCTCACCTCATTCTTTTCTCCAAGATATTTGAAACAATGGATCGTGTCCATCTCTCTCTTTCTTCCATCACAATCCTCTCCTTCTTCTTAACAATACTACCACCATCTTACTGCGTCGGAGATGAACAACCTTTTGTGGTGTGCAACCGTCCCTATAACTGTGGAAGCCTGATCAACAATATTCCGTACCCTTTCTGGGGAGACAGCCGACCTGAATATTGCGGTCATTATGGGTACAATCTCAGCTGCCGCAACAATGAATACCCAGTTCTCAGATTTGAAGCACTAGAATTCCGCGTGCTAAACATCAGCACAGCTAATCGAACCTTCACCATTGCAAGGTTGGACCTCTGGGATGGTCCTTGTCCTCCACCTTCAGTACTGTTCCAAACTACCACCTTGAATGACACGTTTGATTACGCTTCAACCGTTCAAAACATAACGTTACTCTACGACTGCCCTCCTCAAGACAACAAACCTGCAGCCCCAAATAGATTTAATTGCAGCCAGTTTGGAGTTAGTGATGGGAAAATTAATGCTTACATCGTAGACGAATTCCCCTTGGGCATCAATCTTTCACAACTTGTAGAGGAATGCAACCACAATATCAAGGTTCCGATTCTCCGGAGTAGTGGTAGAGTTCTTCGTGAAGACCCTCAGGGTGGAGCTCCGGCGGTAGTACTTCAACAAGCAATGAATCAAGGTTTTGATGTGGAATTCAACGATGCATTGGCGACTTCCTGTAGGGCGTGTGAGGCATCAGGTGGGGTATGCGGTTCTAACGCCACGGAGCCGTTTGTCTGCTATTGCCGTGACCAAGTGCAATCTTATACATGTCAAAAGCCCAGTATGCATGCTCTCTTCTCTTCTCGATCACTTTCTTAATTGAATGGCTTAGGCTGAACCATACTTCTTGTTCATTCATGACTTTGGTAGGCCAAGGAAATGATTCATCTTTTTCTCACTTTCTGCACTGTGACAGCTGCAATCTGATTAGCCCAATTTTTTTTTCCTCTTTTCTGTTTATGTGTTTGCTGTTTTCAACTAATTTCCGATGAATTAATGAGAACCACTAATTTACTATCATTCCACCAAGTCAATCATCCCTATTGAGCAAACACGTACTGATCGCACGCAGGATAGATAAAAGACGATACAAAAACATAATTCCCCATCCCAAATCTGTAAAATTTGAAAGATATGAAATTTCTAATAATCTTTCTCAATAATTAAATAAGAAAAGCCCATAAAAAAATTGCATATATAAGCCTTGTTTCCCAAACCAACTGTTAGGTTAATGTCGAAATCTACAACTTGTTAATTGCAACCAATTTTCAAAAGTTCACTTGCAAGTTGCAAGTTCATTTTTTTTTTCAGAAAATAAAAATAAAATAAGCACTACATGTTCTTTTTCAGTCAACAATTGCCTGTTAATGCCATTTCTTTCCTTACCCAATTTCTTTGATCAATATTGGTTAAAAAAAAAAAAAAAAAAAAAGTCGCAAGTTCAATTGATGGGTCAAACTTGGCAAACTATAAACACTAATCAAACTGCTAAACACCAAAGTTAAATTGACTGGGGTCGTGCTCGGGGTCCCCCAGAAGAATGCTCTTCTCATCTCTTACAGCCTTACATAGCTATGGTGGTTCCACGTCAACACCATAACTTGTCAAACAGTCGAAAGACAGGAAATCAAATCACTAGGAATGTTCATGCCTCTATTATATATTGATTGGGATTTGGGATTTTCCATGTCGGATAGAAGTCAGTTTACCCTTTTTAATATTAATTTCTTATTAAACCAAAAAATAATGAATAAACTGTGTGTTAGTACAGTTTCTGGTATGGTGTGAATCTGCATGTTCTTTTGAAGTTCTTGAGAGAAGTTTTTCATGCTTCTCAAGATATCTGCAAAACAATTAAAATTATGGGACCCTTCCGAGGATATCACTCCGATGCCTAAATTAGCTTTTGAGGAAAAAATCCACTCAATGCATGAAAAATTGAGTATTTGTTTATATATGGGGTATGAGCCTATTTATTGGCAAATAGGTAGAGATCAACGTACCTGAATTAAGTTTCCTGCTCCTTGTTGATCTAGAACTGCTGTAAGAGTTCTATTTGGATTCTGATCCTTCATTAAATATCTGATATGATCACTAGGAGTCCTATCTCGATTATATCGGGAATAGGACTACTGATCGAATTATTACTCATACTTCAATTCAACTTGAAGTAGAGTCCTAATTCGGATTTAGTGGGATAACTGATATCTAATTTATCGAAAATAGCTGCTAGTGTATATCTCCTGGGATAGGACTTTTCGGGAGTCCTGTTGTCTCCTCCTTGGGCCGGGATGAGTGAAATTTATTTCCAACAAACTAAGATGCTGATTTTTGAAAATAGTATGTTATATATTGATTAGGCCGATTGTTAAGTACTGTACCTGCATAGACGGAATTTTGAACTTAACTCGAAAGGGTCGAACTGGATTGAAAATTTTTAAGGGAACTATCATAATAAGGTTTTAAAAAAAATACCCTAAATATGCTAAAAGAAATTTTTGACCATTTTTTTGGGTGGGAAGAGGGGGCCTGGGAGGGGCCATGGCAGCTCCCAGTCCCACCTTAGCTCCGTCCCTGCTTCTGCTGGTTGATTCAATTGCAAAAATAGAGCAGATAAATGTAAGAAGATATGCAAGGCCTATAAGCTCTTAGGCACTCTCCTCTTGCAAATTATTTTTGAAAGTAAGTTTTACTTGTGGCTTATATCACACATGTAATCCAAAAAGAACGCATATAAACCTAATTATTATTCGTAATGCATGCATGTATGACTTAATGCTATGTCATTTCATGCCGCAATCCGCAATCCACAATCCACTCTTTCTGTAGCACTAGCTTTAATTAGCTGATTAAGATTCAACTCCTCCCTATAGCTTATTTGTAATAGAATTAACTTTCTTATTGTAAGATATATATATATATATATATATATATGCATGGAATTATCTTCGTTAAATACTGTTGAGATTTCAAAGCATGTCAATTTGGCTCGATCTGTTAGTCTTTCACTCAAGTGCTTTATTATTTCAAGTAAAACTAATACTTTTTACAACTTTACATGCAGGGAGTCGCAGCAATATCAAATTAAATGTAAAAATAGCATTGGGTAAGATACTTCTTCAATCGAATTTCTAGCTGATATTAACATTAAGATACTTGCTTGAACACCTTACGTGAATTATTAATTGCATCTGGAAGTGATCTATGGATCGTTTCTTTAACACATAAATAGCAACTCCCTTTCCACCGTACCCTTTCCGAGGGGCGTGGCTAATTATCAAGTCCTTAAGAGTATTATTTCATGCAATGATCGATGTAAGGTTTTGCTATCAGTTTTGGTAATCGATCGCTCCAACTTAGCTTGGAGTATTGGTAATCTTGAGTATTATTTCATGCAATAAAAAAATTATTATTTTGCTATATTAATTAACATTAAGACCCTCTTATTTTAACTTCTTTCCTTGGCTCTCAACTTATATTGAGCCATCCTATAACTTTTTATTTTATTTTATTATATATATATACTTTCATAATTCATGATTTTTGTCTGAGGCTCCCAGTCTGCGTATCAATTGAAAGTTAACTCTTTTATTCTGCTTAAGGTACGTGGATGCTAGGCCATCCTTATAATTTGCTTCTTCTTTTTTAGTCTGGTTCCATGACAAGAAAATGAGATTTTTTCAAGGTTTAGAACAGTACCAACTATAGCTAGTTTGAATTAATCTGGTTTATTCACTACATAATTTCAGAATTTATATTCTTTGATTACAGTCTCTTTATCTATTGGAGTTGGAGTTCTGATGGTTACAATATGCTGCTTCAAGAGAAAGTTCTCATCAAGTAAAATTATTTATTTTTGGAAGAAGGATAGTCAAACCCACAAAAGTGTCGAGGCCTTTCTAAGGAACAATGAACCTCTTGCCATTAGAAGATACAGTTATTCAGATATCAAGAAAATAACTAACTTTTGCAGAGATAAATTAGGCCAAGGGGGCTTTGGTGGTGTCTACAAGGGGAAGTTGCAAGATGGTTGTCCTGTGGCAGTGAAGGTTCTAAAAGAATCAAAAGGTAATGGAGAGGACTTCATCAACGAAGTTGCAAGCATTAGTAGGACCTCCCATGTCAACATTGTCACTCTTATGGGCTTTTGCTTTGAGGGTTCTAAAAGAGCTCTCATCTATGAGTTTATGCCTAATGGATCTCTCGAGAAGTTCATATACAAAGAAAATCCTTCCAAGGCTGATTGTCGATTGGAATGGGAGACTATACACAAGATTGCACTTGGCATTGCCCGTGGACTAGAGTACTTACATAGAGGCTGCAACACACGAATCTTGCATTTTGATATAAAACCTCACAACATTCTTTTGGATGAGAACTTCTGTCCAAAAATTTCTGATTTTGGCCTTGCAAAAATATGCGCTAAAGAAGAGAGTATCATATCCATGTTGGGTGCAAGAGGAACTATAGGATATGTAGCTCCAGAACTAATTTGTAGAAATTTTGGAAGAGTCTCTCACAAGTCAGATGTTTATAGCTACGGAATGATGGTTTCAGAAATGGTCGGGGGGAGAAAGAATATTGATATCGGGGTTGATCGCACCAGTGAATTATTTTTTCCACATTGGATTTACAGGCGTCTTGAACTAGATGAAGAACTAGGATTGCATGGCCTTATGAATGAAGAAGATAAAGAAAGTGCAAAGAAGATGATAATAGTGAGTTTGTGGTGCATACAGACAGACCCCTCAAACCGACCATCGATGAGTAAAGTTGTAGATATGTTGAAAGGAAGCCTCGATTCCTTACAAATCCCACCCAAGCCTTTCTTGTCTTCCCCACCAAGATCACCAATAGATCATTCAACTACAATGGAGTCATCGGACTCGTCACAGATGATTCTTTAATGTACTAAAATGTATCTTTTCTTGAAAGAGTCTAAAAATGGATCTTTTCTTTGAAGAGAATTCTTAATGTTGGATAAGAACCAAGAATCTCCAAGAATTGTATCGTTTATGAGCTTGCCAATGCGCATTATTATTAAAGACACTAGATTTGATCGCCTAAACTATGTCATAATATCTGCCGTGATATCCTTCATTGTGAATTTACAATACCGTGAGTCTTGGTAATTTGTTACATACTTTGATATAAGTACCTGGAATATGATCATTTTCATTTCATTTAATAAAATGAGGCTATCCATTTCAAATTAAAGGACATGATTTAAAGTTGATGCATCTAATGGTGTATATAAAGTCAATGTTGGCATATTCTTTTAAAAATTTAAATAATATAAAAATATACACGTACACCATTAGATGCATTAACTTTAAATCATGACCGTAAAATGGATATATAATATCAATTTCATTTAAAATGGAAATAATCTTAATACCGATACTAAATCATAATTGTATAATAAATTAAAACTAAGAGGAAAACCCTACACAATATTAGAAGCACTTAAAATTAACCAGAATCTTACCTAATGATACAAACATGAATTGAAACCCCAAATGGAAATGTGATACAAACTCATTACAGAGTCTCGAAAAATTGCAGGCAAAGTGTAAGGTTTATACGTTGTTCTCTGAGTTGATAAGAACGAACAGGAAATAGAAGTTACTAGAAGGCTTCACTATGAATTGGTAAAAAAAATAGAAGTTCTTTTTTTTTTTTTCTTTTTTATTATTTATTTATAAGAACCCATGGGCCGGGAGCCACCCCTTTTCTTTTTTACTTTTTTTTTTAAAAAAAATAAATAAATTTTTAAGTTTTAGGTTTTATATTTTTAATATTTTAATATTTTTTTTACTATGAGTGACACGTGTAATCATTCTATTAGTGTTAACGTGCAACATTAACGGTATTCGTCAAATGTTTTGACGGAATTTGATTGCAGTGACTAAATTGTTATTTCGGTTTACCCCGATGACCTCTAAATTATTTTTTATACTGCATGAAACGATTTATAATTTAAGTTAACCACAAGTACTAATGTTAAATTTGTCCCTTCAAAATATAATCTGAATTTTTCCTAAATTGGAGTTGGTTGTTGGATTTGTACATTTTTAAGACATTGTTGGATAGCAACTTAATCGGCTCAACTGACGAAACTTGGGCTGCAAATGCATTGAGCAAATGGATAGACTAATTCGAGCAATTTAAGAACAACTGGAAGACTCTAAAAAGAAAAAAATATTACAATAATTAATCAGTAAAAATTTTCTGGGATTAATATTTTGTCAAGATCATTTTTTACATTTTTGAAGTGAGATTACTTTTCTTAATTTCTAATCATATTGATATTTAAGGATCATAATGAAATATGGGGATCATGAAATTTAACAATGTGCTTGCTAAAATATTATTTCAATAAGAAGTGTGACCTGCTCGAGAAACAGATTAATAAAAAAATTAGTGAAAAAAGTTGGAATGTTACAAAAGGTTAAACACCTCTGGATTCATGGAAATTACTTGTTCTAATTGATAGCAATTTAGTTAGGTAATGTGAGAGAGCCTATATACATGGGATCCACATGTCGGGAAGGTGACCGAACAATCTAAAATTTATTTGGACCGAACAATCTAAAATTTATTTGGATAAATAGGTTACATATGATCAACTCTCTTACATTACTTGTCCAAATTATTAGCAATTCAAAAGATAATTTTTATGGATCCAAATCCAACACAGAGTCCCACTTCAAATATAAGCTTCGACTCCAAATAAAAAACCAGCCAATCCTAAACTATGGGTGAAGGGCATGAGACCTACCTTTTTGACTCAGGTCACCCCACTACATGCAAGTTGGTATTACTTTTTCCTTCAAACTAAAAAAAAAATTAAAAAAATCCAGATTCAATTTCCTTTAGAGCTGGTAATTCACGGAAATACGAGTGTTAGACTTTGATTAGTACTCTAGCTTCTCATATCATGAAAAATGATAAGAATCTGTATGTCATGAAGAATCAAATTAGTAACGGTAGGATTGACTTTTTTGTTCTCATTAATTTGTGAAAATTGGGTACGGGTCCAATGCCACCTTCTCAATACATATTTTTTTTTTTTTTTTTTTTTTTTAAGGTGCAATGAGAAATGATTACAAATCTATGGAACGCATATAAAATGTGGAGGAGGAATTTTTTCAAAACATGGAGGAAAAAGAACCAAATAAATAATCAGGTAAAGGTGAAAGGACAGGAATACAGTCAAAAAAGAATTTAGTTGCGACCCAATTTGTTACATAATATACACAGAAGTTTGCATTTCGATTAATTTTACATTCTCAATACTTAATATCTCATAAATTAGCAATGTGGGCTCACTTGATCAGTTAGATTTTACCATATTCCGACAATAACATAATGGTATTTGTACCTACAAATAGACCACTAAATTTTACTAATTAGTCGAATTGATTTGACCAGACTATTGAAGGACCCGGCTTGCATGCGGTAATTTAAAAGTACCACATGCATGCTGTAGTGGAAAACAGACCGCTTTTCAATTAAAAAATTTTGCAAAACTTAAACCTAATAATAAAAAATTTATTAAAACTTAAAAATTATAATAATTAAAAACCAAACATAAAAATACAAAAGGGTTGGCCGGGGTTGCCCTAGGGGGTTGCCGGCCACCCCATTATTGGCCAAAGGGGTGATTGGAGCCACCCCTTTAGCCGATCTAGGGTGGACGAACCACCCCAGATCGGCTTTGGAGGTGGCTGGCCAAAAAAAAAAAAAATTTGGATTTTGGGGGGTCGCCGGACCACCCCAAGGGCCATCATAAATCAAATATAACTCTCTCTTAAGGACAACGACACAGCCCCTAGATTTTTTTTTTTTTTAACGAACTCAGCCCCTAGATTAAGTGCTTTAAATGTTGGAAAATATATAAAATTAGGTAGGTGGTTTACTTGCTTTACAACTAAGTTTTTGTCTTATTAAAATCAATTCATAGGTCTATGTAATATGAAAAAAAAATAAAAAAAATAAAAATTACTCACTGTATTAAAACTCCTTTAAAATACTTAACAAATTCTGTTAGTGTGTCGCGCCAATGCCAGTCGCCAATTATGTTAATGTGCTACAGTCACCTCTGGTGTAGCTAGCTCACAGGTCACCCCAAAGGCGCCACCCCTATGGGCCAAAGTAGCGTTCGAACTTTTCAATGGGTTGGGTGTAGGGGTAAAAATACAGATACATATGTGAAAATTGTTGCTATTACTTTTAGGTATCCGTATCAACATCCGCATAATGCGGTTATTATTAGCATCTGCATTGTTATTACAATTATTATCTGTTATCCGCATAGGAGGTGATGGATGCTTTGAGACTTGAAGTTGTAATTCCTATTTCTAGTAAATACAAAAATGTATTATCTATAATTGATCGCTATTATTCAAATTACACTTTCTAATAATTTTGCCATAAATTTTTCATCTCATACATTATTTAGCTTCCTCTATCATCTATTTATAATTGGTGAATGGAAAAATTATTTGAAATAATAATAATAATAATAATAATAATAATAATAAAAGAAGAACATATACGATAATTAAATCAGAACAAATTAGAAAAGCATCCTAACAGTGAAATCCAATATATATATATATATATATATATAAAGGAAAAATGCGGATAGCGGATATGCGCGGATAGCAAATGCAAGAAATTATTATCGGCCTGCATTTTTACCCCCTAGCTGCAGGTGGCTCGTGGGCCATCCCCAGCCACCCCCAACCAGGGGGTTTTTGCCGAGCCTCCCCACCCCACCCCACCCCACCGCACCCCTTCTCTTTGTTTTGTTTTGTTTATTTATTTATTTTTTTGTTAAAAAATAATTTAATTTTTGAACTTCTTAATTTCTTTAAGTTTTTTAGTTTATTTATTTTTTATTAAACAATGACACATGTTATTTTATTAGCGCTTACGTGGAGCACTAATGGAATTCATCCATAAATTAAGTGTTTTAACAGAGTTTAACTGGACGGAGTAATTTTTTTTTTTTTTTTGGCTTACCCCATGAATCTTTGAGATCATTTTGATACAACATAGAGCTAATTGTAAATCAGGTAAACCAAATGGGCTGATTTTGTTTTTTCTCCTCTAATAGTTCGATAAATTCAGTGGCCAAGTCCAAAAATTATTATTGTAATGGGCATAACTAAAAATATGATAAACACAATTACAATAGAAATGAAGTAATTTATCAAATAATATTTATATCACAAAAATATATATCTATAAAAGTTCATAAATATGTGCTAAAATTGATATATTAGCAACGTAACATGTTGACACTAGTACAAAATAAAGAAATACAAAAATTGTCTAAAACAATAATCTATGTTCTTTTAGAGAAACAAAGTCATCAAATATCGAAATTGAATTGAAGTTCTTAGCAATTTTCCTTTCAATATAAACAATTAAATTATTTTAAAAAAAATTCTTTTTTCATTTTGTTGTAAAGTCTTATTTTAACAATTCTCATTCAATAGTACCCCAAACCACCCCCCACCAAATATATATATATATATATATAGAGTCTAGACAGACAAATGTTTGGTATAGGAGTGGCAACTGTAACTAGGTTGTTTCTATTATCGGCCCACCATCTGAATATGTCTCTTCTCGAGTAATATTAAAATTATAAAAAATTGATGAAAATGCCGTTCATATAAAATTATAAAAATTCTTAAAAGTATAAAACTAAAAACTAAAAACTGAAAATAAACGAAAAAAAAAATTAAAAAAATAAAATTTAAAGTTTTGTTATCTTTTTGTTTGTCTTGCGGCCATTAAAATTTTTTTTTATAATTGATAGTTTGAGGAATATTTACAATTAAGACAGGTATTTGAAAAGAATATGTGTAATTTTGTTTTTTTTTTTTTTTGTTTTTTTAGAGATAAAATACTGCAAACTTTGCTCCATGTACGGAATTAACCAGAATATTATTATTATTATTAAAGAATTAATCAGTCTTACTGGAGAGCAAATACACACAAACTCAGGTTCATCTTATAGGGGTCGAGGTCTAAGTAGTAAATAGCACAAAAGAAAGGGACCATTCCGCAATTCCAATGCAAGCTTATATATATATATAAGCTTACCAACTTCAATTTGTGTATTAGTTTCCAACATTTCACAATGTCACAGCCTCTAAGCTTGCTCCTCCTTATTCTCTCCCTCTCCCTCGTCTTCCTCAACTCTTTAGCTGCCAATTCTACTTCTTTATCACCACTATGCACCCCGCACCATTGCGGCGACATTCTGATCAGCTACCCCTTTTGGCTGCACGGTGATAATGCCACCTCCAATGAATCATATTGTGGCTACAACGGCTTCGGTCTCACGTGCTCGTCAGCCGGCAAGAAACCTATACTTGCTTTCCCCGGCAATACATACTACTTAAAGAAAATAGATTATGCTCAATACACCCTCACCCTTGTCGACATGGACGCCGCGAACCAATTATGTCCGAGGGTGCGTCACAACGTTGCTCTCAGCACGCTGCCATTGAACTTTTCCGGTGGGGATCTGCACCTCAGTTTTTACTTTAACTGCAGTCCCTCCTACACAACACTTGAACCGGTGCCTTACATAGGGTACTTGGGGGGATCATATAATGGGAACCGGTCTTTTGTTTTTGTGGAGGGGAAGAGACGGTGGCGGGGTTTGAATGGGCAAGTATTTGCGAGGAGAAAGTGGTGGCGACTGTAATGAGGACGAAGATCGATCTTGGCAATCTGACTAGTGGGTTTATTGGGGCAATAAAAAGTGGGTTTGTGCTTGATTGGAAGCCGCTTCAGGAGTGCGGTGCCTGTGAGAGCTCTGGTGGGTATTGTGGGTACAGCAGTACTGGCGAGGACGCCAAGTTCTCGTGCTTTTGCGAGGATGGCAGCATCAGTGGTGAACGCTGCAAAGGTATGCTCTCTATTGCTCTGACAAGTGTTTTTTCCATGACATGATTACATGATCTGCCTAATCTCATGTTAGGCACATGTTAATTGTTAAGAAATTCAATGGCATGATTACATGACCTGCCTGTTCTCATGTGGGATCCGGTCACGTGCATTATGCCACGTGAATTGTTCAGGGATTTAGGATTTTCTGTAATTGTTAAAATTGTAGGGGTTGTAACTTCAAAAAATTCATTTCAATGAATGGTAATAGTTATGACGTATTATTCATTTGGAGTCCAAACATAAATTTCAAGGAAGAAGCCAAGCAATCACCCCTAAAATTAATGGGTGTTCCGACCCGTCTTTCGAGACATTTTAGGATTGACGTAGCGGAAGACTAAGGTAACTAATCAAAGAACAGCGTCTTCAATTCTGCAAGGAGAAGCGTCTTCGTCTTCTACTCCAAAAGATAAACAAGCCCGCAGGCTAAAAGAAAGATAGAACTCCGCAGAGTATTTGAGAGAGAATTCTCTGATTTTATAACAATTCAATTGATTGAGTTTTTACATAATAAGCAAGCCTATTTATAGGAGAGAAATACTTGTAGAGAAATACTTGTAGAGAAAGTAATCCTAATCCTAATAGTAATAGTAAACCTTATTCTAATAACAATAGTAAACCTTATCCTAGTAGTAAAAGTAAACCTTATTTTAAAAGGAAATCAAATAAATAAAAACTATTTATTAGGGATCTTCTAGAAACTTCTAGGGACCTTCATGTGCTACATCAGTCTCCCCTTCTTGAAAAGAACTCGTCCTCGAGTTAAATTCAGACTCCGCTTGAGGGAAATATTCAAAAATGTCTGCCACGTTGAATGTTGAAGATATCGCCAAATCCTCGGGAAGGTCAACGACATATGCATTATCGTTAATCTTTTTAAGTATTTTGCATGGACCGTACTTCTTATTCCTCAGCTTTCCAGAAACACCAGTCGGTAATCGTCCCTTGCGAAGATATACCATCACAAGATCACCTTCTTGAAAAATCTTTGATCGCCGACCCTTGTCTGCTGCTGCCTTGTACTTAGCATAGGATTTTTCTAGATGCTGACGAACTTCCTCTTGGGTAGCTTTCACCCGTTCTGCTAAATGCTTTGCTGCGACACTTGCTCCCGGTAACTTAGGTAAAACTGCCAGATCTACTGCAAGTCTCGGAGTTCTCCCATAGACGACTTCGAATGGTGCCTTCCCAGTAGATCGATTCACCATGTTGTTGTAGGCAAACTCAGCCTGAGCTAAAGCCAAGTACCATTGCCTCGGTTTATCGCCTGCAATACAACGAAGTAAATTACCTAGAGTTCGATTAACAACTTCTGTCTACCCGTCCGTCTGCGGATGGCTCGTGCTACTGAACTTCAATGCTGTGTCGAACCGCCTCCATAATGTTCGCCAAAAGTGGGACAAAAACTTGGTGTCTCGATCAGAAGTGATAGACTTTGGGATCCCATGCAATCGAACCACCTCTCGAAAAAATAGATTGGCCACTTGAACAGCATCAGATGTTTTCTTACAAGCAACAAAGTGAGCCATTTTGGAAAATCTATCCACAATTACCATTATAGAATCTGCTCCTCGTTGGGTTCTCGGGAGACCCAATACAAAATCCATAGATACATCTTCCCACGGTTCTTCCGGTATTGGTAAAGGCATGTATAGTCCTGTATTTTGAGTTTTCCCCTTGGCGACCTGACAAGTCTGGCATCGTCAGACAAAATTACCTACTTCTTTTTTTAGTTGCGGCCAATAATATCGCTCCTCTACCAGAGCAATAGTCTTATCTCTTCCCAGATGACCACCCAATCCTCCAGCATGTAATTCTCGGATTATTTGTTCCCGTAAGGAACTCCTCGGAATGCATAGCCGATTCCCACGAAATAAATACCCCTCCTGAATGTGTATCTCGGAAACTGGTTGCCCCGCCTTGCAACGCTTCCAAGTCTCACCAAAATCCTCATCTTCCTCATATAACTCCTTTAGGCACTCGAATCCAGTCACTTCAGCTTTCATGGTTATCAGCAAGGTAGCTCGACGGCTCAAAGCATCAGCTACACGATTCAGTTTGCCCGACTTATGCTTGAGAGAAAAAGTGAACCGTTGGATATAAGAAACCCACCGAGCATGCATCCGATTTAGATTCTTTTGACTATTGATGAACTTCAATGCTTGATGATCGGTATAGAGGACAAACTCTCGTTGGATTAGGTAGTGCTCCCACACCTTGAGCGCTCTTAAGACAGCATAAAGCTCCAACCCATATGTTGACCACTAAAAAATTCCACAGGCTTCCCTCCTTGAGATAACACAGCTCCTATCCCGACGATTGATGCATCACACTCAACTTCAAACAGCTTGTCAAAGTCGGGTAAGGCAAGTACAGGTGCCGTGCATAGTTTTTCTTTGATGATTGAGAAACTTCGCTCAGCTTCGTCACCCCAGTTGAATTTTCCTTTCTTCATACACTCAGTGATTGGTGCTACAATACTGCTGAAATTCCGAACGAACCTTCTATAGAAAGTTGCTAACCCATGGAAACTTCTTACTTCTCCCACTGTCTTAGGCATAGGCCATTCTCTGATGGCTCTCACCTTTTCTTCATCCACTCTGATTCCATCGGCACTAACCACAAATCCGAGGAAGACTAATTGATCCATCATGAAGCTACACTTCTTTAAGTTGATAAACAACTTATTTTCACAGAGGACCTCCAATACTTTCCTCACGTGATCCATGTGATTCACCGGGTTGCGACTATAGATAAGAATATCATCGAAATAGACAACAATAAACTTTCTGATAAAAGGTTTCAATACCTTATTCATGAGTCGCATGAAAGTGCTTGGTGCATTTGAAAGACCGAAAGGCATCACCATCCTATCGTAAAGCCCCTCTTTAGTCTTGAACGCAGTTTTCCATTCATCTCCCGGTCGTATACGGATTTGGTGATATCCACTCCTCAAGTCAGTCTTCGAAAAAATCTTAGCCCCAGATAGCATATCAAACATGTCACTTATTCGGGGAATTGGAAATCGATACTTGATCGTGATCTTGTTTATTGCCCGGCTATCCACGCACATTCGCCAACTTCCATCTTTCTTTGGTACAAGTAAGGCCGGTACTACGCATGGACTCATACTCTCGCGCAGATGTCCCTTCTGAATTAACCCCTCTACCTGCTCTTGCAAAATAGCATTCTCCTTTGGGCTCATTCGATAGTGTGGCAAGTTTGGGAGACTTGCTCCTGGCACTAAGTCAATACAGTGCTGGATATCTCTCATGGGTGGCAGGCCTTCGGGCATCTCTTCAGGCATGATGTCTCGAAATTCTTCTAATATCGGTTGCATTATCTTGGGAACTTCTTGTGAGACGGAATTCGGCGTTCCCTTAGTCACCAATGCTACGATGTCTCGGGCCTCCTTAACTTCTTCTATAAATTCTGAACCAGTGGATAGGAGGACAGGCTTACCCTTGGAATGAGTTGAATTTTCGACTTCTTGTAAGGGTCGAAATATTATCTTCCGACCATCCCGAAAGATAATGTAAACATTAGCCCTTCCTTGGTGCTGGGCATCCACATCAAATTGCCAAGGTCTTCCCAGGATTAAGTGGCATGCGTCCATCTCCACTACATCACATAAAATAGAATCTGAGTAATGTTTACCGATTGAGAATGTGAAACGACTTCTCTCGGTTACTAGTGTCTCGGTTCCTCGCTTGATCCATCCGATCTTGTATGGAGCAGGGTGCTTCTCAGTTTTCAAACCCAACTTCGATACGATCTCCTTTGACACTACATTCTCCCCACTACCACCATCAATAATCACATCACATACCCTTTGGTTGACTGTGCAGCGAGTACGAAAAATCTTATGCCTTTGGGATTGATCTTCTTGCCTCGGGGTCAAGGATCGGGAAAGTGGGATTCCCTCATCAGCGTCAGCCAACTCCTTTTCCTCATATTCGGGTGTATCATCATCTCCATGCTCGGATCCTTCTTTTGGCTCAGGTTCGACCAAGTTTACCATCTGTCTCCGGGGACATTGATGAGATCTATGTCCTGGTTGGTTGCATTTGAAACACTTGTCTGGACCGGGCCGTGCGTACGGATTGTTGGATGGTTGTCTCGGGATGTTTGAACTGCTACTGGCTCCTTTTCCCGTGGAAGTCACTGGTTGACTTGGTGTGACCGTCAGAACTAGAGATTGCTTTCCCCGACCTTGTGTTGCTCTCGTTGAATCGCTCGGGTTTCGCTCCCAAGTTGGTGCTCTAGGCCGCTCCAATTGCTTCTCGGCTCGAGTTGCCAAGCTAACTGCCTCGTTCAAAGTAAAGACAGGATGCATAGAGACTTTATCTTGTATTGCTACACGCAGTCCACCAATAAACCTTGCAACTTGTTGATCTTCTGTCTCCATGAGATCATTCCGGGCGGATAGGCGATAGAAATCATCAATATACGCCTGAATGGTTCGACCTCCTTGTCGACATTCTTGGTATTGCTGGAATAGTCGTTGCTCAAAATCCGGTGGTAAAAATCGTGCTTTGAGTAGCCGCTTCATCTTCAACCATGAAGTTACCGGTCCCTTCCCTTGTCGAGCACGGGAAATCTGTAATTTCTCCCACCAAGCAGAAGCTCCTCCCTTGAATTTGTATGCCACTAATTTCACCTTGCGATCCTCGCGAATATTCATGTAATCAAAGAACCTCTCTACCTCTGTCACCCAATCTAGGAAATCTTCAATTTGAAGATGCCCGTTGAATGATGGGAGATCAATCTTCATTCGGTATTCATGGGATTCCTCCCTACCGTGATCCTGACGTCTGGGTTGCTCTCCATAAGCATCCCGGTGGCCAGCGCCTTCATAGACATTCCCCATATGGCCAGCTCCACCGCGCTCATAACCTCTGAAGCCTGCGCCGCCGCCATGACCGGCGCGCCTACGTCCTTCACCTCGTCGATCTACTCCATCATTCTGTCCGAACACCCCTTCAGCGAAGTCTTCATCGTCACTAAGATCCTCATAGACCGGTGGTCGGTTTATGGGTGCAAGTTGTCGGTGAAGAATAGGCCTCACTCGAATCCCATCGTCATCATGGGCATCATTGTCCCTATGATTACGATTAGGACTCATGTGCATGCGCTCCATCATCTCTCGCATTTGGCGCATCTCTTCTCGCATTGTTTGCTGGAACTCTTGGAATTCGGCTTTCCAAGGAGCCTCCCTGTCACGATCAGCGTCGTTAGGGGGATTGTCACCGTTGCGTTGATTGGCCATGATCAGGATAAAGCCTGCTCTGATACCAACTGACGTAGCGGAAGACTAAGGTAACTAATCAAAGAACAGCGTCTTCGATTCTGCAAGGAGAAGCGTCTTCGTCTTCTACCCCAAAAGATAAACAAGCCCGCAGGCTAAAAGAAAGATAGAACTCCGCAGAGTATTTGAGAGAGAATTCTCTGATTTTATAACAATTCAATTGATTGAGTTTTTACATAATAAGCAAGCCTATTTATAGGAGAGAAATACTTGTAGAGAAAGTAATCCTAATCCTAATAGTAATAGTAAACCTTATTCTAATAACAATAGTAAACCTTATCCTAGTAGTAAAAGTAAACCTTATTTTAAAAGGAAATCAAATAAATAAAAACTATTTATTAGGGATCTTCTAGAAACTTCTAGGGACCTTCATGTGCTACATCAGTCAGATCCCTGGTTAATGCCGCAGTTTCTCCAGTCGTTTGTTTCGCTTGCTTGTTTTGACTTCATCATAGATTTCCTTTTCTCTAGTTTTTTCTTTTCTTTTTTTTTTTGCTTGCTTGTTTGAACACTGCATATATTTCTTCATTATTTTTATTGCTATGGAAAGCTTTAATTTTCGCATATGTTTTTTCTATATTCATTATTACTGATAGTATGAAAACTATGTGGTAAGGCCATGGAACTATTTATATTAAGGCCGTGGAAGTTGAGTTTTCTGCACAGCAAGTATCCAATTAAGTAGTTGTTTTTAAAAGGGAGTTTGGCTTTCTTGAAAAGCCAACAGTTTAGATGCATTTTAAGAAGTGTATTTGTTAATTGGGAAAAGTACACATATACTCTACAAACTACCATTTTATTGTTAATGTGTAGCACCCTGCCTTTACTTAATGAAAGACGAAAGTGAAAATCTCCGATCTCCACTAAGCACTACTATCTCAACCTCAATATTATGAAAGTTCATATATCTCACAACGGTATATATATATATATATATATATATAAGATAACCCTCATAGAACACATCAGAGCTGAAATTATGATTTTTATATTATACAGATTCTTACATTGTACTTACATGATAAAACAACACATAAGTAGTTATACATCAAAAGTACTTAGAATATATCTAATTATAGGTACACTCCAAAAGATAGGCATTTTCAGGATATTTACAACAAGTAAGACACAAGAAAACATTATCCATAATACCCTAGACAGCCATATGATTCATCCTCACCCACTTCCATACCTGCATCAACATCTATGTAATTGTGGTGTTGCCACATTTACGTAGGCAAATTAATGAGTCCACAGTCTCAATAACTCTAAGAATTACTGAGCATTTCCAAATATGATCCATGGTTTTAGAAAATATTTCTAACATGGTGATTATAATGATAGCTATGTTAGGTTTACCAAAAATAATCATTTTATATAATTCATAGTTGATAAGATAAGCACATAAAGCTGTTTAATAATACATAATAAAATGTACTTATCTTTTCCTTGACATTTGTTTAATACGTATAGTATAGCTTTACATATATCAATATACATGTTACTTGCATCTCATAAAATGTATATGTATATAAGTATAAAGCATTAATGAAACAGTTCACAAATCACAAAACATATAAATCACATTATTCATTATATGCAATGCATTCTTCTCTCATTTTTCTCTAGGAGACTCTTATGGCTCTTCCGGCTTCCTAAAGGACTTGAACGTACCTTTCGTTTATGCATGGCTATCAGGAGACACCTTAGGCTTCTCGGTTAAAGTCTATAGAAGACACATTCAGCTCCTCGTTTAAATATCATTTTTAGAAAATTTTCTGGTTTCTTATTTAATCTGTAAGGTACCTTCAGCTTCCACAATTAACATAAGACCATCCTATAGTTTTACATTAAGACATTCTGGCTTCTTATTTAACCTGGAAGGCACCTTCGACTTCCACAGTTAACATAAGAAAATCTTTTGGCTTTACATTCAACTTTAGGATGACCTTCTGGCTTCTTCTTTAACTTGGAATGCACATTTGGCTTCCACAGTTAACATAGAACAACTTTTTGACTTCATATTTAACTTCGAAAGACCTTCTGACTTCCAAGTTTTTATTTTCTTTTATTCTTATTAATCAACAATATGTAATAACATATCTCGCTTAAAATCATTCTTTTATTCTTATAATCATCTCCTTTCATTTCGCAAATAATTCCAACACATTAATTAAAAACATATAAACATGTTATTCATAAAATACTCAGGCTCATGTAATTTTAATAATCGTAATTCAAAAACTTTATCAAATACTTCAGTAAGTAAAATACTCATAAAAACAGTATTATTTCTCAGTAAGTAGTTATACTTACCACTTTGAAGACTGTTTAAACGCTCTTCTTGTCTTTAATAACTCACTACAATTTATTGCGCCCACGCACGACAGTATATTAGGCTAATATCAATTTTAAAAAGCTAATATCTAGACCATTGATTATTTTCCTTATACTCTGTCTAAAAACGGACAATATAACGACATATATCTAAAATGTCATAATGTCATTTGGACATCATCGTCTATGAAGCTTGACCACCTATTTTCATACTGGCATTACTGCGGCATGAGTATAATATTTATCGAAAATTTCTAATATTACTTGGGCATTACAACAGCACTAGTATAATATTTATCTAAAATTTCTAACATTACTTGTGCATTTCAACGGCGCTATGGTCAAATACCTAATAATATTTAAGCAGCACAACGAAGCATTTGTAATATTTGAAAGAATGATTGAATATAATATCATTCTCTGAAATATTCAATCACATTTTTTCGAATAATTTAGGAATTATATTGACATAATTTAAATTCTACTAACAAGAATTGACATAAATTAGGATAAAAGAATTATACCCGGCCACTTCCAGTAGCTCAAAAGCTTACTATTATTCTAAAATATTTCTCTCTTTTTTTTGCAATGAAAAATACTGCACAGGATTGGAACCTTTGGGACTTAAACGGTATTTTAGGAAAAGAATCAAATGGTGGAAATATTCTAGAATATGCTACCGCGTGTAAAAAGTGATGGTGAAAAAAAACAAAAAATCTTACAAACCCAGCGGGTTCTACAGTGCACGTGAATGCTCTGGTGCATAAAGAATCATCTAAAATTTGGTAGAACCAAATTCAGCTTAGCTTAGGCGTGAAGTCACCATCTCAACACAAATTTGGAATTTTTTTTTCTTTAAACAAAACACTATCTAGTTTGGTCAGTACCTCACAAAAACAAATATGCTTAAATGCTCTAGTTTTCACATGAATGCTAGTGAAGATCCTTAAAAATATATTTTATATATTTATTTATTTTACAACTTTTAAAAAAAAAAGAAAAAAAAAAGAAGAAGAAGAAGCTCCCAAAGTTTAAAAAATTTCATTTCTCTTTGAGCCTAGTTCGAATTGTCCACTTCTCAAACTAAACTGAGAACATAAAATTAGATATAAAATATATTTTCCAAATATATTTGATCTAATTTAATACCAATATTAATTCCAAAAATATTCTTTTTGTCATCCTAAGAAATCCCTTGACTATTACATTCTCCCATTTTTATTGAAATTTCGTCCTCGAAATTTTAAATGTAATATAATATATATGGATGCGGGTTTAAAACTTAATAATAATAGGTTAAAGCTTTACATACTTATTCCTTTTGAGTCCATCTTCAAACAAATGTGGCTATCTGTTTTTCATCTCTTATTCTAATTCCCATGAAGCTTCTTTCACGCCATGATTTTGCCATAGTATTTTCACTAGCGGAATGGTCTTTGTTCTTAGCAGCTGCTCTTTAAGATTCAAGATTTGAATCGGCATTTCTTCGTATGTTAAAAGTTCTCTTGAATTTGTAAAGGCTTAAAATTGATAATATGCAAAGGATCATGCACATACTACTTGGAACACATCATGTACTCCAGCTAACTCTGGCGCCAATGCAACTCTATATGCCACCGGCCCCACTACTTCTTTCACCACATAAGGGCTTACATACCTCAGGCCTAGTTTACCTTTCTTACCAAATTGAATTAACTCTAGCACCAATGCAACTCTATATGCCACAGGCCCCACTACTTCTTTCACCTCAAAAGGGCTTACATACCTCAGGCCTAGTTTACTTTTCTTACCAAATTGAATTACACCCTTTATTGGCGAAACCTTAAGAAATACTTAGTCGCCAATTTCAAATTCCAACTTGTAGCGATGTTGATCCGCATAGCTCTTTTGTCGACTTTGAGCCGTTAACATTCTTTTTCGAATGATTTCAATCTAGTCTTTGGTGTCTTGCACTATCTCTGGTCCCAATAGCTGCCTCTTGCCGACTTCATCCCAATATAATGGTGATATACATTTGTGTCCGTATAAAACCTCATACGGTGTCATACTAATAGTTGCTTGAAAACTATTGTTATAAGTAAACTCAATTAAAGGCAGGAATTGAATCTAATTACCTTTAAATTCGAGTACGCATAATCTCAGCATATCCTCAAGAATTCGGATGGTTCTTTTTGATTGGACATCAGTTTGCAGATGATATGCCATACTAAAATACAATCTTGTTCCCATTGCCTTTTGTAATCTCTTCCAAAATTTTGATGTAAACTAAGGATCTCGATCAGATACTATCGAAACAAGCACTCCATGCAACCTAACAATTTTCCGAATGTACAATTCTGCTATCTTTTGCATGTTATCAATAATTTTAAAAAGAACAAAATGAGCACTTTAAGTAAGTTTATCAACTATTACCCAGATAGCATCTTGTCCGCTTGGTGATCTTGCAAACCTACCACAAATTCTATTGCAATTTGATACACTTCCATTTTAGAATGTTAAGTGGTTGTAGTAGCCTTGCCGATCGTTGATGTTTAGCTTTTACTTGCTGACATGAAGGACATCGTGTTACATATTCCGCAATATCTCGCTTCATATCAGACCACCAATAATTTTTCTTCAAGTCTTGGTACATATTAGTACTCCCTAGGTGTATAGTATACTGAGTTTTATGTGCTTCATCTAATATCTCTTTTCTTAGCTTAGCGTCATTTGGCAACACAGCCCTGGAATCACTTGTTTTGAGAACCATCAGAGGCAAAGTCAAAACCAGTAGCTTTTCCATGACTAGCTTTTTATCTAAGCTCTTTCAATTCTAGGTCTTTTTCTTGAGCTACGTTGACCGAATCTGCTAACATTGGTAGGATAAAAAGCGTTGCAAGGCTCGTATATCCAATTGTTGGCCTTGTATTCAATTGGTTCCTTCCAAATTGCTGAGTAAACTGATCCGGAATTGGCACAGGGTCTGATACTTCACTTCATGATTTTCTACTTAATCTACAACGACATTTGCCTTACCCGGATGATAAAAGATATAACAATCATAATCCTTTATTAGTTCTAACGATCATCGTTGCCTCATATTCAGATCGTTGAACATATATTTGAGGCTCTTATAATTTGTATATATCTCACATTTTGATCCATAAAGATAATGCCTCCAAATTTTTAAGGCGAAAACTACCACCGCTAATTCCAAATCATGAGTTGGGTAGTTCCATTTGTGATTCTTTAGTTGTCTTGATGCATAAGCTATCACTTTATCTTATTGCATAAGCACACATCCCAATCCCTTCTGAGAAGCATCACTATAAACCACAAATATTTCTTTATCTAAAGGAAGAGCAAGAACTGGTCCAATCACCAATCTCATCTTAAGTTCTTGAAAGCCTGCCTCACACTCATCACTCCAGACATAATGAGTGTCCTTCTGTGTCAATGCAGTCAGAGGTCCCGATAGTGCAAAGAATCCTTCCACAAATCTCCAATAATAGCTAGCAAGTCCTAAGAAACTGCAAACCTATTTACCCCCAAACAGGCCATGGGGTGGCTCAGCCATCCCTACACCTTTATTTTTTTTATTTTTTATTTTTTAATGTATTTACTTTTTTAAAAAAAAAATTAAAGCTATTTATTTTTTTTTTCAAATTTTTTTACTACATTGGACACGTGTCAACACCCTAGAGGTGTTGACGTGTACTTCTGTCAATTTTGGACAGAAGTATCATCTCCGTCTTTCGCTATAACTAAGGTACCATATACGATATGAAATGAACCACAAGGAACAAAAAACTATATGCGTTAAACCACATGGGATCAACCCGATTTAACCCCACCCCCCCGAACAAAAAAAAAAAAAAAAAGACATTTAGGGTTTGAAATTGAATAAAGTGTTTTACCAAACCGACCCTAAAAAGTTTAATTAAAAATAGAAGGCTGAGATTGGAAAGAGCAAGATATCCATAAAAAGTCCATGTTCTCACGAGATCAAATGTAATTCTTAACCATTCTCATGATGGGGAGAGTTCCTACATATATATTGAGACCACAAATTAATACGAATTGCTTTTTTCTTTTTTCTTTTCTTTGTGGTTAGACAAAAATAAAAAAAAAATATATAAATAATAATAATAAAAAAAAACCTTAAAATATCTCTTTGATGATCATTGAAAATAAGTTGGTTTCAAGAACAAAATAGTTCTGGAGAAATCATTTGCTAAAGGGTTTCTATAGGCTTTTGCTTTGACTAAGTTTATCAATCTCTGAAGTGTGAAAAGAAAGCAACAAAAAAAAGAACAAGAAGGAATATTTATATGGCCTTCATTATACAAGTTGAACAGTAAATTGTGTGTCCATATGAATGATGCAATCAAATAGTAAAAGAACAAAAGAAAATGGATATGGGCTACTTCGAAAGAGCCTTGATCTCCAATGACTACTTCGAGGGAGCCGTGGCCTCCAATATACCAATAAAGGTTCTAGGTTTTCATAATATTCAGCATGATATTTTATTCATTAGGGTTATAGAAGACGGCTATATCATAAGACATAACTATTAGGTCTAGCCGTCATTACATCATGCAGGAAAATTAACTAGGAAGGAAATAAACTAGTGGAAATACATTTCTTATTAGCTAAAACATATAGGGAAATAATATATGGAGATTCTACTGCTTATTCATTGTTGTCTTGGGGATTCGGTACTGCCAAGTGTGCTTGTGACGACCCTTTTTTTTTTATACAAACATACAAACAGATCTTCACTGTGGCACGACGATATGCCGCAAAGCCAACATATGGTACATACCCCATAATATGTACCTGGTAAATCAGAGTATAACATCTATCTACTATGCAGCGGAAAGCATAAACCTAATAGCAAAAATCGCATCTTATACATCTATCACAAATTAACAACAACAAGAGCCATTTAACATCTATTTGTTTAAGTCTTTCCTCAATATAAATACATAACAGAAATTGTTTATACAACAAGTGACACAAGTGTCACAAGCCATAAATAGAACCTATAAGACAATGGACAACCCGTGGTCCACCAATTACGACCGTTGCGGTGAGCTTCAGTCATAATATCTCAAGTACACTTCTGCAATGTCATTAACAACGACCGGAGTACCTACAGTCAAAAGAACTTTATCTATTCGGTTGTGGTGGTAGCCACATCTGTATAGGTAAAAGTATGAGTTCACTGCCTCAATAAGAAGTGTTGGGGCCTCAGTAGTATAAAACTCACTAAGTATACAATATACACAAACATAATTGCATGCAAGGTTCAACAACATTATTCACAAATCATTAAGTTCACACAACAACACATTATCGAGTACAAGTCACACTGTTCAACCTTCCGCCCCCACGGACGGTGAAAGAGGTTCGCTCTTTTCTGGGCCATGCGGGATTTTATCGGTGATTCATCCAGGACTTCAGCAAGATCGCCCGGCCCTTGTGCAAATTGTTGGTGAAGGAGGCCCTTTCATTTTTTACGAGGACTGCAAGAAGGCATTTGGGGCCTTGAAGGCAATTCTGACGTCCACACCCATCATTCGGCCCCCGAACTGGGGTACACATTTCGAGATCATGTGTGACGCGTCCGATTATGCCGTTGGAGCTGTGTTGGGGCAGCGCATTGACAAACTTCCCCACGTCATTTATTATGCAAGTCGAACTCTGAACGGCGCCCAGCTGAATTAGTCGACCACTGAGAAGGAGCTGCTGGTAGTCGTATTTGCTCTGGACAAGTTTCGATCCTACCTACTAGGATCGAGAGTCATCATCTACTCGGATCACGCGGCATTAAAGTATCTTTTCTCCAAAAAGGATGCTAAATCTTGCCTCATCCGGTGGATTTTGCTCTTACAAGAGTTCGACATTGAGATTCGAGACAAGAAGGGTTCTGAAAACGTGGTGGCTGATCATCTCTCGAGGATTACCGTGGACTTCACGGAAGAAGCTGTCCCCATTTCTGAGACCTTCCCCGATGAGCAGTTGATGCATATTGCTCATTCTCACTCACCATGGTTCGCTGACATAGTGAACTATCTTGTCACCGGTCAAATGCCTTTGCATTGGGGGCGGCAAGATAAGTCCAAATTCATGTCCATGGTGAAGAATTTTTTCTGGGACGATCCTTACTTGTTCAAGTATTGTCCCGATCAGATCATTAGGAGATGCATTCCCGAGCCTGACCAACCCAGTGTCATGCCTGTGGAGGCCACTTCAGTGCAAAGAAGACCGCTACAAAGATTTTGCAGTGCGGTTTTTACTGGCCTACCATCTTTCAAGACGCTCACACTTATTGTTTTTCATGCGAGCGCTGTCAGAAGCTAGGGAGTATTTCACGCCGAAATATGACCCCCCTCACCTACCTGGGAACTAGCCTAGATTGTACTTTGGAGAACTTTGCTCCCCATTAGCGAATTCTTTTCTTTATTTTTGTTTGTCTTTTGGTTAAACATTTGTGTATGCTTTGTGTATGCTTGGTAGAAGATCATTGAACCTAGACTTGACATCTTTAGATCCCGAAATTGAAAGAACTCTTAGGAGAAGTCTTAGAAATTCTGTTGAGATGGGAGATAACATGCATGCAAATGAGAATGAGAGGAATCGGGGAGAAAACGTCGATCATACTAGGACACTTAGGGATTTGTTTGCACCCGTTGCAACAAATTCTCCTTCATGTATAGTGTTACCCCAACCAATGCCACTCACTTGGACCTCAAGCCTCATGTCATCCAACTCATACCCGCATTCCATGGCTTGGACCTCGAAAATCCTTATAGCCATGTGAAGAAATTCAAAGACATCTGTGCCACCTTCAAATTTCAAAATTTTTCTGAAGAGTCTATTCATCTTAGGCTTTTTCCTTTCTCACTCCATGATAGAGCCAAGGCATGGTTGGATTCAAACATGCCTGCTTCCATTACTTCTTGGGAGAACTTGCTAAACAAGTTCTACAATAAATTCTTCCCCATGTCCAAAGTCAATGAGTGTAAGAAGGAGATAAGCTCATTTACTCAAGAAGAAGATGAGAAATTTTTTGAGAGTTGGGAGAGATTTCAAGATATGCTGATTAAGTGCCCTCCACATGGATACGAGAAGTGGAGACTCGTGCAATTTTTCTATCAAGGATTAACTCAATCCAACCGTAGCATGATCGAGTCAATGAACGGAGGCACATTTCTAAGTTTGACGGGAGATGAGGCGTATAGGACCTTAAATCAGTTATCCGACAATTCCCAACAGTGGGATTTTTCAAGCTGCCGAGATAAAGCTGCTCGCATTCAGAAGAAGGGAGGCATCTACGAGGTTAAGGAGGATATAGAATTAAAAATGAAGATAGATGCCCTCACCAAAAAGGTCGAAGCCCTAGTTGTTAGCAAATCCATGAATGCTGCCAATCCATTCCATGTTGACTGTTGTTCCGTCTGTGCTAGTCCCATGCACTTAGCACAGACTTGCCCATCTTTACCAGCTTTTGTCAAGTCACCAATGGAGCAAGTGAACGCTTTCAACGACTATAGGAAGCAAGCCAATGGACCTTTCTCCGAATCATACAATCCAGGGTGGCGGAACCACCCTAACTTTTCTTGGAAGTAGAACCAGCCTATAACTCAAGGGGGAGTTCCTCACCAATCCAATACTCAATACCCCCCTGGATTTTATCAGCCGGTTCACCATCAAACCGTCCATCCCAGCCAGCATCATCATACTAGGCCCCTACTCAAGCCCCTGCCTCTTCTTCACAGTCTTCTTTGGAAGACACTCTTAAGGCTTTCATCCAGCTTACAAGCCAATCCATCAATGACGTGAAGAATGCTACCATAGTGAACACTCAAGCTATTGCCAAGATGGAGACCCAGATCGTGCAAATTGCTAGTCACCTGGGGGAGAGAGAGAAGGGAAAGCTCCCTAGTCAGCCTGTGCCAAACCCAAAGTTGCAGTTCCATGAGGGAAGTTCATCAAATGCAGTGCATGGGCTGGAGCATGTGCAAGCCGTTGTCACACTGAGGTCAGGGAAACAAGTAGACAACCAAGTGGTTCACCCTGAGGAGAACCCTGTTGCACAAGAAGGACAAGGAAGTAGGAGCATAGAGAAGAGAGATGCCGAGCCATCTACATTAGCTCCGACCATAGAAACTCTTCCTAGGTCGTTCATACCTAAGGCGCCATTCCCTGATAAACTTCTCGCGCCAAAGAAGGGAGGAAAGTTCGAGGACATTCTGGAGGTGTTCAAACAAGTACAGATCAACATCCCGTTCTTGGATGCCATCCAGCAAGTGCCGTCTTACGCTAAATTCTTGAAGGATTTGGTAACTGTAAAACGGAAAACCAATGTCCCGAAAAGAGTTTGCTTGAACGAGCAAGTCAACTCAATCCTCCAATGTAGGCTTCCTATCAAGTATAAGGACCCCGGATGTCCTACTATTTCCTACACAATAGGCATCAGCCACATTGAGAAGGCACTGCTAGACCTTGGAGCCAGTGTCAATCTCCTACCCTATTCAGTTTACCTGCAATTGGGGTTAGGAGAATTGAAGCCTACCTCCATGACACTGCAGCTGGCTGACCGGTCAGTTAAGATACCACGGGGAATAGTGGAGGATATTTTGATTAAGGTGGACAAATTTTATTTTCCCATGAATTTTATAGTGCTTGACACCGAGCCGGTACAGAACGTTGGAGTTCAAATACCGGTAATCCTAGGGCGACCATTCTTAGCTACGGCTAACGCCTTGATCAACTGTAGGACGGGGGTAATGAAGATCTCCTTCGGCAATATGAAAGTGGAGCTGAACATCTTTGACATAAGCAAGAGGCCGAGGGAATGTGATGAGATCGGAAGTGCCTGCTTGATTGAGGAGATCATATAGGAAGAATCAAGCACCAAAGACCCCCTGGAGGCATGCTTTGCTCAGTTCGGAGAGGATCTGGACTTGGATGAGTTACTTGAGCAAGCAAATGTCATTTTAGAGTTTGCTCCTCTGGAGAGCAAGGAAGAAGAGGAGGCAACAGTACCTCAACTTCCTAAGAAGGAACTTAAGCCCCTGCCGAACAATCTTAAGTATAAGTTCCTCGGTCCAGCCGACACTCTGCCGGTGATCATAGCTTCGGACCTTCATGTTGCTCAGGAGGAGAAGTTGCTAGACGTTTTGAGAGAGCACAAAGAAGCTATAGGCTGGACCATAGAAGATATTAAGGGAATCAGCCCCTCGGTGGTTATGCACAAGATACATCTGGAGGAGGACACCAAACCATCGAGGGAGCCACAGAGAAGGCTCAACCCGACCATGCAGGAACTCGTCAGAGGAGAAGTAATCAAGTTGTTGGATGATGGCATAATCTACCCGATCTCTGACAGCAAATGGGTGAGCCCCATTCATGTAGTGCCCAAGCGAGCTGGAGTAACGATCGTGCAGAACAAGGAAGGCGAGTTGGTCCCAACTCGCGTACAGTCTGGATAGAGAGTCTGCATCGACTACCGCAAGCTGAACACCGCCACCAGGAAAGATCACTTTCCTCTTCCGTTCATTGATCAAATGGTGGAGCGGTTGGCCGGGCACGAGTATTACTATTTTTTGGATGGTTATTCTGGATATAACCAGGTCCCTGTGGACCCTGAAGACCAAGAGAAGACGACCTTCACTTGTCCGTTCGGGACGTTCGCCTACCGACGCATGCCCTTTGGCTTATGCAATGCACCCGTTACTTTTCAGCGGTGCATGATCAGCATCTTTTCTGACATGGTGGAGCGTTTCCTGGAGGTATTTATGGACGACTTCTCGGGTTTTGGGTCATCTTTTGAGGAGTGTTTGCAACACCTCACGTTAGTCTTGGTGAGGTGTAAAGAGAAGAACCTGGTACTCAATTGGGAGAAGTGCCACTTTATGGTACAGCAAGGAATTGTGCTCGGGCACGTCATCTCTCGTCGGGGGATAGAGGTAGACAAGGCGAAGGTAGACCTGATATCCAACCTTCCGCCCCCACGGACGGTGAAAGAGGTTCGCTCTTTTCTGGGCCATGCGGGATTTTATCGGCGATTCATCCAGGACTTCAGCAAGATCGCCCGGCCCTTGTGCAAACTGTTAATGAAGGAGGCCCCTTTCATTTTTGACGAGGACTGCAATAAGGCATTTGGGGCCTTGAAGGCAATTCTGACGTCCACACCCATCATTCGGCCCCCGAGCTGGGGTACACCTTTCGAGATCATGTGTGACGCGTCCGATTATGCCGTTGGAGCTGTGTTGGGGCAGCGCATTGACAAACTTCCCCACGTCATTTATTAAGCAAGTCGAACTCTGAACGACGCCCAACTGAATTATTCGACCACAGAGAATGAGCTGCTGGCAGTCGTATTTGCTCTGGACAAGTTTCGATCCTACCTACTAGGATCGAAAGTCATCATCTACTCGGATCACGCGGCATTAAAGTATCTTTTCTCCGAAAAGGATGCTAAATCTCGCCTCATCCGGTGGATTTTGCTCTTACAAGAGCTCGACATTGAGATTCGGGACAAGAAGGGTTCTGAAAACGTGGTGGCTGATCATCTCTCGAGGATTACCGCGGACTTCACGGAAGAAGCCGTCCCCATTTCTGAGACCTTCCCCGATGAGCAGTTGATGCATATTGCTCATGCTCACTCACCATGGTTCGTTGACATAGTGAACTATCTTGTCACCGGTCAAATGTCTTTGCATTGGGGGCGGCAAGATAAGTCCAAATTCATGCCCATGGTGAAGAATTTTTTCTGGGACGATGCTTACTTGTTCAAGTATTGTCCCGATCAGATCATTAGGAGATGCATTCCCAAGCCTGACCAACCCAGTGTCATCTCCTTCTGTCATGATCATGCCTGTGGAGGCCACTTCAGTGCAAAGAAGACCGCTGCAAAGATTTTGCAGTGCAGTTTTTACTGGCCTACCATCTTTCAAGACGCTCACACTTATTGTGTTTCATGCGAGCGCTGTCAGAAGCTAGGGAGTATTTCACGCCGAAATATGATGCCCTTCAACCCCATCCTTATTGTCGAGATCTTTGATGTGTGGGGCATAGATTTCATGGGACCTTTCCCAAACTCCTTCAGCTATCTATACATTCTGGTTGCAGTGGACTACGTGTCCAAATGGGTGGAGGCGGTTGCATGCAAGACCAATGACCACAGAGTTGTGGTTCAGTTTTTAAAAGACACTATATTTGCTCGCTTTGGTACTCCTCGAGCAATTATTAGTGATGGTGGAAAGCATTTCTGCAACCGGGTCTTCGAGCAGCTGATGAAGAAATATTGCATCACGCACAAGGTTGCCACTCCCTATCACCCTCAGACGAGTGGACAAGTGGAGGTTTCAAACAGAGAGATCAAGAGGATTTTAGAGAAGACGGTGAACCCGTCAAGGAAAGATTGGTCTCTCCGGTTGAACGATGCATTATGGGCGTACCGAACAGCTTTCAAGACACCGATTGGCATGTCACCTTACCGTATCGTGTATGGGGAGGCATGCCACCTGCCTGTGGAGTTGGAGCATAGAGCCTACTGGGCCATTAAGCAGCTGAATTTCGATCTCACAAAGGCTGGCTCACAGAGGAAGCTCCAACTCAATGAATTGGAAGAGCTGAGGAACGATGCTTATGATTGTGCTAGGATGTACAAAGCACGGATGAAGAAGGTTCACGACCAGAACATATTGAGGCGATTCTTTGAGCCCGATCAGAAAGTCCTTCTTTACAATTCAAGTCTGCATCTATTTCCAGGGAAGCTCCGATCTCGATGGACAGGCCCTTTCATAGTTCGATCAGTGTTTTTTTATGGGGCTATTGAGATTGAGGATCCAAAAAATGACAGCACGTTCAAGGTGAACGGGCAACGACTGAAGCCATTTTTGGAGTTACAGAGCGCGAAGGTTGAGACGACCCTTTTAGAGGATCCGAGTTACTCGGAGTGATTGTCGTCAGGATGGAAAGTCTGGCTGAAGACTGAAAACTTAGCGCTTGTGGGAGGCAACCCTCATCATTTTTCTTTATCATTTGATTTTATTTCTTGTGTTTTAGTTGTGATTTTCAGGACAGTGTCTGCCGTTCAAGTTTGGGGGAGCGCTTCTCTTGCAGTGTGCCAAGCTTGCATCACCATTTCGGTATGGTATATCTAGCCACATTGGGGACAATGTGTCATTCTAGTTTGGGGGTGGGGTAGACATTTCTGTCTGTTTTCATTTAAATGTTTGCTTTGTTAATACTTGTTAATATATATACCTTACTTGTTAATATATATACCTTATTGTTAGTTGAGCATGGTTACATCTTACTATGGTTTGCATCTCATTGGTTTGTTTAACATGTTGAATTTTGCATATCATTAAAATCTGAGATCTTTTGACTCATCTTTGGATTAGAGAGACTTGACATGTTTAAATTGTTTATCACAAGCACATTAGCATTGTTTCTGTGGGGTATGAGATTTGAATTAAAAATTATGTGCCTTGAGATTTGTAGGATGACTTGTTGATGAAACATTGGCTTATTGTTAAAAAAAAAAAAAAAAAAAAAAAATCGTCTTAGAATAATATCACCAATTTGACTTCTCATTGAGTAACCGGGCCCCTTGCCTCATTAAGCATTGGGTGTTCACGTAAAAATATGAGAATTTCAGCTTGGATGTTTGTTTGGCTAGTTTGACTTCGTAGCCTTTTTTACTTGAGTAATTAAGCCCTTATGGATGTTTTTACATCTAGTGCCCTAAAACCATCAGGTTTGGGAGTCACTGGCCCAACACTCATTACATGGGTCAATTAGGAAAGCTTAATGGAGTCAAGCATTGCACAGCCGACACAAAAATAATAAATAATAAATAATAAATGTAAGATAAGCCTTGGTTATTTGATGAAAGTCCTGCGAATTTTTGGATATATGTGCTTTGAGGAAAATCGAAACCCCATGACTCTATGCTATTCACACCTTACACTTTTGAACATGTGTTGTCTCAATTTTCCATCTATGAGTTGATCGATTTTTGATAACATGATAATATGATATTCATTTTGTTAAAAATACTCATGATGTGTGTACCATGTGTTTGGATGATGATTTTTGCTCAATTGATAATTCAGTACTTCAATGTTTGTGGGTATAAATTATTGTTGTATCTCATTATTATTGTTAACCCTTTAGATTAGCTTAGGTTACAATTCTCATGTTGCAACATTTACGCTTACTAAAGCTTGAGGCATACACTAAGACCTCAAAGCTAAGCATCACACTTGGGCTTAATTTACTATTAGTTCACCACAACTCTGCATTAACGCTTCTACCTTATTATTGGTACACTTATCCATTAAGTCTTTCCAACCTAAAACCTTAGTGACTTATACTTTAAAGGCTATCTAATGTCTTTAATTATATTAGACATCACAAATCTATGTTCTTCTAACCTTGACCACTACATTAATACTTCACTACTTTCTAATCTTCCAAATAATCTAGATCATAGGATCTAAACACATTAGCTATTACCTACTTCTTTTTTTTCTTTTTCCATATCTTATTTCATTTCTCACTTAGTACCTTAAACACTAATTGGCAATTCATTCTCTTTTAAACTCCAAATGAAACATAATAAAGAATCTAACTTTAATCGATTCAACTTTATCCATCCCATAGCCAAAATCAATATCTACATATCAAGACTACCTTCTCTCTCAAGTGGGAATAACCCCATATCTTCTACTCAAAATCTCATAGCAATTATCATATCATTAAACCACCATTTATTTTCAAAATCTATTAGGCTACATAATCCAATTTTCACTAAAGCCTAATGCATACTTATCCATTTTACTATGAAAACCAACTCTCAACAATTTACACGAAGATTAGAATTTATTACATAATCTAACACATTAACTTCAACATTAGGGTCCACTCCAAATCAATCCACACATCACACGGCCATAGCCATCCATAATCAAAATCACAAACCAACTCCAATAAACCCCCAAAACAGGATACTTTTGAGCCCTATACCACACGGTTTCCACCCAAAATTATTAAGAATCTCATACATATATTCAGCCTACAAAAAATCAAGCCAATCAACTCCATTAATAATCAATCCATAAACATCACAATAACTAGATACACAAAACCCATCCACAAAACTCAAGAAAATATCATTAAAAATCAGAACCCCATTCTACAACATCAAGAGCCATTCAGTTATCCGAAAAATATAGACAAACCACAATAAAACCCTAGATTTCTCAATAACACCCAAATCGATTTATATTTTCGTTTAGCATAACCCTAAAATTATAAACACAAACAATAACCCATAAAAACCCTAAGATTTCAATCTATAAATCCAACCCCAAAGAAAGACCCATTCGGTTCACCTTCATCAAAATCCAAGGAAGATTCAAGCAAAAATCAAAGAAAAAGAGAAGATGAATCTCACCGAAATAGGGCCAAAATTCACGCCCCAGTTGTTGCCTCCCATGACCTGATGGTGGTCCAGCCACCACAACTCTGAAAATCACCCACCACCGGCCAAGAACTGCTCTCTACACTCGGGTTGGGTCTCACTCAGTTCATCTCTCTCTCTCTCTCTTGGGTGGATCTCTCTCTCATAGTCTCAATCTCTCTGTGTCTCGATGTGTGTGTGTGTGTGTGTGTGTGTGTGTGTGTAGAAGAAAGGAGAAGAGAAAGAAAATGGAAAAGAGGAAGGGGCTGCGTGAAACAGGGGAGAGGAGAGATGAGCGTGAGATGGAGAAGAGAAAAGAGAGAAAAGAAAGGAGAGAGGATGGACGTGCGGGTGAGGGGAAGAGAGAGAGAAAAAGAAAGGAAAAGAAAGAAAATGAAGAGATAGAAGAAGTGGGACACGTGTCAAATTTTGGGTGGTTGGCACGTGGAGATTCCATATATTTTTAAAGCCCCCAACTATAATAAATTGCTGCAGGACCCCCACTATATTAAAACCCTCTCTTTTAACAATTAAAATATAACCCCACATTTAATTTAACTACACTCTACCCACACAATTATTTATTTATTCTATTAGGACTCATTATTATTGTTATTGTTATTCTATTATTTTATCTAAAACTCATTTTATTTAATAAATATAATTTATTAATCGATAAATGCCCTATTTATTTTCTTGGTCTTTACAGTGCTGCCACGTAAGCCCTAAACTTCTGAACGTATCATCCGTCTCCCCTAACATCTTCCTTGTCCACAAGGAAGAAATCAGGAACTTGAACTTGGACCATGTCTTGATCTTCCCATGTAGCTTCTGCCGGGTCAAATTTCTTGAACACAAGATTTTGCACAAGAGCCGAAAGATTCTTTTTGATATAGCTCTGTAGCATATGGGCCACGAGCTCCAGCTATGGCAATTTGGTATGTGCAATCTCCTTCTTTAGTTTCTGTACAAAAAGGTGGAACACCACAAATGAGGATGTAAAGGATTACTCCAGCACTCCAAACATCTATTTCTTGACCATACTTTCATTTTAGCACCTCAGGAGCCATGTAGTACGGACTTCCAACTATCTCAGTAAATTTATCACCAGGTTTAAAGAATATTGAAAGCCCAAAATCAATTGCCTTTAAAGGTGTTGCCGATGCTGGCTCCTTCTTTCTCTTCCCGAACAAAGCAAAAATCGCGCCCGACTCTTCCAACCTTTGCTCCATCCCTTCTTCCTTCTCCTTCACATTCTGTTTCAGCACCCCCTTGATATTTTCAGCCCTTTCTGGATAGAGAGATAGGAACTCTCTTGGCCTGCCGGACCCATTCTTCAGCTTCTTTGGTTTCAGCTCAAGCTGGTTGCTAGGTAGAACCCTGCTGTCAACAACAAACTGCACTGGACTAGCCACTACAAGAAGTCCGGCAACTCCTCCCCCGACAACACGACCATCAGGGCTTGAAATACCCCCAGAAAAATCAGGTTGCATCGTGACGTCTTTGTCAACCTTGACATTGATTATATAGGACATAAATTCGTACCAACAGAACCTGCATTGAACTATCCGGTTATGGGCAAGGATTGGCTTGCTGGAGAGGTACGTGGTGGAGAAAAAACTTTCAATTCTTTTCCTGATCTCCTCCATCCGTTTGCTAGATTCATCTTTCTACACGAGGAATTCTAAGCGCATCTTCTCTAGCCTTGCTTGTTCCTCTTCATTCCAAAAAGATCGGAAAGGCAAGGTGATGGTGTGGATCGGAGACTGTTGTAGAAACAATCAACCTGGCTCTGATACCATGCAATCAAATAGTAAAATAACAAAGGAAAAGGGATATGTGCTACTTCGAGAGAGCCATGACCTCCAATAACTACTTCGAGGGAGCCGTGACCTCCAACATACCAATAAAGGTTCTAGGTTTTCATAATATTCAGCATGACATTTTATTCATTAAGGTTACACTTATATAGAAGACGACTAGGTCATAAGGCATAACCATTAGGTCTAGCCGTCATTATATCATGTAGGAAAATTAATTAGGAATGAAATAAACCAGTGGAAATACAATCCTTATTAGCTAAAACATATAGGGAAATAATATACGGAGATTTTACTCCTTATTCACTGTTGTCTTGGGGATTCGGCATTGCCACGTAAGCCCTAAAACTCTGAACGTATCAATGAATATTATCTTTATTTTTGTATTGGAAAATAGGAAACTCCATGGTAAGGAAAGTTTGGAAAATTCCTATAATTTTAGAGGTCGATCCAGTGAGAGAGACTCAAAAGGCCGAATCAAGTCCAAGAAGAATGTTCAGTGTTACTATTGCAAAAAGTATGGACACTATAAATCTGAGTGTCCGAATCTGAAAAATAAAGAGGAAGGTGATAAGCTAAGTTCCTCTTTCGTGGTTGGTGTTGTTGAAAAAAAATCTGAGGGTTCTGAACTTGTCATTGCAATTACTATTTCAGATGGTCGTCTTAACGACAAATGGGTGCTTGACAATGATTGTACATTTTATATCTCCCCTAAAAAAGGGATTGGTTTACTACCTATGAGTCAGTTAATAGTGGTTCAGTCTTGATGGGAAACAATTTTGCCTGCGAGATTGTTGGTATAGGTACAATTAGAATAAGGATGCATGATGTGATCATAAAGACTTTGAAAGAATGTTTGACATATACCAGATTTGAGGAAAATCTTATTTCTTTGGGCACTTTGGACTCCCTTGGATACAAGTATTCCGGTGAAGGTGTAATCATTCAGGTTAGCAAAGGTTCATTAGTTATGATGCAAGGTAACAAGGTTGATGTCCTTTATTTTCTTCAGGGAAGTACAGTGACAGGTTTAGTTGATTTATCTTCACACATTACTCGGTTATGGCATATGTGATTGGGTCATAGCAAGGAGGTGGAGCTTCAAGTAGAAGATTCACAAAGGGTGCAAGATGACACTCAAGATCATTCCATCATTGACAATCATGGTTCCGATTACGATGATGATCCACAAGAAGAGCAAGAGACCAATATTGCGGCTAGTAGACAGAGGAGGCAGATTAGGCCACCTCATCGATATGTTTTTTCATATTTGGTAGTGTGTGCACTTACTATGGCAAAGGACATTGTGGTCCAAGATTCTTCCACTCCTTCAGAAGTCGTCACAAGTAGTAAGTCTGCATTTTGGATTGTTGCCATGAATGAGGAGATTAAGTCTCTTCATAGGAATCAGACATGAGATTTGATGAAATTGCTAGAGGCCGCTAAGATTGTCGGGTTGAGGAGATTGTTATATGGATTTGAACAATCTCCGGGACAGTGGTATAAGCATTTTGTGTATTGTGGGCAATTTTCATATGGTTCTTTTTTTTATTTATTTGTTGCTCTATGTGGATGACATGCTTATTGCTTCTAAAAGCATGTTTGAGGTTAAGAAAATGAAATCTCTTTTGAGTGATGAGTTTGAAATGAAGGATTTGGTTGGTGCGAAGAAAATCATTGGGTTAGTGAGTGCTCCATATAATGTACATTTCAGACTCTGAGCAGTGTTAGCATCACAGAGTGAGGAGGGGGAGCGTTCTATGTCGCATGTACCTTACTCTAGTGTAGTTGGGAGATGCACTCGTCCAGATATTTCACAGGTAGTCAGTGTTGTTAGTCCTTGCAAGGTTTTTTGGCATGTAGTCAAATGGATTCTCTGTTATTTACAGAGTGTGACAATCTTCAGTTTAGTTTTTGACAGACGTAGTTGTGTCAGTTCCAGTGTCATTTGGTGTGTTGATTCAGATTGCTGGTCATCTAGTTGTGACACAGGGAGCTATCACATTGAAGAAAATTGGTATGGCAGGAAATCCAACGAACATGTTGACTAAGCAAGTTCGGGTTCTCAAGTTCAAGCATTGCTTGGACTTGATTGGTGTTTGTAGCTTGTGATTACACTTAAGGGTTTTGCTGGAGACTTTATGAGAAGATTTGCATTTCGAACTTGATAAAATTCAAGTCAAGGTAGAGATTTGTGGTTGATGACTTGTATTTCACAAGTTTTTTGGTGGGCCCTAGTTTTTATGGTTGATTTTTTTTTTTTTTTTTTTTTTTTTTTTTTTTATCATTTTCACTTCTTTTGTCTCACTTGTAAGCAAGGAGAAGTTTTCATAACACTTTACTTCATGGTGAAGTATTTTGACCAACCATTCGGTCATTTATAAAAAGGAAGAGTAGTGAGAGGCAGTAATTGTGGTGCAATAGAGAAGAAATGAAAAAGAGACAAACTTGAGTTATCTCACGATTGGAGTGCCGAAATGCTTACAGAATTAAGAGATTATTTTTCTCTTTTGTATTCAATTATCTTTTGTGTGTGAATGAGATTTGGATGTATTAGGGCATTTGGCTTTGGGTTTGAGTGGTTTTCTTTGTACTCCCCCATTTTGATAGTGAATTTCCTCCGAGTTGTCTCCAATAGTGGATGTAGACTTATTACGCCGAACCACATAAATCTTGGTGTCTTGTTTGATTGTGTTATTTTATATTTCCGTTATTTTCTGCTTCTTTGGTGATCCCTAAAATTAGTTTTGTCACAACAAACACTAATCAAACTGCTAAACACCAAAGTTAAATTGACTGGGGTCGTGCTCGAGGTCCCCCAAAAGAATGCTCTCATCTCTTACAGCCTTATATAGCTAAGTTGGTTCAACGTCAACACCATAACTTGTCAGTCAAAAGACAGGAAATAACTAGGAATGTTCATGCCTCTATTATATATTGATTGGGATTTCGGATTTATTGTTCCATGTGGGATAGAACTTAGTTTACTGTTTTCAATATTTCTAATTAAACCTAAAAATATTGAATAAACTAAGATGCTGATTTTTGAAAATAGTATGTTATATATTGATCAGGTCGATTGTTAAGTAGTACAGTACCTGCAGAGACGGAATTATGAACTTAACTCTAAAGGGATCGAATTGCATTGAAATTTTTTCAAGGGTACCATCATAATAAGGTAAATGTCATAAGACATGCAAATTGATTCAAATGCAGAAGTAGAGCAAGTAAATGTCAGAAGACACATTTCTAAAGTGCAATCTTAACCATGTGTATATAAGCTTTTAGGCACTCTCCTCTTATAAGTCGTTTTCGAAGGTAAGGTCTACTTGAAGCTTGTATCGCACATGTAATCCAAAAAGAATGCATATAAACCTAACTATTATTCGTAATGCATGCATGTATGACTTGCTGCTATATCATTTCATGCAGCAAACCACAATCCACTCTTTCTGCAGCACTAGCTTTAGCTGATCAAGATTCAACTCCATCTAGGTTATTTGTAATAGAATTAACTTTCTTATTATGAATCTCTATAAGATATATATGTGGAATTATCTTCATAGATCTTTGTTAAATACTGTTGAGATTTCAAAGCATGTCAATTTGGCTCTGTGAGTCTTTCACTTAAGTGCTTTATTATTTCAACTAAAACTAATATTCTGTACAACTTTAAATTCAAGGAGTCGCAACACCAAAGTTATAACAATATCGGGTAAGATACTTCTTCAATCGAGTTTTTTCAAGGTTTAGAACACCCGCTATAGCTAGTTTGAATTACTCTGGTTTATGCACGACATAATTTCAGAATTTATGTTCTTTGATTACAGTCACTTTATCTGTTGGAATTGGGGTTCTGATGGTTACAATATGCAGCTTCAAGAGAAAGTTCTCATCAAGTCAAACCCACAAAAGTGTCGAGGCCTTTCTAAGGAACAATCGACCTCTAGCCATTAGAAGATACAGTTATTCAGATATCAAGAAAATGACTAACTTCTTCGAAGATAAATTAGGACAAGGGGGCTTTGGTGGTGTCTACAAAGGGAAGTTACAAGATGGTTGTCTTGTGGCAGTGAAAGTTCTGAAAGAATCAAGATCAGGTAATGGAGAGGAATTCATTAACGAAGTTGCAAGCATTAGTAGGACCTCTCATGTCAACATTGTCACTCTTATGGGCTTTTGCTTTGAGGGTTCTAAAAGAGCTCTCATCTATGAGTTTATGCCAAATGAATCTCTTGAGAAGTTCATATACAAAGGAAATCCCTCCAAGGCTGATTGTCAATTGGAATGGGAGACTATGCACAAGATTGCACTTGGCATTGCGCGTGGACTAGAGTACTTACATAGAGGCTGCAACACACGAATCTTGCATTTTGATATAAAACCTCACAACATTCTTTTGGATGAGAACTTCTGCCCAAAAATTTCTGATTTTGGCCTTGCAAAAATATGCGCTAAAGAAGAGAGTACCATATCCATGTTGGGTGCAAGAGGAACTATAGGATATGTAGCTCCAGAACTAATTTATAGAAATTTGGGAAGTTTCTCACAAGTCAGATGTTTATAGCTACGGAATGATGGTTTCAGAAATGGTCGGGGGTAAAAAGAATATTGATATCGGGGTTGATCGTACTAATGAATTATTTTTTCCACATTGGATTTACAAGCGTCTTGAACAAGATGAAGAACTAGGATTGCATGACCTTATGAATGAAGCAGATAAAGAAAGTGCAAATAAGATGATAATTGTGAGTTTGTGGTGCATTCAGACGAACCCCTTAAACCGACCACCAATGAGTAGAGTTGTGGATATGTTGAAAGGAAGCCTCAATTCCTTACAAATCCCACCCATCTTCCCCACCAAGATCACCAGCAGATCATTCAACTACAATGGAGTCATCAGACTCATCACAGATGATTCTTTAATGTACGTACTAAAATGCATCTTTTCTTGAAAGAATCTAAAAGTGGATCTTTTCTTTGATGAGAATTCTTAATGTTGGATTGTATCAGTTACTAGCTTATCAATGCGCATTACTATTAAAGACCACTAAATTTGATTGCCTAAACTATGTCATAATATATGCCGTGATAGTCTTCATCATGAATTTACAATGCCGTGAGTCTTGATAATTTGTTACATACTAAATCATAATTGTATAATAAATTTAAACTAAGAGGAAAGCCCTACACAATATTAGAAGCACTTAAAATTAACCTGAATCTTACCTAATGATACAAACATGAAACTCCAGAGTATTGAAGCTTAGCTGAAGTATATGAGTATTAGACATTGATTGGTACTCTAGCTTCTCATATCATGAAAAATGATAAGAACCTATATGTCATGAAGAATCAAATTAGTAACCGTAGGATTGACTTTTTGGTTCTCATTAATTTCTGAATATTGGGTACGGGTCCAATGCCACCTTCTCAGTTTTTTTTTTTATTCTTATTATTATTGTTATTTTATAAGTTATTATTATTTTTTTTTTTTTTTTTTAAGTACAATAAGAAAAGATTACAAAGCAATGCAACATAAAATGTGGAGGGGAATCTTTACCAAAACATGGAGGAAATGAACCAATAAAAGTGAAATGATGGAAAATAAAAGAATCTAGTTGCGACCCAATTTGCCACATGATGGACACATAAGTTTACACTTCAATTGATTTTACATTTTCAATACTTGATATCTCATAAATTAGCAATGTGGGCTCACTTAGATTTTACCATATCCTGACAATAACATAATGGTATCCGTATCTACAAATAGACCACTGAATTTTACCAATTAGTCAAACTAATTTGACCTGCGTATTGAATGTTCATAATTATCTCATTTAATTTAATTTTTTTTTTTTAATATAAGCCAAGCTCAAACTTACATCAAACTAGATAATATGTTCAAACTTAGCTTATTTATTTTTCAAACGAGTTCAAGCTTGTTCACAAACTTTTTAATTAATCTATCAATTTCTTATATAAAGTAAATATCTTTATTGTTGTTATTTTCTAATAAATCCATACTAATAATTAGTTACTTAATTATTAGGGTTAAATACCCTACTGGTACCTGAATTTTAAGTTTTTTTAAATTTAGTACTTGAGTTTTTATTTGTTTCATAGGCGGTACTTGAGTTTAGAGGTAAAAACAACTTTAGTTCTTTTTTATCAATTTTTTAAAAAAAAAAATTGTATTATTTTATTATTTTTACATAATTTTTAAAGTTTTTTTTTTTTTTTAATATAATGTCATTTGTCAACTTCAGCAGTTAACACGTGACAGACTATTAATATTTGGACGAAAAATGTAACAACAGTATCAAAGTGATTTTTACCCCTAAACTCAAGTGCCACCTGTGAAACAAATGAAAACTCAGGTACTAAATTTAAAAAAGTTAAAAACTCAGGTACTAATAAAGTATTTAACCCTAATTATTATTATTATTATTTGAGTTAATTTTTTAAATTAATTTTATTTATAAACTTATAAAACTTAACATCATCGACTTTATATTTGTAACAAATCACATATCATCTTTTTTAATCATAAAATAGTCTATTTATGATATATCTTCTAAGCTTATCTAGATTCTGTAACTATCCAATATTGAGTCTATACACACATTTAATCAAAAATCACAATCAGAAGGATTTCATCAAAAATAAAAAATAATTACAATTCATCCTGACGAGCCTCTTCCTAATCTTCAACCTACGGAAGGCTAGACTTTCAACTCCAACTCTGTTGTTTCAAATGTGGGGAGCCCGATCATTAAGCGATAGATTGCCAAAAACCTGCCAGTAGAACATCAAGAATCTCACGATTGAAGATGAGACAATAAAAGAAGTCGACATCGGAGATCTAGTTTTTTATGATGGCAATAAAGATGAGATTTTGTATGGAGATGAGAACAAGACTCCTGTTGTCAGAAAAAGCTTGCTTGCTCCAAAAGGTGACTTTGAAAAAGATTGGTTAAGAACAAATATTTTTCTTACCGCCAGGTTTGCCAAGATTATTATTGACAGTGACAGTTGTGAGAATATTGTATCAGAGGAGGTAGTTAAGAAGCTTCATCTGAAAACTGATTTGTTGGGGATCATGTACTTACAAGTAAGCGCAGTGGAAAAACGATCACAAGAAAAATTTTGCTTTAAGATAAATAAGGCTAGATTAAACAAGTACACAAGTTCGTAATACTTGCAATCGAATTTGGCCTCTATTAGGCAGGTAGGGCTATTTGGTTTTTGGCTGAAAAAGTCCTTTGTGATGACCCATTTTTTTCTTTTTTTTTACAAACATAAACGAGTCCTTACAGGGGCACGACAATATGTCGCAAAGCCAACATATGGTACATGCCCCATAATATATACCTGGTAAATCATAGTAACATCTATTTAACTATGCAGCGAAAAATATAAACCTGAATAGCGAAAATCACTATATAAACTCTACTACCTAATCATAACCAAAGGGTCATATTACATCTATCTGTTTAAGTCTTTTCTCAAATCAAACACATAATAATTACACAACAGAAATGGCTTATACAATAACAAATGACACGAGTCACAAGCCATAAACAAACCTATAAAACAGTGGACGCCCATGGTCCAGCAATTATGACCGTCGCGGCGAGCTTCAGTCATAACATCTTAAGTACACTGCTACCAACCCATCCACTATACCGAAGTACTTGCATAACATCAGAATATGCACGGTTGCAGGGGTTGCTGCATCAGCACAGGTGAAATTAAGACTACACCGTCTTAACATAAATAATTACACTAAGACCTCAGATGTATACTATTCACTGAGTTTTCACAAAGAACCAACTTTTCCTTTTTAGTCATGCGTACACTATAATAACCACCAATTTTATAAACTTTTGTTTGAAAACCTCATAACTGACATAGCAAACACAGACTATTAAAAAACATTTAAAGCATACTATGTAGCTATGAACATATATAGAAGTTTCAGTCATCCCTCCTTGGAAGCTTCTACATATAAACACATCTACAATATATTACTTTAGTACTAAGACATCCACGTTACTAGAAATAGGCAACACTAAGCCTAAACCTTCTAAAATTGTCTTTGAACGTCAGCATGATCATACGAGTACTAGAGTTAGACTCCAATATACAAACACGTCTTAACTGAAGAACAACGACAACTCGCGAGGCCTTACATAAACGTTAGCATCCCATAATACCAAGCCTAAACCTTCTAGCAAATTGTCTTTGAATATCAATGTGATCATGCGAGTACTAGAGTTAGACTCCAATATACAAGCACATCTTAGTTGAAGAACGACAACTCGCGAGGCCTTACATAGACGCAGGTATCTCTAATTCTAGGCAATGCAATCATCTACACACTCTCAAACTTAATGCATTTAAATCATGCAATAATACGTTTAGCAAAACTACAATATATAAGGCATGCAACACATTCCATCACATCACAATATATGTATGTATATGCAAGTAACTGAGTTGTGCTCGTAGGCACTGTGCTCATAGGGACGCAAGTAACTGGATTGTGCTCACAGGCAACGTGCTCGTAGGCACGCAAGTAACTGAGTTGTGCTCGTAGGCACTGCTCGTAAGCACGCAAGTAACTAAGTTGTGCTCGTAGGCACGCAAGTAACCAAGTTGTGCTTGTAAGCACGCAATGCATCATGTTCCCAATTTTATAACTCACTCGAAATCACATTCATTTACAATGCAATCATAGTCTACAAAATACCCAACCACATCATACAGTCACACAATTCATTCCAACTCCATATATCATATTCATACTTCAAAACATCATCATATTTTCGATCTACTCAAATCATTCAAAACAGTTATAATCAACATACAGTTGGTTCGAGTTTTGTAAAACAATATTTTTTTTTGAGAAGTAATAAGTTGGTCTTATTAAAAGTGTAATGCGCCCCTAAATACACCGGCAGTATACAAGAGAACACACCTAGCTAGAAAGTGAAAAACGAACAAGAAATTCATCAAAAGTAAACGACAACGGTGACACAAAAGCCATCGTCCAAAGATACAACGTATGAAAAAAAGAAGCTAAAATATCCTCCAAGGACCTCTTCAAATCCTCAAAACACCTATCATTTCTTTCCTTCCAAACACACAAGAGAATGCATGTCGGCACCATCTTCCAAATAACAGCACTCCTCGGCCTACCAGCCGTCCACCAACACGCAAACAAGTCAAGGACTCTCAGAGGCATAACCCAAGACAGACCAAAACGAGAAAAAATAGCACTCCACATAGCGTATGCAACATCGCAGTGAAGGAGAAGATGATCCACTGATTCCCCACTTCTCTTGCACATGCAACATCTATCCACCACAATGACATGCCTTTTCCTGAGGTTATCCACCGTTAGGATCTTGCCTTGAGCCGCAGACCACGCGAAAAAAGCTGCCTGCGGAGGAGCCTGAGTCTGCCATACACTCTTCCAAGGAAAGTGACTTCTCACATCGCAAGCCAGAGAGCTAAAGAAAGATCCAACCTTGAACAAACCTTTTTTGGAGGGGATCCACCACAATTTGTCTTCACTACCTCTATTAAAACTGACCGAGTGCAATACCTGGAAAAAAGCAGCAAAGGTATCCACTTCCCAATCATGCGCTTCTCTAAAAAAGCACACGCTCCACTGATTGAAGCCACCCACAAGCTTCACATTATCCGCAACTGAAGCATCCTTCGCACAAGCAATTCCAAATAAAACAGGAAAAGCCTCCTTAAGAGTTGAGTTCCCACACCACAAATCATGCCAAGATTTTGTTCTAGCCCCACCTCCCACCTCAAATCTAGAGAATCCTACAAATTTCTTCCACCTTTTCCTGATGTTCTTCCACAACCCCACCCCAAAAGTACCTGTAGGCTCTAGGGAGCACCAACCTCCCCATAAACTTCCAAACTTGGAATCCACCGCTATTCTCCACCAAGCTTCCTGCTCAATCCCATAACGCCACAGCCATTTGCCTAATAGAGCCTTGTTTTTTTTTTATAAGTAAAAATTTATTAAAAAACGCAGAGGGGCGCAACCCTAGTACACAGGAAGTATACAAAGGAGCCCCTAATTAGAGGACCGAAACGAACAAGAAAGTAAAAAATCAGTGTACGGCATACTACTTACGCTATATGCCGACACCCAAAGATATAACATATTAAGCACATTTCTACAAAGAGCCCCAACCTGAACCCCCATATCCTCAAAAAGCCTAGAATTTCTCTCACGCCACAAGCCCCACAAAACACAAAGAGGAACCTGCTTCCAAATACGGTGAACAGGACCACGACCCACAAAGATCCCCAAGCACTTAATAAATCCAAGACACTACTAGGTATAACCCACTCCACCCCAAACAAACTATAAAAGAAACTCCAAACAACCCGAGCCACGTCACAATGGAGAAGAAGGTGATCAACGGATTCCCCATGCTTTTTACACATAACACACCACTCAACCACCACAATGCCACGCCTTCGAAGGTTGTCATGAGTTAAAATCTTTCCTAAAGCTGCTGTCCATACAAAGAACGCAACCCGCTTCGGAGCTTTAACACGCCATATACCCTTCCAAGGAAAAGAAACCGCCTCGTGACAAGCTAAAGCTTTATAGTAGGTCTTCACTTCAAAATTCCTCCTCTTGGAAAGAATCCACACCGCCCTATCAACCTCCCCATACCGAACCCGAGTAGAGTATAATTGTTCAAAGAAGGACATCACCATCTCCAACTCCCAATCCTGAGCATTGCGCGTAAAGAGAACATTCCAATGGGCCACACCTCCTACCATAGACAAATTATCCACCACCCAAGCGTCAGGAGAACGCGCAATAGTATACAGAGTTGGAAAACAGAGCTTGAGAGGCCTGTCCCCACACCATAAATCATGTCAGAAGCGAATATGGGACCCATCACCAACCTCAAAACGCAAAAACTTGGCAACATTGTCCCACCCCCTTCGAATAAACTTCCAAACACTGACACCATAAGGCCCCGTCACCAGTAAAGAACACCAACCTCCCCTCACACTCCCATACTTCACCTCAATCACCGATCTCCACAAAGCATCGCGCTCCTGAGAAAACCTCCAGAGCCTTGTTAAACACCACCAGATTTCTAATACCCAACCCACCTTCTGAAACTGGAGTGCACACTTTAGACCATTTCACCAAATGATACTTGAACTCATCACCAACAATATATATTTTGCAAACCATTATATATGAAAATAATAATTCTCAGTGAGTAGAATACTCACCTTGGCTGCATTGGACTCATGACTCCAACATTCCCTCGTGTTCTAGTTACTTGGACTCTACATTGAAGAACCAATTAAAGTCTCCAATCCGAACACGATCTTGCAAACAATGGTAACATTAAACTTTGCTAATGAACCTATACTCAACGACACAGACTACCCGCATGCTAACAAGTCGCATTACTCGCTTCTAATCTAGCTAGGTACTTTAAGCAATTATTAGATTTACCATTGGTTCTTAGTTCCTACTGTATCTTGTTTATTAACATAAAATGTATTTACTCATTTTACTAGCTTACTTATTATTGTTGCACCTCATTATCTATGTTAACCATCTAAGTAGTTTAAATTATAAAACATTAATCTTGTTTAACATATATTAATTTAATAACTCTTATTAAATTAGGTTATAATCACATATTGAATATACATTCGTTTACTAAAGCTTATACATTGTCCTCAAAGCTAAGCATTACACTTAGGCTCTAGGTCTAACCCATGCTTAGCTTAACTTATCCCAAGACTCCTAGTGAACACCTAAGCCTAACATCATCAAATTCTACATAATTAAGCTAAGCCAAAGAATCAAAACTTAAATAGAATATCCCGAATGATCCGTTGCAAAGAATCCAATCGTTTAACGTAGCTACCCATCAAATTAGGTTCTAAAATGAACATTATTCCTAATCGGTGAGCTTATCCAAAACAGCCCCTTAAATTCATAAAATATCAATCATAAACATTATCATTTCTATTCTAACAATAAGTCAAGATTCTCTTACAACCAAACCTTTAATATCCATGGCCATACATCAAAACGAATCAAAACCCCTTCTTTACACATAATCGGCCAAAGCCATTAAGGGCTACCCAAAAATCAATACCACAAATCCAACCATCAAAGCCCCAACTCACATCCATAAACACCATTAACGCCTCATCTTCCATCTAAACTGAACATCACAAATACCCCAAAGAATTCACCCTCAATCGGTTGTCTCTAAATTCATGGGTCAAGGATGAACCAAAATGCTCATCAAACAACTATAATACGAACTACAATCAGAAAACCAAACACAATCAAGGCCTAAAATTATATTCCAACTTACCACATTCGGCCCTATTAGGAGAACACCTATAAAAACAATGTATATCAAACTAAAAAGAACACACCCATCAACTATACCCATTGAAAATTGACATAAGGAATTTCCAACTAAAACACTCATTCGGTAAACACAATCACAACAGGAAAACTCATACACCATTCAGTCTAGATGGAAGCCTAATCCAAACTCTAACATCAACACTGCCTTCATTCCTCAAGAAAAACAACAGTTCAACACAAACCTCAAACTTTATCCATTCGGCCATAACCACCGAGAATCAACCCAAAACCCCAAGAGAAACAATCAACTCAATCGGTAAGCTCAACCCAAAATAAGAACCCTAAATTCGGACCCATACAGTTCATAGAGCAATCCAAAGAAATCAAAAGCAATTTGGAACCCATTCGGTATTTTCCCCCAAAATTAACCTAAATTTGCATCTAACAAAAGCCATAGCAATTTACACCATTATTTAGCTCTATACTCATTGGGTATTACAAAAATCACAAGAAAAGGTTAGGGATTTACCACACTCCAATATTGCACTCAAGTCCCATTCGGCTACCTCAACCCTAGCACGACAAATCCAACAATAACCCATAAAATTCGCTCCTCAACCGGTTGCTACCATGAACCAAAGAGAAAGACCCGAATCAAGAGCTCCGAAAATAATCCAGACAAGGGAGAACTCATTCGGTTTCAATCTCCAAAAACCTCAACAGAGATTCAAATCCAAAAGCTAGGGGAAGAGGATCTTACGTTTTGTTGTTCTTCTCTCTGCGACGCGTCCTCTGCAACACGGGCTGCATCATTTTTAGCTGGGTCTCTCTAGGTGCCGATCTCTCACTCTCACTCACAATAGCTCTCTCTCACGATCTCACGGGCTGGTGTGCAGAAGAAGCAAGGAGAAATGGGGAAAAGAGAGAAAGGAAGGAAGAAGAAAGAAAACTAAAGGGAGAGAGAGGGAAGCTGCTGTCGGGCAGGAACAGAGAGGAGAGAAAAGAGAGAAAGAAAGAACGGGGAAGAGGGAAAGAGAGTGAGCGTGCGAGAGAATAGAAAGGAAAATCGGAAGAGAGGAAAAGAAAGAGGGAGAGGTAGAGGAAGAGAAAGTGGGACGCTTGTCGATCTGTGTGGGTGGTTAGAATAAATTGCAATTTTATTTTAAACCCCAATTTTTATTAATTATATCAAGACCCCACTTTATTAAGATCCTATCATTTAATAATTAACATTTGTTCTCATATTTATTTTAACTATATTTTACTAATCCAATTAACTATTTATTTACTAAAACTTATTTTTTATTCCAATTATATAATTTATCTTCTTAGAAATTATTATTAGTTTCATTCTATTAAATAAATATAATTTATTAACACTAAATTCTCTATTTATTTTTCTTGGTCACATCATTTATTTCTTATTAAAATTTCGTTCTCGAAATTTGCAAAACACCTATTTTGATCTCACATGCTTACGTGAAGTTTTCCAATAGTCCTCAAAGATAATTTCCTACATATAGTTTTGGTCAGGGGCGGAGCCAGGAATTAATTGGTGGGGGGGCCGAACTTAAATAAATAAATATGTATATATAGTCATTTTATATGTGCGCCCGCTTGTAAAATAAAACAAAACAAGTCTTAAACAGTTAAATTTAACTTCATACTAAAACATAAGTTATAACTGTATACAAGTCTTAAAAATAACTTTACTTTCAAATACAAAAGCGTTCTAGTTTGCTATAGACAAGTACAAAACAAAAAAATTCCAAAAAGGAACTTCATATCTCCTTCGAATTGTGCTCAACGTCGACGGTCTTTCATGGAATAAAATTCATCAATTATCATCTCTGTCGTGAAATCCTTAGCAATTTCTTTCTCGATATAAACTACCAAATTATCTGCTAGAAACTCATCTTCCATTCTACTACGTAATCTAGTTTTTACAAGTTTCATGGCAGAAAAGGCTCGTTCAGTAGTAGCGGTAGAAACAGGGAGAGTCAACACTAGACGAATCAACCTGTCAATCAAATTATAAATCTTCGATTTTCCTGAAATTGCTAATCCTCTGCACAACTCAGATAAAGTGGACATATTCTGAAAATCTGAATGTTTTGGCACATCAAGCTTATAATGATCCAATTGAAATCTCAAAATCATTTTCTCTTGCTCAGTAAAATCTTGAGGATAGAACTTCTCAACTAAGCTACATATATCATCAATCTTAAATGATTTGTATGCATCTAAAGGGCTTAAAGCGGCACTAAGACAAAGAAGTTCCACTGCATGCTCACTAAATCTATTATCCAGTTCTTGTAATTGGAAGTCTATTGCAGCAATAAACACATCAATTCTAAAATGATGCTCCATTGTCATGGAAGATTCTTCATTTTGGCGACATGATCTACTTCGAGCTCTAGTGTAACGAGCATTCATATCAGGAACATCTATTTCATTTTTTTCACAAAATGATTTAACAGTATGAAGGAAAGGCTCCCACTCTTCATTTCTCAAATTCTGAAGAAGTGATTTTGTAGTAGAAACCACTTTCATGACATTTAAAATATCTTGAGAATTTTGTTGCAAAGCTTGACAAAGACAATGCGTATATCCCATAATCTCTTTCATCAAATGCAATATCAAAACAAATTCAAATGATGTTAATACTATATAAGCCGCTTCAGCATCACCGCGTTGAGAATAGTTGGTTCCTTCCTTTGAGATAGTGTCAAGAACTGAACAAGTTGCACGAAACATTCTTATCATGCTAGAAACAGAATTAAAATGAGAAGACCATCGAGTATCTCCAGGTCGTTGCAAAGTACCAATTTGATTTGCCCCCCTTCCAGTCTCGATTTCATTAGAAGCAATCATACTTTCAATCTCAGCAACTTGAGCAGATTGCAATTCATCATTGCGTTTTGAAGAACCAACAACGATGTTGATAATAAAATTCAAATTCTCAAAGAACTGATGAACAGATTTTGCTTCTCTAGATGCTGCAACCAAAGCTAATTGTAACTTATGAGCAAAGCAATGCACATAATATGCATATGGACATTCTCTAAGAAATAAAGCTTGTAGCCCATTCCATTCACCACGCATATTACTACCTCCATCATATCCCTGACCTCGAATATTCTGAATTTTGAGGTCGTTACAAGAAAGGACATCACATATCTTCTTTTTTAAAGTTAATGCAGTAGTATCTTTGACATGGACAATATGAAAGAATCTCTCTCGAATAAAACCATCTTTATCAACAAATCTCAAAATGATTGCCATTTGCTCCCTTTTTGACTCATCCCGAGCTTCATCAACAAGAATGCAAAATTTAGCATCCCCAATTTCTTTGCGAATTACATCTCGCACTTTAGTTGCAAAGATATGCAAAATTTCTTTTTGAATTTGGGGTGATGTATATTTGGCATTCCGTGGAGCATTTGTCAACACAACTCCATCAACTTTATCATTAAAAGTTGCTAATAACTTTATCAATTCAATGAAGTTACCTTGATTTTTTGAGTCGGAGCTTTCATCATGACCTCTAAATGCACATGCTTGGAATGCTAGCCATCTAACACTATCTATTGAGGTTTTGAGCCGCAATCGATTATTCTCTATTTCTTGTGATGACTGCTTTTCAATCAACTTCCCAATATGCTGTGAATAATTCTTCAAATCTTCACAACATTTCACAGCAATTTTATGTGGTGAATTTGGATCTGTCCCCACATGTCCCATTAAAGGACAATTCATTCCATCGTTCACCTTTTTCCAATTCCTAAAACCTTTCACTGTAAATGCATCTGATCCTGGACGGCCTGTTGATTTCTTAGCAAAAATGTAACATGGATGACAGAAGATGGCATCCTTTGATTCCGAATACTCCAACCAACTTGAGTATGTCTGAAACCAAGAAGCTTGAAATCGACGACGATGATTCTCCGGTCCTGAAGGTGGATATTCTGTAGGTAAAAGAATAAGTTGACATGGGCCAGCTCTAAGATAAGCACGCCGCATTTCATCTTGTAAGTTTACAGGATATTCCCATATTTGCGGACGTTTCCCTGGATCACGTTGCAAAGTGGTGGCATCAATTTCTTCAGGAAGGATTCTTGGACATTTAGAAGGCCGCTCATTAAGATCCGTTGCTAACGGTCTATTTAAAAGTGTATCACTATCAACCTCTGAATGACTCGCATTCTTTTTCTTAAAGAATGAATCGATTGTTTTTGGTTTGCTCATATTTTTTTAAGCTGTAAAAAAAATTTATAGATTAATAAATTAACCGAAAAGTACCCCTAGAAATATAAGATCTTTGTTAGAATTTTTTAATTATAATAATTCTTATTAGCATTAACAATTGAAAAAGGCAAAAAGCAATGAATAATTAACCAAATCAAATAACCCATCAAAATAGCAAACAAGAAAAAATATAAACTAATTGACAAATAAATTAAGCACAGTTAATAGAGTATAAAAAAAAAAGAGTACCTTTCAGTGAATCAACGTTATCTTGAGTTTGAAGGATTTCTTGAAAACAAATTAAAGATAATAGTGTGCTAACTGAACGCTGCAAACCAATAAAAAAAAATAATAAATTAGAAGAATAAGTGATGGAACACAATTAAAAAAGAAAAAAAAGAAAGAAAAAAAAGAAGGCGTAGGTAGTTAGTTCCTTTTTTTGTGTATTTATTTTGTAAGTTTCTTAAGAATTCAATCTAGACTAAATACTGAAATAAAAAAACAAATTAAATAATAAAAACATATAAAAAAATTTTATCAATAAAAAACAAATGCTAACAAAACATATTTGATTAATTGATTATTTATCATATTAATAACATAATCACATTTGAAATTTTAAATAATTTGATTCCTAATTTTTTTTTTAAAAAAAAGGTCATTGATTAATTCCCTTCCCAATGTACATTTAATCTTCAATTAATTTCCTCCCCACCAATGGTTGATGGTCCCACGAATAGCACACTCAAATTCAATGCACAGTTTGCACTCATCCAACTATCCAAGTGATTCAACAAAAGGACAAATTCACAAAGAGTCAAAGACAATTTATCAAAAAGTGGTTTTGAAGCCCAATAACCCATTACTCATTGATTCACTCATGACCCACCCAGACCCACGGTATTCACTTCCAGTTTCTTAGTTTCTAGGACCTTCTTCTGGCTTCTTGGCTTCTCACTTTCTGCCTTTAATAATTTTGCTCTCCCCAACGCAGTGTCAACCACTCAACACAAAAAGGCACAACCGCACAAATGCTTCAAGCTTTCAAGCAAATCAAATTTCACAGATGCACGATCACAACCTTCAGTTTCAGTTTCACAGTTCACTCCTCCCATCCTCCGTCAGTTTCAGTTTCACTTTTCTCTACACTCTCTTCTTCTTCTTCTTTTTGTTCATAGAAAAGCCCCAAATTTTAAAACAAAAATTGCAAAATACTGAAATAGCCTACGGAAGTGAGATCTAGCAAATAACTCACAGTGCTGGACGGCTGGACCTGCTGGTGGACCGGTGGTGCGTGGACCTTGGACGGCCGACGGCCCGACGCGACGGTGTTTCCTCCAAAGCTGTTCTTTTCAAATCTCAAGTTCTCTCGAGCCTTCGGTATTTTGAAGCTATGTTTTTCTTTTCTTTTCACTTAGGGTTGAATGTGAGAACGAGGTTGAGTGAAATTTGAGTTATTGAAAAGTTAATTTTGCCTCTTTTTTTTTTTTCCTTGTGCAGTGTATTTTTTAATTTTTTGATTGATATTGCCAGGTTGGGTTGCCGTGTTGAGGAGGATTTGCTATTGTTATTTTTTTTTTTTCCTTTTAAATCTGTTGTGTTTGCTGTGGATTTGCAGGGTTATATATATATATTTAAAAAAAAAAACAAGGAAAAAAATTATATTTGTAGTTAGAGTAGAGTTTTTTTAGGGGGGGGCCTGATTCTATTTTTGCAGGGGCCAATGCTTAGTAAAAAAAAAAAAAAAAATTTGAGGGCTTTGAAATTTTTGGGGGGGCCATGGAACAAACGTGCCTCCGCCCCTGGTTTTGGTCCAAATGGAGGTGCTGACCATTTGAATTTCAGAAACTTTTTCTAAGATGATAAGTCAAATACAAATCTCTCTTAAGTGCAACGCCTTAGCCCTAGACTAAGTGCTTTAAATGTTGGAAAAGATGTAAAATCAGTGTTCGTGGTTTACTTCTTCTACGATTAGTTCGTTGCAGTATTAAAATCAATTCAAACATCTTTTAGGTACGTTAAAAAAATAATTTATTCATTGTATTTAAATTTTATCAAAATACTTAACAAATTCTATTAGTGTGTCATGACAACATCATTTACAAGTTGCAAGTTATATTAATGTGCCACAGTCATCTTTGTGATGGCCCACAGGCTACCCTAAAGGTAGCTAAGGGTGGCGCACAGCCACCCCATGGGCCGAAGTAGGGCTTGAACTCTCCTATGGGCTAGGAGTAGGGGTAAAAATGTGGATGCAAATGCGAAAAATGTTGTTATCACTTTTAGGTATTAGTATCCGCACAACCCAATTATTATTCACATCCGCGCTATTATTACAGTAATTACCTGCTATCTGCATATGAGGTGATGAGTGTTTTAGGATTTGAAGTTGTAATTTCTATTTCTAGTAAATACAAAAATGTATTATCTATAGTTGAATGCTATTATTCAAATCACACTTTCTAATAATTTTGCAAGAAATTTTTCATTACGTACATTATTTAGCTTTCTCTATCATCTATTTATAATTGGTGAATGGAAAGATATTTTGAAAAAATAATAAAGGAAGAACATATAAGATAATTAAATTAGAACAAATTAGAAGAGTTTCCTAACAGTGAAATCTAATTTAATTATATATATATATAAAGGAAAATGTGGATAGCAGATATGTGCGGATAGCGAAAGTGGGCAGTTATTATCCGCTCGCATTTTCACCTTTAGCTGCGGGTGGCTCGTGGGCCATCCCCAAGCTCCTCCAACCAAGAGGTTTTTGCCGAGCCTCCCCACCCCATCCCACCCCTTTTCTTTTTTCTTTTTTTTTGTAATTAAAAAATAATTTAGTTTTTGAAGTTTTTAATTTCTTTAATTTTTTTTAGTTAATTTTTTTAGTAAGATTGACATATGTCATCATTTTATTGGCGCTAACGTGGCGTATTAACGGAATTCATCCATAAATTAAGTGTTTTAACGGAGTTTGATTGCATGGAGTATTTTTTTTTTTGGAGGGGGGGCTTACCCTATAAACTTCTGAGTTCACTTTGATACAATATGGAGCTAATTGTAAATCAAGGAAACCAAATGGGCTGGTTTTCTTTTTTTCCTTCATTTGTTCGACAAATTCAATGGCCAAGTCCAAAAATTATTATTGTAATGGGCATATTTAAAAATATGATAAACACAATTTACAATAGAAATGGAATAATTTATCGAATAATATGTGTATCACAAAAAATATATATCTATAAAAGTTCGTAAATATATGCCAAAATTGATATATTAGCAACGCAACATGTCGATACTAGTACAAAAATAAAGAAATACAAAAACAGTCTAAAACTGTAATCTACGTTCTTTTATAGAAACAAAATCATCAAATATCGAATTTGAATTGAAGCTCTCACCAATTTTCTTTTCAATATAAACAACTAAATTATTTTCAGGAAATTCTTATTCCATTTTGTTGTGAAGTTCTGTTTTAAAAATGCTTGTTTGGTAGTAAAAAATAAAAATAAAAAATATACTACTAGAGCGACAAATATTTGGAATTGGAGGGGCAGTAATTAGGTTGTTTCTATTATCGGCCCACCATCTAAATATATATCTTCTCTAGTCAGGGCCAGCTCGATAAATTTTGAGGCCTCAGACGACAAGTTTAAATGAGGCAATTTTCTTATATTTATATATTAATTAAATTAAATTTATTTTAATAATTATATTATATTTATTTTATTTAATATGTCAATTATAGCACTTTCTTCTATTTGTAAAATGTATTTTAAAACTTTTTTTATTTTATTTTATAACTTATTAGATATAGAATGACTTATCACTTAATTTAGGGCTGGCAAAACGGGTCACCCGACACGACCCGCGATCCGTTTAGCCTAGACACGAACACGACCCGTTTATGTTAACGGGTCGGGGCTCCAAACACGACACGAATACGATAATTTTACAGGTCACCCGACACGACCCGTGAAACATAATGGGTCGAATCGGGTCGACACGACTCGTTTATCTTTTTTTAAATATATATATTATTATTATTTGGGGGGGGGGGGGGGGGAGGGTTTGATCTAAGTGAATAGAAATTGTATAAGGATTTTGGGGGTTGGATTGGTTCATCGTTTTAACTCCTTTTTAAAGATGATTCATTTTCTCTTTTGTATCAAAATAGATAAATGAAACAATTCTAATTAAAATCCAGTTGGTCTTTGAACTACATTTGGGAGTCTTGTCCCTATCAAAAACGAAGTCTTGTCCAGTTGTCCCTCTGTTCAGAATCTAAACATTGCATCAGGGCTTGAAATTTATTCACAAAAAATTTTCATTTGTTCACAAAAAATTTCTGAACAGATTTTGAACAAGCAGGCAACATCACGAAATTACGAATCCACAATTATGAAATTAATACCCACAATAATGAGGCTATAAAAAATTAAAAATGGAAATCAACTAACATACCGGCGAACCCGGCGGTACTGGATGCGACATCGGCCGGAGAGAGAAAGAGAGAGAGAGAGAGAGAGAGAGAGAGAGAGCGGCAGAGAGACGGGAAGAGCAGAGACTTGAGAGAGAGAAAGCGTCGAGCGGGTCCAGTTTTCGATTGGGCCTCGCGGGAGGAAGAAGAAGGGGCGGCGGCGCAGAGCTAAAGAAGAAGAGAAGGGCGGCGGCGCGACGAGGCTGAACCGCTGAAGGAAAAATCCAAAAAGGCTAGGGTTTTCACTTTTCTGGTTTTGTTCGTGTTTTGATTGTTTTCACTGTTTTGATTAATTGATTCTTTTGAGTTTTCAGTTTTGAATCTTTCGTTTTCAACTTTTTACTGTACTTTCACTTTTCAAATAATTCCCTATTTCCCCCCAATTTCCCATTCGGCCGACGGCCATTCTCATTTCTCCCCCTTTTTTTTTCTTTTTTTTTTAATTATTTATTTATTATATATATATATATATATACCGCCAGACCAAGATAAACGGGTCGACCGTTTATGACCCAAACCCATTTAAGGTAAACCCAAACCCGTTAATTTCGTGTCGGGTCGGGTCAAAATTGCCAGCCCTAACTTAATTTAAAAACATGAAATAAGAAGATTTACGAAAAATAAAGTGAAAAATATAAATAAATTATTTAACGATTGATTTGTAATGTAACATAATGCAAGAAAAAAATGTTGGACATTGAAGACTCACTAATTGTGTAATTATATCTATTATGCACAATGTAAACAAAGAGAATTCATGCACTTTGAAAACTTTCCATATTTTTCTAAACATTCAATTCAAATAAACGTTGAAGAAAAAATTATGCACGTTGGACTAATTTCACGAATGTAAAAATTAAACTTTTAAAAAGAGTAAATAAGTGGGACTTTCTAAGAACTTCTGGATTTTTTTTTTAGACTATCAAGTTGTAATTACTTTTACCATGAATGAGGGCTTAATTAGAAACTATTTATTAAATTTTTACCATATTAGAGTCTTAAAATTTGTTTTGGAAATAACATTTATTGTACAATTATTAAGTGGGGGCCTTAATTAAAGAATATTTTATTAACTTTTTACCATATTAGAGCCTTAAAATATTTTTTTGAGCCTTAATTTTTTTTAAAAAAATATATATATTTATTGTATAATTATTAATTGGGGGCCTTAGACGATCGCCTAAGGCTCGAGCCACCCATGTCTTTCGTAATACTAAAATTATAAAAATTATAAAATAACTGTTCATAAAATTATAAAATATATAAAACTAAAACCTAATAAAAAACGAAAAAAGTAGAAAAAAATTAAAACAAAATCGGTATTTCAGATTTTTTATTTTTCTGTTTATTTATTTATAAATTTTAATTTCTTTTTAAAATTTTCGTTTTTTACCTTTTTTTTGCGTGGGAATTTATAAGGACAATTATTGAAAGAAAAAAAAAAATATGGTCAATTTTGTCGTTTTGTTTGTATTGGGGACATTAACATTTTTTGTAGTTTATGAAGCATTGATACACATGATAGTTTGAAGAATATTTTCAATAGGATGATAATTTGAGAAGAATATGGCCCGGTTTGGTTCGTATAATAGACTCCTGAAATGAAATGACTATGGAATAGTCATTCTTTTGTTTGGTAGAGGTCTATTCCATGAAATAGTATTTCCACTTAAATAACTATTCCCTTACGAAAATGAATATATATTCCTCTAAAAAATGAAAGGAATAGTTATTCCTTTAGAAATATACTACATTTTTCAGGAAAAAAAAAAAACTCATTAATTTCTATTTCCTCCCATATTTAATTTTTTTTTTTTTTTTTTTTTAAAAAAACCTAGCCTAAGTTATATCTATGGGGTGGTCGGTCAGCCACAAGGAGCTAGGAGCAGTGCGACCACCCCCGGAGCATTTCGGGATGGCCTATGCCACCCCTAAGCGACATCAAAGGTGGCCATGCCACCCACCAAAGAGTCAAAGGTGGCTGCGACCACTCCCGGAGTGGTCTTCTGGGGTGGTCACACACAAACTCAGGTTCATCTTATAGGGGTTGAGGTCTAAATAGTAAATAGCACAAAAGAAAGGGACCATTCTGCAATTCCAACACAAGCTTTTAACTATATATATATATAGCTTTTAACTATATATATATAAGTTTTACCCACTTCAATTTGTGTATCATCGTTTCAAACATTTCACAATGTCACAACCTCTAAGCTTGCTCCTCCTTATTCTCTCCCTCTTCTTCCTCAACTCCTTAGCCACCAATTCTACTTCTTTATCACCACTATGCGCCCCGCACCATTGCCACGACGTTCTGATTAGCTACCCCTTTTGGCTGCACGGTGATAACGCCACCTCCGATGAATCATATTGTGGCTACAAGGGCTTCGGTCTCACGTGCTCGTCGGCCGGCGAGAAACCTATATTTGCTTTGCCCGACAATATATGTTGGGAAGTCCACCTTTCCCTATAGTCTCATTCACCGACCAAGAATCGTCCGAGCAATCCAAGGCTTAAATATTCAGACAACCAGCAGGAAGTGATGATTATGGCAACTGACCAAAGGACATGTTTAGGTGACGAATCACCAAGAAATCCGGGATTCACTGGAGGCCCATGCTTCGCCAGCAATAAGTCAGCCTGCTAGCCACTGTTTGAGGCGTGCATGAGCACTGTGCGTGCCAGGAGGGACCATACCCCTTAAAAGCAGGAAAAGTTCTGCACGACCATGATGGTGGCAGCCTATAAATACCAAGAACCCAGGTATTAAGTTTTTAGACAAAATATATAGACAATCTCTCTCTCATACGTATTAATCTAACTTAAGCAGCTGCTGTCCCTTGCAGGTGCTGCAGGTGCTGCAGGTTGTGCAGGTTGCTGTCCAGCAGCTGCTGTTCCCTGCAGGTGCTGTCTGGCGTGGAGGTGCTGTCCAGCAGCTGGTCAAGGTGCTGCCAGGCGTGTCCAAGTGCTGCAGGTGCTGCTGTCCAAGTGATGTCCAGGCATGGAGTGTGCTTGGAGAAGCTGTCCAAGTTGTTGTCCATGCTGTCCAGCAGGTTGGGATTCGGTGCAGACCATCCCTTGATGTTTCTTTGTGCTGGCCGAATGGGTAGAGGACTTGGAGAATATGCAGAATTTTTCTTGATTCATATGCTGTCCACGTGATGGCTGCAAGTTCAACATTGATGCTCTTAATGTCCTCCACGTCCATGTACAAGAAAAATAGATCAATATACTTCTATGCAAAGAAAAACGAGTCTTCTTTTCTTTTAGAATGCAATTCCACCAATATTGAGACTATTTTCTCTCCATGACCTGAAAAGCAACTAAATACTAAAATTCGCAAAAGACATTAGAAAATAACAAAACTAAGGGTTTAACTAATGAGGATAGAAAAGACACCGGAAGTTCCGCCGATATACTGTACAAGTCAACTTTTGAGCTGATGAGGATAGAAAAGGCAAAGTTGACCCCGACAAGAGGCCCCTTCGTTGGTTTCTTGGGAGAACAAGTCATCCCGGTCGGGGCCATCGAACTCCCGGTTATGGCGGGAACTAGCCCCAGCAAAAGACAATTATGGTAAAGTTTCTAGTTGTGGATGGGCAGTCGGCCTACAACATAATATTAGGGAGACCAGCCCTAAATGAGTTGGGGGTCATAACCTCAACTCCACATCTGTGCATGAAGTTCCCGATGGATGTGAGGGTTGGAGTAGTCAAAGGAGACCAAAAATTCGCCCACATATGTTACAACGTCATGCTGAAAACTGGGCTAGGGGAAAATGCCGGGAAATAGGAGAAATAGCAACTACAGTCTGCGGAGCCAATCGAAGACTTAGAAGAGTTCAAAATTGTAGACCCAGGAAGAAGAATAAAAATTGGCTCCCAACTCCCTCAAAATCTAAAAGAGGGGTTAGTCTTGTTCCTCAAAAGTAATAGCGATGTATTTGCATGGAATCATGAAGACATGCCTGGTATTGACCCCTCGATAATCGTGCATAGGCTGAATATAGACCCCGGTTCCAGACCAGTTAAACAGAGAAGGAAGACTTTCGCACCCAAGAGGAACCAGGCGATTGCGGAGGAAGTATCAAAGCTACTCGCGGCGAGACTCATCCGAGAGGTTGACTATCCCGAGTGGCTTGCAAATGTGGTGTTGGTGAAAAAGTATAATAATAAGTGGAGAATGTGCGTAGACTTCACCGACCTGAACAAAGCCTGCCCAAAAGATAGCTTCCCACTACCTCGCATCGATTTGTTGGTCGATTCAACTTCCGGACACCAACTCCTAAGCTTCATGGACGCATTCTCGGGCTACAATCAGATACAAATGACAGAGGTTGACCAGGAGAAGACTTCGTTCATTACTGATCGGGGCCTATACTATTACAAAGCAATGTCATTTGGGTTAAAGAATGCGGGGGCTACGTACCAGAGGCTGGTAAACAAAATGTTTGAGAAACAGATATGTCGGAATGTGGAAGTGTATGTTGACGATATGCTGGTAAAAAGTGTGCAGGCTTCCGATCATATCTCCGATTTAAGGGAAACATTCGACACGTGAAGGCGTTATGAAATGAAGCTAAACCCAACCAAGTGCACCTTTGGGGTCTCATCTGGAAAATTTTTGGGCTACTTAGTATCCTAGAGAGGCATAGAGGCGAATCCCGAGAAAGTACGGGCAGTATTGGAGATGCAACCGCCGAGAACCACGAAACAGTTGCAGCAGCTGACCAGCCGGATAGCGGCCTTGAACCGATTCATCTCGAGGTCCACCGACAAGTGCCTGCCCTTCTTCAAGATCCTAAAGAAGGCGTTCGTATGGGATTTAAAGTGTTAAGAGGCCTTTGGGCAGTTGAAGGAGTATTTGATGAACCCTCCTCTCTTGAGTCGACCAGTAGAAGGTGAAATTCTTTACTTATACCTAGCAGTATCAACCTCGGCTGTTTCCTCGGCCCTCGTCCAAGAGGATGCCGGTATTCAGAAACCAGTATACTTCACTAGTAAAGCCCTCCGCGGAGCTGAAGAAAGATACCCGAGGATAGAGAAATTGGCTTTCGCTTTGGTAATATCAACCCGGAAGCTGAGGCCTTATTTTCAAGCACATGCTGTCCGAGTTTTGACCGAATACCCCTTGAAAAAGGTACTCCAAAAAATAGATCTGTCGGGCAGGCTTGTTAATTGGGCATTGGAGCTTGAATAGTTCGATATCAAATTTCACCCGCAAACGACAATTAAAGGCCAAGTTCTGGCCGACTTTTTCCTTGAATTCTGCAACGTTCCCGAGTCCCGGGACCTTACCCGAGTCTCTACGTGGATCGTCTATGTGGATGGATCATCCCAGGGCCAGCGAAGTGGCGTGGGGGTCGTGCTGCAGAGTCTGGAAGGGCAGAGATTTCAATACGTCATCAAATTGGATTTCATCACAACCAATAATGAGGTCGAGTATGAAGCTGTCTTGGCAGGGTTGGCAATTGCCCGGGAAATGGGGGCTCGTGGTGTCGAGATTGGAGTGATTCACAGATAGTCGTAGGTCAGATCTCGGGAGAATACGCAACGCAAGGAGAACAGTTAGTTAGATACTTGGAGAAAGTGCACTATCTCCAATCTTGCTTCAGAAGCATGATGATCGCGAAGATCCCTCAGGAAGAAAATGCCCAAGCGGACACTTTGGCCAGGGCTGGGTCGGCAACAGAGCAAGAAATTACCAAGATGAAGCGACAAGTCCTGGTCCAGCCCAGCCATACAATAGCAGGAATTCACAACTCAATGCAAATAGCCGAAGAAAATGTACCAGAGCCCGAATGGGCCTCTGATGTGATCAAGTACCTAAAGGATGGGGGGTTGCCTAATGATAAAATGCAATCGCAAAAGATAAGGTTGCAGTCGGCCCGCTACATGATGATTGAGGCGTGTTGTACAGGAGGGGATACTCACATCCCTTGCTAAAGTGCCTTTCGACTTCGGAAGCCCGCTATGTCCTGCGCGAGATTCACGAGGAAATATGCGGGAATCACTCGGGAAGCCGGATGCTGGCTCACAAAGCGGTGAGAGCCGGATATTATTGGCCAACAATGGGAAAAGATTCGGTTGAATTTGTTCGAGGTTGTGACAAATGTCAACGGTTCGCTCGGATTATGAAAAATCCACCCGAAAAGTTAAATTTGGTCTTGTCACCATGGCCATTTTCTAAATGGGGAGTCGACTTAGTCGGCCTAATGCCCCACGGGAAGGGAAAAAAGAAGTTCTTGGTCGTGGCTGTAGACTACTTCACAAAGTGGGCGGAGGCAGAGGCGTTGGCGTTCGTGACTACCAAGAATCTCATAAACTTCCTCTGGAGGTCGGTGGTCTGTTGGTTCGGGATCCCCTATGCCTTTGTCACCGACAACGGGGACCAGTTCGACAGAAAACCATTCCGGAGTTGGTGTGCCGAGCTCGGCATCCGAAACCACTACTCTACCCTGACATACCCAAAGTCAAATGGGCAGGTGGAGGCGACCAACAAGACTTTGCTGGGAACACTAAAGAAGAAATTGGATCGGTGGAAGGGATTATGGGTTGAATATGTTCCGGAAGTCTCATGGTCATACCGAACAACAGCAAGAACTCCGACCGGCGAAACTCTATTCTCATTGGCATATGGAACTGAGGCAGTCATACCGGTCGAGATAGGATCCCCAAGTTATAGAGTCTCACAGTATGATCCGAACCATAATAGAGAGGGAATCAGCTTGCACCTCGATTTGTTGTAGGAAAGAAGGGATGCCTCACAGGAAGTGGCAGAAGCTTATCGAGCCCGAGTAGCTAAATACTATAACAAAACGGTTAACCCCAGGAAATTTCAGGTCGGAGACTAGGTGCTTAGGAAGGTGAATTTGATGTCCCGAGACTCCGCCGAAGCAAAGTTTAACGCCAAATGGGAAGGACCGTACCGAGTTGTTAAGTGTCATGAGAAAGGGGCGTATCGCTTGGAATCCTGGGAAGGCAGGCCAGTCTCGAGAGCATGGAACGCAGAACATCTAAAGAAGTACTATATGTAAATTCAGAAATTCCTTTTTTTTGGTAAACCCAAACATGGGGAAATATGTAATAGCAATTTGCACCTAGAAGACTCGAAGCCCATGCAGTTTGAATAGTTGTAATCAATTTTTTTTCGGTTACCCTCACTCGGATAAGGGGGGTAACGCGGCATAAATTTTTTACTTATCCTCCTTCGGATAAGGAGGGTAAGTCGCAATTTTTTCGGTTACCCTCACTCGGATAAGGGGATAACTCGGCATAAATTTTTTACTTATCCTCCTTCGGATAAGGAGGGTAAGTTGCAATTTTTTCAGTTACCCTCACTCGGATAAGGAGGGTAACTCGGCATAAATTTTTTTTTACTTATCCTCATTCGGATAAGGGGGTAAGTCGCAATTTTTTCGGTTATCCTCACTCGGATAAGGGGAGTAACTCGGAATAAATTTTTTACTTATCCTCCTTCAGATAAGGGGGGTAAGTCGCAATTTTTTCGGTTACCCTCACTTGGATAATGGGGTAACTCGGCATAAATTTTTTACTTATCCTCATTCAGATAAGGGGGGTAAGTCGTAATTTTTTCGGTTACCCTCACTCGGATAAGGAGGGTAACTCGGGGTAAGTGGAACTTTGTCCATGGGGATTTTGTAGCCCAAATGGTCGTTTAGCGATTTGCTGGTAACAATCACATCAAAATCATTTTCCACCTTGTGATGGTTTTTGCAGAAGTCGACCATACGAGTCACTTCCTCTTGTTCTGCATCCGAGATGTCGGGAGGGTTGGTCAAGTCACCGTCCAAGGCTTTCCATTCCCGAGAAATTCTATGGGATTCAGGAAGCTTCACAGATTTGGGGCATTCCCACTCCCCCGAGACTCTGAAAACTTGCCTCTCCCATTCCTTATTTGTTTGAGTAGACAGGCTTCAAGAAAATAAACGAGGGACCTTGTCGGGTCCGTAGCTTCACAACCCCCTCGGAGTCCATCGTTGGTCGGTATACATTGAGAAATTGCGAGATCGACATCCTTGTCCCGACTACGCTTCTCCAGAGGATGAACGAGGCAAACAGATACCTCCAAGAGTTGGGGAATATTTGGCTCGGAGCAACCCTCAGATGGAGCAGCAATTCCGGAGCAATGTCGGGAAAGGGGAGCCTTAACCCCGCCATGAACATCCTTTCAAACAAAGAAACGTCGCCACCCCTGATGTGTAACGAAGACGGATCTTGATAGTGAAGACGGACTGAATTGCCAATGTCCTAGTTTATGCGTAAGACCCATTCGCTTTTCACAGACAGAAGGGAGACATATCGATTCTCGAGGGGGATCAGTGTTGGAGGATAGTTCCCGAGAGCGATCTCTTCGTCTTCCCCTACCACATTTTCTTCCGCCTCGTGGATGGGTTCGGTCGAGGCACCGGCGTTATCCTTGGAAGGCATCTTGAGAAGGAGAGAAGGAAGAGATAAGCGGAGGTGTTAAAAGAAAAGCGGAATAGCAGAGAAAAGATGAGAAAGTGAAAGGTAAAAAAAAAAAAAAGGTGAGGGAGGGTATTTATAGGTCTCACAGCGACCGGATGTTACAGGTAATTACAACCGGGAATCCGGACGGGCCGTCTTGGTTAAAATAGTCTCCATGACCGAAAGACGGATCGACTCGGTTAGCAGGCGTGATGCGACCATTAAAGAGACAACGATAATTACCGCACCTGGTGCGGCAGTCAAGGCGTCAGGGGCATTTAATGCCAATGTTGGGGCGGCTGACGTTAGAATTTGAAATTCAAAATTTCGAAACTCCCCACAAAAAAAAAAAATGGAGGAAATGAGGGAGCCGCCAACTGCCTTTCCCGACAAGTACAATCCAGTTTAGCGAGGAAGTGGGATTTCTCGGTGTCGGGAATGGCTGCTTGGGCAAACGCTAGGAATCAAAGTTGTACTTTGAGGATCCGGCTAAATGATAGCCCCAAAGATCCGGTGGTTAACAAGCATATGAGTATAAATGATTCAAGTATTATAGGGAACAGAGGACGGCAAAAATAAATAAATAAATAAAATAAAATTCTTTACTCTCACATACAAGACAAAAGAATTGGGGGGTAGTTGTTGGGAAGTCCACCTTTCCCTACAGTCCCATTCACCGACCAAGAATCGCCTGAGCAATCTAAGGCTTAAATATTCGGACAACCGGCAGGAAGTGATGATTATGGCAACTGACCAAAGGACATGTTTAGGTGACGAATCACCAGGAAATCCGGGATTCACTGGAAGCCCATGCTTCGCCAGAAATAAGTCAACCTGCCAGCCACTGTTTGAGGCGTGCATGAGCATTGTGCGTGCCAGGAGGGACCATACCCCTTAAAAGCGGGAAAAGTTCTGCACGACCATGATGGTGGCAGCCTATAAATACCAAGAACCCAGGTATTAAGTTTTTAGACAAAATATATAGACAATCTCTCTCTCATACGTATTAATCTAACTTAAGCTTCGGAGGAGGATCGCTGGGGAAACCCACAGTGTGTCCTTGTCACTCTTGTAGGTACCTGACGTCATACCCGAGAAACAGGACCTTCCACGTCACTGGTTGAAAACTGCATCAACAATACATACTACCTAAAGGAAATAGATTATGCTCAATACACCTCACCCTCTTCGACATCGACGCCGCGAACCAATCGTGTCCGAGGGTGCGTCACAACGTTACTCTCGGCACACTGCCGTTGAACTTTTCCGGTGGGGATCTGAACCTCAGTTTTTACTTTAACTGCAGTCCCTCCTACACAACACCCTGCCGGTGCCTTACATTGGGTGCTTGGGGGGATCATATAATGGGAAATGGTCTTTTTTGTTTTTGTGGAGGGGGAAGAGACGGCGGAGGGGTTTGAATGGGCAAGTGTTTGCGAGGAGAAAGTGGTGGCGACTGTGATGAGGACGGAGATCGATCTTGGCAATCTGACTGGTGGGTTTATTGGGGCCATAAAAAATGGGTTTGGGCTTAATTGGAAGCCGCTTCAAGAGTGCGGTACCTGTGAGAGCTCCGGTGGGTATTGTGGGTACAACAGTACATGCGAGGACGCCAAGTTCTTGTGCCTTTGCGAGGATGGCAGCATCAGTGGTGAACGCTGCAAAGGTATGCTCTCTATTGCTCCGACTAAGTGTTTTTTCATTTACATGATTACATGATCATCTGCTTATGGCCCACATGAATTGTTAAGAAGTTCAATGGCATGATTTCATGACCTGCTTGTTCTCATCATGTGGGATCGACGTGCATTATGCCACATGAATTAATGTTCACGGATTTAGGATTTTCTGTAATTGTTAAAATTGTAGGGGTTGGAACTTCAAAAAAATTCATTTTAATGAACAATAATAGTTATGACGTATTATTCATTTGGAGTCCGAAAACAATTTTCAAGGAAGAAGCCCAAGCAATCACCCCTAAAATGGTTGTTCCGACCAGTCTTTCAAGACATTTTAAGTAAGCTGAGGTGGTTCGACCGTGGCCGACGACACCCTTAGGATGATTGGCCAAATAAGCCTTTTTTGAAAAATATTTTTATTTTTCAATGGATGACGCATCGTAATTTTGACCGTTTATTTTAAATATATAGTTAATGATGTGTTTTAAATAGTACTCGCAAGTGCACGAATCATTTTGCAATATAGTGTTATGCAAGTGCGAGGTCGATCCCACAGGGAAATGGTCAAATATTGGTACCTTGCTTAATCAACCTCATTTTAACCTAGTTCCAAAGGTTTGAGAATTGATTCAAGAACAAAAGACTAAATTAAAGAGATGTTATGGAATATGTAAATTAAAAGGAACTAAGGTTAAGGAATCCACCAAACCAAATACTACAACTCACACTCTTGGTTTCCACTTGAACACCCAAAGAACATTAAGCTTAGGGTGTTATTCAAGTTTCTTAACCATAAACTCAAGAACCATTAAATGAATCCAACACATTGACAAATCACAAAGAGTACCGATTGAAATCAAAACATCCAATGTATCATTCAATCACAATGGATATCATCATCCGAACCGATAAAACAATGTATTGGTCGGTTGAAACACATAAAATGTCCTCTAATCACCACTAACCACATTCATTGCAAAAGATGAAGCATTAAATGAATGGAACTTGAACAACTAAAATGATATATCATTAAATGTGCAAGTGGTACAGCAAGGTTGTGAGTGTCATCAATGGAAAGGTTTCATCCTCAACCCTAGTTGAGGTTACTAGCCTTCCATGACTAAAAACACCACAATAAAATGATGAACAACCATGGAAATGAAAGAAAAACTCTACAAAGAGAAAGTATTCTGAAAATAAACTACTGAATTACACTACAATAAGCACGAAATTAAAACTAACTACAGAGTTTCTGCTCTATCCTACTCTCTCTACCACTCTCTCTACTAGTCTATAACAAGGGGATGGCCATGGCTTTTATAGAAGGAAGCCATGGCAAGAAATGACTCTTCTACCCTTCCTCTGCAGCTAGAGACAACCCCAAACACGAAACCAGCGTGTTCTGCAGCGGAAATCAGAGGGAGGACTGTTTTTTGGCTTCTGATTGGGCGTTCTGGCGCGCTCTGCAAAAGCAGTTTCTGGGAAATTTCGATCGATCGACTTTTATTTCGATCGATCGACTTCGGGAAAATATTCGATCGATCGAATTTTAAGTTCGATCGATCGACTTGTCAGGGTCTCCGAATTTCCAGCTATCTTCTTATGAAATTTGTCATTCCTCTCTTATTGTCCTACAGAAATAGAAAACACAAAAACTAACCAAAACATTAGAAAATAACAAGGCTAAAGGTCTAACTAGTGCAATTCAAGGAGTCCAAATACACAATATTTGGCACTCATCAGTTAACATTTTAGGAATTGGATGTTTTCATCTTCAGGGCAATTGGCTAGTTACCCCATAACTTGCCTTTTCTTTATGTGACAGATCATTACTAAAAGTTTTTTAAAGTTGGTCGACTACCTTCAAAGCTTTTGAAGGTAGTTGCAACACTCTCAACACTCTTGAAGGAGTGGCCAACCACCCTTAATTAAAAGCTTTTGTTGGTGGCTTGACCACCTCAAAAATCTCGAAAGGTTGCTGATATCATAAAAAAAAAAAAAAGGTTTTAGGAGGTGGTCAACCATTCCAAGCAAGTTAAGGTTGTCCCTTCAAAACTTTTGGAGAATGGTCTACCATCTTATAACGAGCTTGGGGTTGTCGACTATCCAAAAAAGTCTTGGCGGGAGGGGGTGGTAGGTCGAAGAGACCCTTTTAAATTTTTTTCCGTAAAAATAGATGATATGGCTTAATCTTGCATTTAAAATAAATTGTCTTAATTAAGTTTGAGCATTACAGGCTGATTCCATTCGATCTTACGAATTAGAAAGATCCTGATCCTAGATTTTAAGTTGCCTTGAATATTCATATGGTGGATTTTTGTTAGCACAACAAGCCCATAGATATTTTGTTTACTTATTTCTTTTCGTGTCTCTTCCTCCTAGTGGTATTAGGTAGGCTAGTATTCACTGGGGGCCATTGCCAAGTCATTTGATTCTTGGCATCAGATCCCTGGTTAATGCCGCAGTTTCTCCACAGTCGTTTGTTTTGCTTGTTTGTTTTGGACTTAATCTTATCTTTCCTTTTCTCTAGTTTTTTCTTTTTGTTTTGCTCGCTTGTTTTGACCTCTGCATATATTTCTTCATTATTTTTAGGGTTAAATACTCTATTGCTACCTAAGTTTTAAACATTTTAAATTTAGTACTTAAATTTTTATTTGTTTTATAGGTGGATCTGAGTTTGAGGGTAAAAACCACTTTAATACTTTTGTTTTCTGTCTAAATATTAACGGTCTACCACATGTTCACCATTTTGGCCAAGGGGGGTGGCTCCTTTCTTCTTCTTTTTTCAATTTTAATTAATTTTTAAAGATTTTTAAAGATTTTTATTTTATATAGTGCCACGTGTTAACCTCAGCAATTGAAACGTGGCAGACCGTTAATATTTGGACGAAAAATGTAACAGAAGTACCAAAGTGGTTTTTACCCCTAAATTAAGATATATCTATGAAACAAATGAAAATTCAAGTACTAAATTTAAAAAAACTTAAAATTCAAGTACAAATAAGGTATTTACCCCTTATTTTTATTGCTATGGAAAGCTTTAATTTTTGCATATGTTTTTTCTATATTCATTATTACTGATAATTTGAAAACTATGAGGTAAGGCCATGGTAGTTTAGGGAGGAGATTAACACAATTGGTAGTTTGAGGATACATTAACAATGTGGTGGTAATATTTAATTGAGGGGATATGTGTATTTTTTTCATTGTTAAATAAAGAAGTTTTGAAAGAAGATAATATTTTTATATCAAAAAAATTGTCAGTTAGTCCCTAAAAACTATTGAGAAACATAAAGCAAACCCCAATTGGCTTCTGCATGTTTTGCTAAATGAACCTTGGATCGTTGTTTGAAAACTATTATGGGTCTGAGCGGGTCGTTTCAGATGTGAACTAAATATAAATAGGATCATTTTCTAACTGTTGGAAGAGATTAATATACTGTTTAAAGTGTCCACCAAGTTGGATTTACTGGTTACGATTTGTGACCATTGGATCATGACCAAATTATTTTGGACTATTAGATGTGTCCAAAATCTCTAAAAAGATGACCATTTGGTCATATTCTAAGACACAAGCTTATAGCTTTTATATTTCACCTACGATTCTCTTTTGTGCAATTCTCATTCTATAAAGGGTTTTAATTTCTGTAGCTTCTTTTTAATAACCATTATGCCTAATCTCATAGACTCGAACCCACATGACGAAAGCGATTACTAGGTTGAATGTAATTTTTCTATGTTCCACGGGTTTATTTTTCGAGTACTCCTATGACCTTTGTCGGTTCTATAGTCAAGATCCTAATTACTTCTGTTCAAGAACTTGAAAGCAATTACCGCCAAGGATATGGTATAGTGAAATTTTAGACTGTCTTTGAGATTAAAGTTTTAAGTTCGAATCTTGTAATGAAAAGAGTTTAAAACTATTGGCTTGTTTATTGGTTTGGGTGTTGCTAGATTTATTGGTGGGGTTGGTGTTAAACTATGCCTTGATCGGTCTTGAGGGAGTGCCTAGGCTTCTCTTGAGCGGTTCTTAGTGGGTACGTAGGTGCTATCATGCTTAACTTTTTCGCGAATTTGAAACAGGCCCTTCCGTCATTTTTTCATCCATTTTTCTAACCACCATTAGTGCCACGTCACCCTTTTTGCCATGTCATCCTAAAATATTATTAATTTATTTAATTATTAATTTAAAAACTTAAAATTTATTTTTTAATTTTCTAAAAAAGAAAGAAAAAGAAAAGAAAAGTAGGGGGTATGGGGCGGCAGCCACCCCCTTGGGGTGGGGCGAGCTACCCCCAGAGGTGTCCAGCGCCACCTGCGAGCCACCCCCTTGGACCGATGAGTGTCTTTTTTTTCTTCGTTTTTGTTTGTTTGTTCTGTTGGGTGGTTGTTTTCTGATTTAATAACAGAGGGTTCAGGTCATCCCTCTCAATATCTCCAGAACCGTAACGGCGACAGTGGGTCAAGAACTCGACGAATGCAGATCGACCCAAGTTGGAGTTGGATGTGTTTGTTAGAAGTGCATTTAGTTCATACTTGTCTGAAATTTGGGTTGATGGAATAGGCACAGGAGGTGTTCGAGAGATTGCCGATGAGGGATGTTGTGCTTTTGAATGCAAATTCCGTCCATTTTTCTGCTTTGTTGCTTGATGTGCATAATGTGAGAAAAGAATTGGCCTTTACTTACAAAAGAATAATTGATGTGCACAATTTAAAATAAGTTGAAGCGAAAAAGAATAATCAACTGGCCAAAGAATCTAGTTCAACCATTTGGAAATTTTACAAACAAATAACCAAAATATATTAAAGGGAACACTACCAAGCACAGATCCATAATTCTGACCAGGAGGGTGAGACTGCTTCAACAGTTCAACTTGTTAGCCTTCTCTTGGTCGAACACGCAAAACGTGTAGAGGTACTTGGAGCAACGAACCTTGAACTTGAGTCTAGACAACACATTTGCTCTTCTTGATCCTCACCGAGCGTGTATCTTTCCTTCTTGCGATGACAATGAAATCTTTGATCTCCTGGATTTGCATAGGTTGTGGGTTAAGCGACAGAGAACAGAAAAAAACTCACCGTAGAAACTCATCGGTCCAAGGGGGTAGCTGCCGCCCCATACCCCCTACTTTTCTTTTTTCTTTTTTTAGAAAATAAAAAAATAAATTTTAAGTTTTTAAATTAATAATTAAATAAAATAATAATATTTTAGGATGACATGGCAAAAAGGGTGACGTGGCACTAATGGTAGTTAGAAAAATGGATAGAAAAATGACAGAAGGTATGACAACCCGTTTTTTTTTTTTTTTTTTTTTTTTTTTTTTTTTTTATACAAAACATTTGCATAAATATTAATCTTTTAAAATATAAATGGATCTTCACAGTAGCACGAAGATATGTCGCAAAGCCAACATATGGTACATTCCCCATAATATAAACCTGGTACATCAAAGTATAACATCTATTCATCTATACAGCGGAAAACATAAACCTAAATAGCGGAAATCATAACATAAACTTCTATTTCAAATAATCATAAATAAAGAACCATATTACATCTATCTGTTTAAGTCTTTCATCGATATAAATACATAACAGAAATGGCTTTACAAGAATAAGTGACACAAATGTCACAAGCCATAAACCAAACCTATAAACAAGTGGACAACCCATGGTCCACCAATTACGACCATTGCGGCGTGCTTTAGTCATAACATCCAAAGTACCCTTCTACAACGCTATCAACTACGACCGGAATACCTGCAGCCAAAGGAATATCATCTATACAGTTGTGGGGGTTTGTCACATCCATATAGGTGGAATTATGAGCCCACCATTTTAGCATAAACAAATATACTAAGACCTCAAAGGTATACTATTCACTGAGTTTTCGCAAAGAACCAACTTTTATTTTTCTAGTCATGCGTGCACTATAACAGTCACCAATCTTATAAGCTTTTGTTTAAAAACTCTCATAGCTGATATAGCAAACACCGACTAATAGAAAACATTTAACATACTAGGCAGCTAAGATTATACGTAGAAGATTCGTTATAGGAAACAATGGCATTTAAATCATGCAACCATCCGATAGAAATATACACAAGTTCTTTTCCATTGAGACTCTTATACATACTAATACGTCTAGCAAAACTACTCATAGTATAAAAACATCACACTTATGAAAACAATGTTATACATGCTCATGTAAGTTTCAGTTGTATTCCTATGGGGCGTTGGTCCCCCAATACTAATTCATGAGTATATTCCTAAAGGGCGTAAATCTCCCAATACTAGTTCATGTGTACGTTCGTATGGGGGCGTAAATCCCCCTGGGGCGTCGGTCCCCCCATAGTTCATGCGTGTGTTCGTATGGGGCGTATGTCCCCCCACTAGTTCATACATAAGGGGTGTAGATCCCCATGGGGCGTATATCCCCCACTAGTTCATGCGTTTGGGGCGTAGATCCCCCTGGGGCTTATGTCCCCCTTCTAGTTCATGCGTTTGGGGCGTAGATCCCCCTGGGGCGTATGTCCCCCTTCTAGTTCATGCCTATGGGGCATAGATCCCCCTAATAGTTTGTTTATGCGTTCATGTTTCATGCTCAATGCTCATGCTTAAATACTATACATTTAATTTCATAATCATGCTTTTAACACATGCTTTCTTTATAAAACATAAACAGTTCTACATGTCATTTTTTTTTAGACAGTTTTCATAACTTAAATTTCCAACTTAAACTCGCTCTAAAATCGCATATCATATTCATATTTCAAAACATCATCATAGTTTCAATATACTCAAAAGTACTCAAAGCATCCAAAATAGATCATAATCAGTATACAGTTGGTTCAGGTTTGTAAAACAATATACATTTTGCAATTCATCATATATGAAAATAATATTTCTCAGTGAGTAGAATACTCACCTGGCTGCATTGGACACATGGCTCGAACTCTACATTGGAGAATCCATTGAAGTCTCCAATCCGGACACTATCCTGCAAATATTGGTATCATCAAACTATGCTATTGGACTCTACACTCAATGACACATAGACTACCCGTGTGCTCACACGTCGCGTAACCCGCTCCTAGGGCTAGCTAAGTATCCTAAACTTTTTTTTTATAGGTAACAAACAAAATATTATTAAAAAAGCGTAAAAGGCGCCCCTAAGCATACATGAAGTATATAAAAAGGACAAAAAAAAAAAAAAAAAACACCCGAAAAACCCAATAGAGGAAAATTACATCAAACCCCCATCTTCTTGCCCCTATCCCGACTAGAACCCATTCCCCTAGCATCGAAATTAATAGAACATTCTAGATTCTTGACCTCTCTTTTCCCCTTTTTCCTTTTTATCTCCTTATCCTTCTTAGGAGGGGATTCAAAGTCAAAGCGCTCATCCTCGATCAAAGCCAAAAAATCTAGAAATCCCTTCTGATCAGATCCCACGAACGAAACCCCCATCGTGCGAAAGTACGACTTACTATCTTCCACTACCCTGAGGTAAACAACAACACTATCCTTTGGATCAACCTCCTTAGAAGATTCCCCCACCTCAAAGATCCCAGACGGCAAACTAGGAACCGGGGGGCACCCAACAACACTTCCCTTTGGCTCAACCCCCTTAGAAGATTCCCCCACCTCAACGACCCTAGACGACAAACCAGTTGACTGGGGGTACCCAAACACAAAGGAGACCGGCCTTGGCCATTGAGGAAACAAGACCCACTGACAAGAGGGAATGGAAACCGAAACCCCGGGAAGACCCAAGAGATTAACCCCACCAAAACTCCTTCCCAAGGCAGGGACATCCGAAAGCATCCCTACCTGTCGACTGAGAAACGAGGTTCGATACATAGTATTTCCAGAAGGCGCACTAAAAGCAACGCCGACGTGGTCAAGCCCAGTACCGACAGACGAGTCACCAATCTCCCCAAACTGAAAAACCTCAATGCTCGACCCCACCCCAGCTGACGGAAGAACCCCTGCCTGCCGAAGGACGAGCCCTGATTCGAAAAAACTTGAAACTAAAGAAGACCGCACCCCAGAAGGAAGATCACCCAGAACCACCGGCGGACGCAACACCAGCGCCGAAAGAGAGGAAGGGACGGCAACCTCATTGACGGACTCGACCACTGGAACAAGCACCCGATCACTGGATCTAGCCCCGGAAAGGGATAGAACCAGATCCACCCCAGGATCCGCCGCCGACGTCAAGTCCGGCCGAAGAGCGCTCCCATGGATCTCCAACGGACGCTGAAGACACCCCGGACCCGATCCCCGCCCCGATATTGCACCATAGGCCGAAGACAGCTTACGGCCCGAAACATCGTCCAAATTGGCATTGGGCATAAACACTTTTGCCCCAGCCCGAAACCCTTTAACAACAGACTTTACCCTCTTAAGCACCCGACCCGCCACAAAACCCACCCTACGTTTAAGCCCAAGTGAAGACTTATAGCCCAGCTTTTTCGAAAAGCCACAGGCCCAAACCAGCGCCTTGGAGAAGTGGCCCAGGATTTCAAACACCTTCTTGAACACTCCAACCAGTCCCTCCCCTTGCAGAGAAACGTCACCCTCAACGGCTGAATTCCTGGACACGCCAGCCTGACTACAGACACAACCTTGAAACCTGGAATGATCATCTGCACGAAGGTCCAATCCCGAAGCGCCGATAGGTTGCTCCTCCAGAACGGAGCAATCACTCACCTGACGGACCGCCCCCAACTCCATTCCCCACAGCTGCGTCTTCTCCACGTCGCACTTGACCGACAAAGGCCAGTCACCAACCATCTTTGCCGCAACCCTAGTTCCTGAGACGATAGTTGCAGAACTCACCACCGCTGCAAACGACGGACGTCCTGAACCTATCCCCAGCTTAACGCCCGACAAAAAAACACCAGATGAAGATAGACCGCCAGAAGACGAATGCCCAACCGTGTTTTCCAGAAAATCCAAAATTTTGCTCAGCTCCCCGGAAACACGGTTCCACCCTCTCCCATCCCGACCTTCAGGAAAAAGAATGTGCCCTCTCCGACCTCCATCAAAAACTGCCACCTCCAAGAACCGCCCAGACCTGTTTTCACCTCTTCGAGTGATGGTCGCCTTTGATCCCTCCCTAAAGGATTTGACGAATTCCTCTATCCCAGAATTACCCAAAACTTCTTCCACCCTCGACAGTAGCCAAGTAGTGCAGCTCAACCCGAAAACAGCATAACCTGAAAACCCTTTCCTCTTTTCCTCCACCCGAAGCTCGGCAGACCCTGCTTCCACCGAGAATCGGAAGGACTTCGCCTCCACATAGAACCGACTCTCCATTAGGCTGAAGCCGACACCCCTACAGGGAAGACATCCCTTTGGGAGCTGATCATATTATTAGGCTTTTTATTATATTTGTTTATTAATTAGAAGATGCACTTACTATATTATTTGCCTACTTATTATTGTTAAGTCATATTACCATTGTTAATCCCCTTTATAGCTTGTTGCTTATTTACTGAGTTACTAATATATTTTTAACCCGCATACATATATGTGTGTACATATATATATATATATATATATATATATATATATACACAACGCTTAAACCTAATCTAATGATACACATAAGGTTGGTTTAGTAGTTCCTTATATAAGTTATGTCTCTTAAGCTATAATCATTATGTATTCCATTTATTTATTTATTATACTCCTTCACTTACTCTATTTACTTATTTCCTTAATTTATTTCTAGTTTGGTAAATGTTCCGACCATTAACTCATAGGACTTAACGTTTTACACTTACCCATTCATCATATTGTTCTTATACCCTTATACATTAATTCTTCCTCATGCCTTTTCTAAAATCCAACCCAACCTAAGCTCACAAACATAACCAAGTACCCTACTAGCACTCCAAACCACATAACTATACCTACATAATATTTCACTCCCTATTTTCATCATCTTTGTTATTAACACCGAAAGATCTCACATTAACTTTTAACATTGAACATCAACTCCTCATTGGCTTCCCACACCAAGAAACCATCCAACCTAAAGCACACCAAACAGAATTTTCCACCAACTATAGCCAAGTGAAAATGCCATACAAAACACCTCCAATTTCCATTAACATAATCTCCCTAAACAATCTTCTTGGAAAATCACTCAACCATTAACTAGCATTTCAACTCACATGGCCACAACAAAGAGACTAACTAGATCCTTCAAAAATTCAAACATTAAAACACCAACGATCCATCATTTTAACACAAACAACCATGATAGAGAGATATTAATCAAACCTTATTCCATCCAGAATCCACCATTTCTCTTTTACATACAATCGACTATACTTAAAACTCTCAAAATACAAACCCAACACAAATCAACACTAATTTCGGATTCCATCAAGAACTCAATCCATAATTTCAACCAACATCATCAATCACACCAAAATATCCATCCACATAAAGTCATTTAGCTCATACGAGTCTCAACTTATCAAAACAACTCCAACAAACCAACTTAACCAATTTCCTTAATTAGAGCACTCCTAATACATGAATCAGCCCGAAAACCACCATTCCAAGAGCTCAACCAATCCAAACAAACTCAAACACTTAATAAGAATCAAAGAACCAAAAGACCACACATCAACACTGCCGTGACCCACAAAACAGCAACCACCGGCCCACAAAACCAAGCCAATCAACCCACAAAACTCTATTATCAACTTACTAAAATTTACTCCAAAACATCCCATGAATTTCCCCCAATTTAACTAACCCATTCAACTACAATTTCCACCAAACATCAACTAAATCCAGAATTTCCAGCACCCAATCAACAATTCTAAAATACAAATCCAAAACCTATTTAGAATCATCAAATACCAATATAGAATCACAAAACCGAAATCCCAAGAGACATGGCACAATTCGGCCAACACCCCAAAATCCCCATGAAACCCTAGAATTTCATCACAAGTAATTCCCAACCAAAACCCATAAAATTATTTACCTTAGTTCATAGCTTACATATCATAGAGTTTCATCTAGTTCAAAACCCCCCCAGAAAGGAGAACCCACACGGTTTGCATAGAAAATCCAAGGTATTTTCTAACCAAAATCAAAGGCAAGGGAAAAGGAAAATCTCACCGAATCAAGGCCGAAATCCATTGCCCAGCCGCTGCCGCCCAGCCACGACGGTGGCCCAGCCACCAAAGCCCCAAAAATCGCACCACCTACGGCTAACAACTCACTTCCAAACGGGTTGCTCTCTCACATGCTGGGTCTCTCTCGGGTTCGTGTGTGTGTGAGAGGAAGACGAAGAGAGGAAGAAGAAAGGGAGAGGGGAGATCGGGCGTGCAGCGTGAGAGAGGAAAGAGAGGAGAGGAAGAAAAAGAAAAGAAAAGGGAAAGAGGGAGCTGCTGTCCACCGAAAGCGAGAAGAGAAAGAGGAAAAGAAAAGAAAGGGAAAAGAAAGAGAAAAGGAAGAGAGAGGGTGAGTTGGACATGTGTCCATGTGTGAGTGGTTAGGAGAAGATAGTGTTATCTTCTCACCGCCAACCGAATGCTGACACGTGGCAAGGAGATTACATTTTTATTTAAATGTCCCAACTTATGTAATTTACACCATGACCCCATTTTATAATATTTCTATCATTTGAGAATTAATGTTCGGCTCCACATTAATTTAACTGCATTCTATTCATATGATTAATTATTTATTACACTAGGACTCATTATTATTTCTATAATATAAATATTATTACCTAGGATATAATTACTAATCCCATATTTAATAAATATAATTTATTAATTGCCAAATTCCTTAATTAATTTTTCATGGTCTTTACAGAAGGACCTGTTTTAAATTCGCGAAAAAGTTAAGCACCGAATACTTACTTTTAAAAAGTGAGGGATCGAATTCAAATGGCGCTCTAACTCAAGTATTTATTAGACATTTAACCTAAATAAATATATATGCCACTGAATTAATTGCATCGGGGACTTTGGATAGTTGCTAGATGCTGCCCGTTCTTTAATAGATGTTATATTTAGAATAATTTTTTATTTTATATTTTTTAAAAAAATTAATTAATTTTTTTTTTCAAAATATTTTGAGTTTTGAGAAGATCGGAGATTTGAATTTTATTTTTGAAAAGTGTGTTAGCGATATTGAAAACTTAATATTTCTGATATTTTTCTTTTTTTAAAAAAATATTTTGAGTTTTGAGAAGATCGGAGATTTGAATTTTATCTTTGAAAAGTGTGTTAGTGATGAAAACCATATATGTCTGATTTTGAAAAAAAAAAAAAAAAAAAAAGAAGAAAAAAACAATCTTTTAGGGGGTTGAGAAGTGAACATATATATAGTGCTTAAAAATGTTATAAACTGACCCTAAAAGTTTAATTAAAATTAGAGGGGTGAGATTGGACAGAGCAAAATATCGATGAAAAGTCCATGTACGTTCTGATGTTCTCATGAGATAATTCTCAACCATTCTCATGATATATACATTTGAGACCACGAATACGAATTGTTTTTTTTTTTTTGGTGGTTAATTAGAAGAAAAAAAAAGAGAAGGTATTTGGAGATATTTATTTATATAAATAAGAGCACTTTAAGAAATTTGATTGAAATCTGATTTCATTTCAATTAGAAAATTTTGTTTTATTATCATTTTTATTTATTTATTTATTTTAAAATAAGCCATAAAATATCACTTCGATGATCATTGAAAATAAGTTGGTTTCAAGAACAAAAATAGATCTGGAGAAATCATTTTGTAAATTAAGGGTTTCTAGGCTTTTGCTTTGATTTGTTTTTATGAGACTAATTAAGTTTATCAATCTCTGAAGTCTGAAAAGAAAGCAACAAAAAAAGAAAAAAGGAAGAATATTTATATGCCTTTCATCATGGCCCGGCTGGAGCCTTAGGCGGATTAGGCGACCGTCTAAGACCCCAAATTTAATAAGGCCCCTAATTTAAAAATATTAATAGAGATTTATTTCTAAAAAAAATAAAAATTAAGGCCTTAAATATGATCAATACACTTAAATAAGGCCACAAATCTTGGTAAAAATAAAATTAAAAAATGCAATAATATAATGCATAGCCCAATTTAATAAGGCCCCAATTAATGAAGATTTATTTTAAGAAAAAAAGTGCTTACAAAAAGACGAATCATCAAAGCATTGTTTCCGGTAATGCTCCCAGTCAATGCCTTAAAATATGCTGCCTAGGGCCTTCTCCCGTCAAAAAACTGCAGGTTAAAAAAAAAAAAAAATAATAATAATTCAGGCCTTAATTAATTACCAACGACTTGTGAGATATGAAAAGTCTAAATTAAAGGCTTTTAATTTTTTGTACGTCTAATTACCAACGACTTGTGACTTATGAGATATGGAAAGTCTCTGTATTAAAGGCCTTCAATTTCTTTGAACGTTGACGTTCAAAATAGAATTAATGAGATATGAAAGCTTCTAAATTAAAGGTCTTAATTACTCACATTAAAAATTGAAGGCTTTATGTTCAATGTTCAAAAAATTGAAGGTGTTAAGTCCAACGTTCAAGAATCAAAATAAAATGAAAAAATAAAAAATAAATGCTAAGAAGATGAAAAGTCTCTAAGTTTCTATTTTGAGAAATGATCCCTACACTCATTTCTCACAACAAGCTGACGTGGCTGGTAGTATTTTATTATTTTTTTACAAAAAGAAAAGAAAACAAAACAAAAAAAGTAATAAAATATTACCAGCCACATCAGCTTGTTGTGGGGCTGTTGTGAGAAATGAGTGTAGGGATCATTTCTCTTCTATTTTAAATCCTATTCTTTATAAGTTTTTATTTTCTATTTCAATTTCCTTATTCAAGTCTTATTTGAATTTGAATTTCTCTCTTCTCAATTTTCATTATTTCTCAATAGCTTATCATTCAAGTCTTTAAAATCATTCCATATCTGATTAGTGATTAAAAAAAAAAAAAATTACCAAAACTCAATTAATCAATTGCATTAATTATTTTATTCGGTTTTAAGAAACATTCTAACACTAATTTGTCTTTCTTTTGACAAATCAAATTTTAACATTCTATTTTTTAAAAATATTAATATTTATTTTTTTTAAAAAAAATGTCACATTTAAACTTTTCGCCTAAAGTTTCAAAATGTATTGAGCCGGCCTGCCTTTCGTTATACAAGTTGAACATGCAGCGAAATTTGTGTCCGTAAGAATATTATCGATCTTTATTTGTGGAATTGGAAAATAGGAAACTCCATGGTGCTTTCGTAGCCTCACCTCCGCCATCGCCCGCCAGCTTGACTTCAACCAAAGTTTCTAACGTACGGATTCAATAGCCACGCGCGTCACGTCTTCTCTCTCTGATACGACAATTCAAACATGCAATCTATTTCACATTCCACCTCTCTCCAATATTCAACAATATGCTCGATCCCTTCTTAATTTACAAAACCCATCTCTCACTTTTTATCATTCATTCATTTTTCTCTATCATATTTTAAACAATGAATCATGTCCATCTCTCTCTTTCGTCCATCATCATCCTCTCCTTCTTCTTAACAATACTACCGCCATCTTACTGCGACGAAGATGAACAACCTTTTGTGGTGTGCAACCGTCCCTATAAACTGTGGAAGAAGGCTCAACAATATTACGTACCCTTTCTGGGGAGACAGCCGACCTGAATTTTGCGGTCAGCATGGGTACAATCTCAGCTGCCACAACAATGAATACCCAGTTCTCAGATTTGAAGCACTAGAATTCCGCGTGCTAAACATCAGCACAGCTAATCGAACCTTCACAATTGCAAGGTCGGACCTCTGGGTTGGTCCTTGTCCTCCAACTCCAAAGTTCCAAAATACCACCTTCAATTACAGTTTGTTTGATTACGCTTCAACCGTTCAAAACATAACGTTACTCTACGACTGCCCTCCTCAAGTCAGCATACTTGCAGCCCCAAATAGATTTAATTGCAGCCAGTCTGGAGTTTGTGATGGGAAAATTAATACTTACATCGTAGACGACGAACAGCCTTTGGGAAATCTTCAACAACTTGTACGGGAATGCAAACACAATATCAAGGTTCCGATTCTCCGGACTAGTGCTAGAGCTCTTCTTGAAGACCATCAGGGTAGAACTCCGGAGGTAGTACTTCAACAAGCAATGAATCAAGGTTTTGATGTGGAATACAGCGAACATGTATTGGCGAGTTCCTGTACGCTGTGTGGGGAATCAGGTGGGGTATGCGGTTCTAACGCCACGCAGCCGTTTGTCTGCTATTGCCGTGACCAAGTGCAATCTCCTTATAATACATGTCCAACGCCCGGTATGCATGCTCTCTTCTCTTCTCTTCTCACTTTCTTGGATTAGGCTTTTTGTCGGTATTGTTCTTGGTTCATGCTCTTAGCTATAGGCCACATAGTGGTATAATCAACTTCTTTTTAATTTGGCACTCCGAACAGTTAATTAACAATCGCCTACCATAGCTATGGTTTGTTGGTCAATTTAGCAGGCCAAAGGGCCTTGATCCTTGTGATTCTAGTAGTCATACCAATACAAAACTTCAAAAATACAGCTAAGATTGAAATCACCCATCGGAAAAGTATGAGACGATTGGCCCGGCCAGTTCTTTTCGATCTCTTTTCATCTAATTTCTGCCGAAATCTAGCTAGTTGATGCTGTTGGAGTTATTTTTTCCCCTGGGCAATTTTATCGATAATACCCCCTATAAAAAAAAACTCTGTTCATAGAGTTTTATGCTATAATATTGAAGGTAGGCGATTAATCACAAACACCAGAGATCGAGTTGCTGCTTCTCTTCTCTTACCCTTTTGAGTTTCATGAGTTCACTTGCAGGTTGCAGTGGTTCACTACCAAAAGTTCCAAGTTTTTGGGAGAAATTTGGAACCATACATAAAAATATTATCCCAATTGACTGGGTCATAGTATATAGTTGTCTGCAGGTCACGATCAAGAAATTTCTTACAGCCTTACATAGGTGCACGCCAATACCTTAACTACTTGTCAACAGTTAAAAGAGAGAAAATCGCCATTAATTGGGACTGTCCAAGCCATGCCTTGTGTGAGAACATGTCCCACAGCAAGTCACCCACATTTACCAGGTGGCCAGAAATTTATACGCGTTTGAGATGAAGGAAATTTCTGATCAGCTTAAGAAAAATAGAGAAGAATCATGCATCCAAACATCCCCTTAGGGGCTTGACTATTTTACAAAAACCAATACAACATATTCACTCCAGTACACACCAACGACGTAGTTGAGTACAAACGACAATTTCCCCAATTCCACTGAAAACAACAATGTGCTACTAACATTCTGTAGCAAACAAACTTCTGCAGAACAAAATATTTTGACCATTTTTTTTTGGTGGGAGGAGGGGGCCAGGGAGGGGCCATGGCGGCTCCCAGCCCACCTTAGTTCGGTCTCTGCTTCTGCTGATTGATTTAATTGCAAAAGTACAGCAGGTAAATGTAAGAAGACATGCAAGGCCTATAAGCTCTTAGGCACTCTCTTCTTGCAAGTCATTTTCGAAGGTAAGTTCTACTTGAAGCTTATATCACACATGTAATCCAAAAATAATCTAATTATTATTCGTAATGCATGCATGTATGACTTGCTGCTATATCATTTCGTGCCGCAATTAATCCACAATCCACATGAGCTGATTAAGATTCAACTCCCTCTGGATTATTTGCACGTAATAGAATTAACTTTCTTTTTGTAAGATATATATGTGGAATTATCTTCGTTAAATACTGTTGAGATCCTTTGGCCATTTTATTGCGTCTATCACCAGCCCAGATTCCCACCAAACTTATGATCAAATTCACCTTTCCTTGCTGAAGTTTGATAATAGCTTAAATATACTTATTTTATCTGTTAAAGTCATTCAACTTTTCAAACCCCGGAAAGAATCCTCTCCATTTCAAGTTCCTTTTCCCTTTTTGAGTATGTCAACTTTTGAGAAACGAAATAAAAGATTAAATAAATAAAGGTGCAAGCCTTTTGTTAAAGCCGAAGTGAATGAAAGAAGCAAAAATGTGAAACCAAACCGTGGGACCCATAATGTCTCATAATTCTACTAGGCTGCTGGCTACAGTCCCAAAGAAAAGGGATTGATTATAAAAGGAAGCAACCCGGCAACAGAGAGGGAGAACTTCTGATTATTTTTGAAGATTCTTTCTTTGCTCTCTCACTAGTAGCATTGCACGACCATTCTATGGAGGCTGTGACAAAGATCAATTTTTCTTCCGCTTTAATTTTTTATTTTCGTTAATGATTAGTACATTAGTTATCAAATTTATTTTCATAGTTATGAGTAGCTAAATTTCTAAATTAAGGGTAAAGCCTAGTATGAGTGTTTTCTTGCTGCCTAATACTCTTTGCAAAGATCTCAATAGATTGATGCAACAATTCTGGTGGAATCATATGGCTTCTACTTCTAGTATTCACTGGATGAGTTGGGAAAAGATAGAGAGATCTAAACGTTGTGGAGGGCTTGGTTTTAGGGATCTTATTTGTTTTAACAAGGCTTTACTTGCAAAACAAGGATGACGACTCCTCCAGAATCTATCCTCTCTTGTGGGTAGAATTATAAAAGCCAAGTATTTTCCAAGATCCTCTTTTTGGAAGTTTCTATTGGTAATCATCCTTCCTATGCTTGGAGGAGTATTCTCTCAACTATGGAGCTTTTGCAGCAGGGTATTTTATGGAGGGTTGGAGATGGCACAAAGATTCAAATTTGGAGGGACAGGTGGCTACCTACCCCTACTACATATAAGATCCAGTCTGTCCCAATTCCACAAATGGAGGATTCACGGGTGGCTATGCTCATTAATAGGGATACAAAGATGTGGGATATTTCCCTTTTACATGTACTCTTTCGACCTGAGGAGGTGAAGGTAATAACAAATATGCATATTAGCCCATTTTTACCACCTGATCGACTGATATGGCAAGGTACCAAGAATGGAAGTTTTTCTGTACGAAGCACTTATCACCTTGGGATGGAGTTACAAGATCGGTCAAGAGGGCAATCGTCCACAGTTGTTAAGGAGCCTGAGGTATGGAAGTCTTTATGGAATCTCAAAGTACCTAATGCTGTTAAAATTTTTATGTGGAGAAGTTTTAATAATATTTTACCTACAAAGCAAAACCTTCTCAAAAGGAGGATAGTTGATGATGGGAGTTGTCCATGGTGTCTTGGTGAGATGGAAACTATTTCCCATGCTTTATAGTATTGTATTGCAGCACAGGATGTGTGGAGTGTGGGTCAGTCTCCATTCCAGAAATGTGCTTTCATTGATTTTACTTTCATGGAGATTTTTATAGAGTGTTGTAGCCGGTTTGAAGTTGAGCAAATGGCTATCTTTGCTGTCCTTGCCAGAAGAATTTGGTTTAGAAGAAATGCAATGTTGTTTGAAGGTAAAAATGAACATCCAAACTAGATTTACCGAGAAGTGGTGACAGCGGCTGCTGATTTTATTGATAATAATAGTGGGGAAGAATCTGCGGTTGAACCAGTGAGATGTGTAGTTTCTAATACGGGCTCCTGGACTCATCCACCTTTAGGTATTGTTAAAATTAATTTTGATGCTGCTTTAAATCAAGAGAAAAGGAATGGTGGGGATTGGTGTGGTGGCGAGGGACTCAATGGGCTTCCTATTGGGTGCTAAATGTTTTTCTATCCATATATTCACTGATCCTCATACAGCAGAAATGCTGGCAGCAACATATGCAGTATCTTTTAGTAAGGAGGTAGGTTTTTTTGAAGGCGATGCACTGAATGTTATTAAGGAGGTGAATTCTAATCCACATTTTCTTTCGAGCGTTGGTCATTTGGTTGAAGGCATTCGAAATGAGGTGGGTTTTTTCAGAACATATTCTTTTGTCCATGTAGCCAGAGGTCTCAATGAAGCTGCTCATATTCTGGCTAAGACTGCGATTACTAATGTTGTTGATGATGTTTGGTTAGAAGAAATTCTTCCTTGTATTTTGGAGACTATTACTAGGGACTTTCAAGTCCTTAGATCCTAATTTTGTTGTAATGTTGGGATCAGTTTTTATTCTATCTATGAAGAAGTCGAGCTTTATGTTCAAAAAAAAAAAAAAAGGTTTTAAGTTCGAATTTTGTATTGGAAAGAGTTTGAAATTATTGGCTTGTTTATTGGTTTGGGTGTTGCTAGATTCATTGGTGGAGTTGGTGTTAAACTATGCCTTGATCGGTTTTGAGGGAGCGCCCACGATTTCTATCGATCATGTAGGCTTCTCTTGAGCGGTTCTTAGTGGGTAGGTGCTATCATGGTCACAATAAGTTAGAGCAGACATATATATATATATATATATATATATATATATATATATATATATATATATATATATATGAGAAAAGTATACATAATCACCTCAAACTACCACCTCATTGTTAATGTAGCCCCCAAACTACCAATTGTGTCAATGCCTCCCTTAAACTACCAAAAAATGTCAATGTCACCCTAATGACAAAACTGCCCTTCATAAAATTATTAAAATAAAAACTAAAAACTAAAAACAATTATTAAAAAAATAGAAAATAACAAAATTTAATTCCAAAAAAATAATAACAAATTAAAACTGTTATTTATTTATTTTTTTTAAAAAAAAAATAATAATTTTCAGTTTTTTTTTCGTTTTTTTCTTTTAAAAAAAATTGTTCTTTTTCGTTTTTTTTTTTTTAAAAAAAATTCAATTATTTTTTGTTTTTTCGTTTTCTTTTTCTTTAAAAAAAAATTGTTCTTTTTTGTTTTTTAATTTAATAAAAACTGGTTTTTCTTTTTTCATTTGTTTTATTTTAAAAAAAATAAAAAATAAATTTATGTTATTTTTTGTTTGCTTTTTTTTTTTAAAGAATAAAATATTTGATCTTTTTTTTTTTTTTTAATTTTTTTTTCGTTTTTTATTTAATTTTTTTTTTTAGTTTTTTAGTTTTAGTTTTAATTTTTTGGATTTATGAGGACATTTTTGTCTTATTCAAAAAAAATTATGCTCATTTTTGTCTTTTTGTTGGTCTTAGGGGGGACATTGACATTTTTTGGTAGTTTAGAGAAGGACATTAACACAATTGGTAGTTTAGGGGGTACATTGAATTGAGTAGTAGTTTGAGGGAGTTATGTGTACTTTTTCCTATATATATCTTGAAAGGAATTATAAATAAATATATATGCCACTGAATTAATTGCATTGGGGACTTTGGGTAGTTGCTAGATGCTGCCCGTTCTTTACTAGATGTTATATTTAGAATAATATTTTAGGTTCTTTTGCGCTCTTCTTTTGGCTAGCTTTTGGTTGTTTTTATGTATACTTCTGGTGTACTCAGGAGCGCCTTACGTTTTTAAATAAAACTTTTATTACTTATAAAAAAAAAAAATTATTTTATTTTTTAAAAAAATTAATTTTTATTTTTTCAAAATATTTTGAGTTTTGAGAAGATGGGAGATTTGAATTTTATTTTTGAAAAGTGTGTTAGCGATGAAAACCATACATGTCTGATTTTGAAAAAAGAAAAAAAAAGAAAAAGAAAAAGAAAACAAAAACAATCTTTTAGGGGTTGAGAAGTGAACATATGTATAGTGCTTAAAAATCTTATAAACTGACCCTAAAAGTTAAATTAAAATTAGAGGGGTGAGATTGGACAGAGCAAAATATCGATGAAAAGTCTATGTTCTGATGTTCTCATGAGATAATCCTCAACCATTCTCATGATATCGATGAAAAGTTCATGTTTTTTTTTTTTGGTGGTTAATTAGAAAAAAAAAAAAAAGGTAGTTGGGGATATTTATTTGTATAAATAAGAGCACTTTAAGAAATTTGGTTGAAATCTGATTTCATTCCGATTAGAAAATTTTGTTTTATTATCATTTTTATTTATTTATTTATTTATTTAAAAGCCATAAAATATCACTTCGATGATCATTGAAAATAAGTTGGTTTCAAGAAGAAATATAGTTCTGGAGAAATCATTTGGTAAATTAAGGGTTTCTAGGCTTTTGCTTTGATTTGTTTTTATGAGACTAATTAAGTTAATCAATCTCTGAAGTTTGAAAAGAAAGCAACAAAAAAGAAAAGAAAAAGAAAGAATATTTATATGCCTTTCATTATACAAGTTGAACATGCAGCGAAATTTAATTATCGATCTTTATTTGTGGAATTGGAAAATAGGAAACTCCATGGTGCTTTCGTAGCCTCACCTCCGCCATCGCCCGCCAGCTTGACTTCAACCAAAGTTTCTAACGTACGGATTCAATAGCCACGCGCGTCACGTCTTCTCTCTCTCTGATACGACAATTCAAACATGCAATCTATTTCACATTCCACCTCTCTCCAATATTCAACAATATGCTCGATCCCTTCTTAATTTACAAAACCCATCTCTCACTTTTTATCATTCATTCATTTTTCTCAGTCATATTTGAAACAATGGATCATGTCCATCTCTCTCTTTCTTCCACCATCATCCTCTCCTTCTTCTTAACAATACTACCACCATTTTTCTGCGACAGCGACGACGTCGCCGATCGTTTTGTGGTGTGCAACCGTACCTATAACTGTGGAAGCTTCAACATTCCGTACCCTTTCTGGGGAGACAGCCGACCTGAATATTGCGGTCAGCATGGGTACAATCTCATCAGCTGCCGCGACAATTTATACCCAGTTCTCAGATTTGAAGCACTAGAATTCCACGTGCTCAACATCAGCAAATCTAATCGAACCTTAACAATTGCAAGGTTGGACCTCTTGGGTGGACCTTGTCCTCCACCTTCAGTCCAGTTCCAAACTACCACCTTGAATTACATGTTTGATTACCCTTTAACCGTTGAAAACATAACGTTACTCTACGACTGCCCTCCTCAAGACAACATACCAAATAGATTTAATTGCAGCCAGTTTGGAGTTAGTGATGGGAAAATTAATGCTTACATCGAAGACGAATCCCTCTTCGGTATCCAGCATCTTCCACAACTTTTACATGAATGCAAGTACAGTATCAAGGTTCCGATTCTCCGGACTAGTGCTAGAGATCTTCTTGAAGACCCTCAGGGTGAAGCTCCGGAGGAAGTGCTTCAACAAGCAATGGATCAAGGTTTTGAGGTGGAATACAGCGATGCATATTTGGCGAGTTCCTGTGAGGCGTGTGAGGCATCTGATGGGGTATGCGGTTCTAACACCACGCAGCAGTTTGTCTGCTATTGCAGTGACCATGTGCAATCTCATACATGTCCAAAGTCTGGTATGCATGCTTTCTTCTCTTCTCACTTTCTTGGATTAGGCTTTTTGCCGGTATTGTTCTTAATTGGCTCATGCTCTTAGCAATAGGCCACAAAGTGGTATAATCAACTTCTTTTTAATTTGGCACTCTGAACAGTTAATTAACAATCGCCTACCATAGCTATGGTTTGTTGGTCAATTTGGCAGGCCAAAGGGCCTGGATCCTTTTGTTTCTAGTAGTCATACCAATACAAAACTTCAAAAATACAGCTAAGATTGAAATCACCCATCTGAAAAGTCTGAGACGATTGGCCCGGTCAGTTCATTTCGATCTCTTTTCATCTAATTTCTGACGAAATCTAGCAGTTGATGCTGTTGGAGTTATTTTTTCCCCTGGGCAATTTTATCGATAATACCCCCTATAAAATAAAATAAAATAAAAAGAACTCTGTTCTTAGAGTTTTATGCTATAATATTGAAGGCGATTGATCACAAACACCAGATATCGATCGAGCTGCTGCTTCTCTTCTCTTACCCTTTTGAGTTTCATGAGTTCACTTGCAGGTTGCACTGAATCACTACCAAAAGCTGAAAGTTTTTGGGAGGAATTTGGAACCATAAAAATTGTTGATGATATTTTTGAGCCGGTGACGTGGCATCATCAGAGACGTCCCTTCATCCGAGCCCTGACCTGCAAAACAACAAAGACCCACCGGGGGTGGCCGGCGGAGCCTCCTCCGACGATCAAGTCAGTCCAATATTTCTATGAAGAGGAGAGACAGAGAGAGAGTGAAAGAGAGAGAGTCCAAGAGGATGGAAAAATCCCCCTGTCAAGTAGTCCTTATAGCCCTGCATGTTAAATGTCTGTTTTACCCTTGTCAAGCACACTGTCCAATGGGGACATCTGGTATCTTCTCTGACTTGATTTGACTGGTCTCATAAATATTGGAGGCTTCCTGCAACCAAGGCTCACGTCCGGGGACTAACCCATTCCGGGGGCCGAAATCCCACTCTGGGGCAGACCTGGCCCCCACTCCAAGGTGGAGACAAATATTTCCCTAACAAATATAAATATAATATCTAAAAGTGATATCCGTAATTTTAAAGATAGAACTACAAATATTACAAATATTTGCATCCCATCGATTGGCTTCCGCGTGTAAACACATAATCAATATCACATTCAAGTCTCCACTCAACGGTCAACGTTATGCTGCGTCCTCTACAATTAATATCATCTCCAAACCCATCTCTCACCTCATTCTTTTCTCCAAGATATTTGAAACAATGGATCATGTCCATCTCTCTCTTTCTTCCATCATCATCCTCTCCTTCTTAACAATACTACCACCATCTGACTGCGTCGGAGATGAACAACCTTTTGTGATGTGCAACCGTCCCTATAACTGTGGAAGCCTGATCAACATTAATTAATCCGTACCCTTTCTGGGGAGACAGCTGACCTGAATATTGCGGTCAGCATGGCCACTTTTTTCCCCTTTTCAGTTTATATGTTTGCTGTTTTCAACTAATTTCCGATGAATTAATTATGAGAACCACTAATTTACTATCATTCTACCAAGTTAATCATCCCTATATATTGAGCAAACATGTACTGATCGCACTAAGAGTTTCAAAAGTTCACTTGCAAGTTGCAATTAAGTCCATTTTAATGCCATTTCTTTGATCGATATTAATTGGTTAGCAAAAAAAACATAAAAGTCGCAAGTATTAAACCACCCGAGGGGTTAAATGTATTTAGCCCTATTTCTTATGAAACCAAAAAAAAAAATTGAATAAACTGAGATGCTAATTTTTGAAAATAGTATGTTATATATTTAGGCCTATTGTTAAGTACTGTACCTGCAAGAATGAAATTATGAACTTAACTCTAAAGGGGTTGGAATCCATTGAAATTTTTTTAAGGGGACCATCATAATAATAAGGATCTAAAAAAATATCCTGAATATGCTAAAAGAACTTTTTGACCATTTTTTTGTTGGGAGGAGGGGCCATGGGAGCTCCAGTCCTCCCTTAGCTTCGTCCATACTTCTGCTGATTGATTCAATTGCAAAAGCAGAGCAGGTAAATGCCAAAAGATATGCAAGGCCATACACACTGACTCGCGTATACACACATTGTTACAATCGTAAGTGTCTCATATTACTTAAATGCAATTTTAACCAAGTGCATATAAGCTCTTAGGCACTTTTCTCTTGCAAATCGTTTTCAAAGGTAAGTTCTACTTAAGGCTTTTATCGCACATGTAATCCAAAAAGAATGCATATATATAAACCTAATTATTATTCGTAATGCATGCATGTATGACTTGTTGCTATATCATTTCTTGCCTCAATCCACAATCCACTCTTTCTGCAGCACTAGCTTTAGCTGATTAAGATTCAACTCCTCCCTCTGGCTTATTTGTAATAGAATTAACTTTCTTATTGTAAGATATATTATGTGGAATTATCTTCATTAAATACTGTTGAGATTTCAAAGCATGTCAATTTGGCTATGTTAGTCTTTCACTTAAGTGCTTTATTATTTCAACTAAAACTAATATTCTTTACAACTTTACATGCAGGGAGTCGCAGCAATATCATAAGAAAAGGAATAATAGGATTGGGTAAGATACTTCTTCAATCGAATTTCTAGTTGATATTAACATTAAGATACTTGCTTGAACACCTTAATTACAAGAATTATTAATTGCTTAATTCCGGAAGTGATCTATCGATCCTTTCTTCAACACATATAAATACCAACTCCCTTTCCACCGTACGTACCCTTTCCGTGGGGTGTGGCTAATTATCAATTCCTTAAGAGTATTATTTCATGCAATGATATAAGGTTTTGCTAACAGTTTTGGTAATCGATCGCTCCAATTAGCTCCAACTTGGAGTATTGGCCGGTAATCTTGAAGTATTATTTCATGCAATAAAAAAATTATTATATTGTTATATTAACATTAAAACCCTCTTATTTCAACTTTTTCCCTTGGCTCTCAACTTATATTGAGCCGTCCTATGATTTTTTGTTTTTTTTTTTTTTTGTTCCCTATGACTTGGAATATATACATAACTTTCATAATTCATGATTTTTGTTTGAGGCTCCCAGTCTGCGTATCAATTGAAAGTTAACTCTTTTATTCTGCTTAAGGTACTGGATGCTAGGCCTACCTTATTATTTGCTTCTTCATTTTTAGTCTGGTTCCACGACAAGAAAATGAGATTTTTTCAAGGTTTAGAAAACCAACTATAGCTTGCTAGTTTGAATTAATCTGGTTTATTCACTACATAATTTTAGAATTTATATTAATTCTTTGATTACAGTCGCCTCAGCTTTATCTGTTGGAGTTATGATGCTTACATTTTGCTGCTTCAAGAGAAGGCTCTCGTCTTGTAAAATTATCTGGAAAAAGGAAAGTCAAACCCACAAGAATGTCGAGGCCTTTCTAAGGAACCATGGACCTCTTGCCATTAGAAGATACAGTTACTCAGATATCAAGAACATGACCAACTTATTCAGAAATAAGTTAGGCGAAGGGGGCTTTGGTGGTGTCTACAAGGGGAAGTTACAAGATGGTTGTCTTGTGGCAGTGAAAGTTCTAAAAGAATCAAGAGGTAATGGAGAGGACTTCATCAACGAAGTTGCAAGCATTAGTAGGACATCACATGTCAACATTGTCACTCTTATGGGCTTTTGCTTTGAGGGTTCTAAAAGAGCTCTCATCTATGAGTTTATGCCTAATGGATCTCTCGAGAAATTCATATACAAAGAAAATCCTTCCAAGGCTGATTGTCGATTGGAATGGGAGACTATACACAAGATTGCACTTGGCATTGCTCGTGGACTAGAGTACTTACATAGAGGCTGCAACACACGAATCTTGCATTTTGATATAAAACCTCACAACATTCTTTTGGATGAGAACTTCTGCCCAAAAATTTCTGATTTTGGCCTTGCAAAAATATGCGCTAAAGAAGAGAGTATCATATCCATGTTGGGTGCAAGAGGAACTATAGGATATGTAGCTCCAGAACTAATTTGTAGAAATTTCGGAAGAGTCTCTCACAAGTCAGATGTTTATAGCTACGGAATGATGGTTTCAGAAATGGTCGGGGGGAGAAAGAATATTGATATCGGGGTTGATCGCACCAGTGAATTATTTTTTCCACATTGGATTTATAAGCGTCTTGAACTAGATGAAGAACTAGGATTGCATGGCCTTATGAATGAAGAAGATGAAGAAAGTGCAAAGAAGATGATAATAGTGAGTTTGTGGTGCATACAGACGGACCCTTCAAACAGACCATCGATGAGTAGAGTTGTGGATATGTTGAAAGGAAGCCTCGATTCCTTAGAAATCCCACCCAAGCCTTTCTTGTCTTCCCCACCAAGATCACCAGTAGATCATTCAACTACAATGGAGTCATCACAGATGATTCTTTAATGTAAGTACTAAAATGCATCATTTCTTGAAAGAACCTAAAAATGAATCTTTTCTTTGAAGAGAATTCTTAATGTTGGATAATAACTGAGAACCTTCATGAATTGTACCAATTATTAGCTTGTCAATGTGCATTATTATTAAAGACAACAAAATTTGATTGCCTAAACTATGTCATAATATCTTCTGTGATAGCCTTCATCATGAATTTACAATGCCATACTAAATCATAATTGTATAATAAATTAAAACTAGGGCTAAATACGCCTGATCCCGCTATAGTTTAACGCTTTTATTTTTTGTCTCTTGTGATTCATTTCGTATCGTAGAGGATACTTTGTTTATGGCTAAAGACGGAAATGGTACTTTCGTCCAAAAATTGATGGAAGTTCACGTCAACACTTCTAAGAAGCTGACATACATCCTATGCATTAAAAAAATTGAAAATAATAAAACTAAAAAAAAAAAAAAAGCATTAAAAAATAGAGAAAAAAAATGAAAAAACAAAAACAAATAGAGGAGGGGTGGCTCAAGCCACCGCTTTGCCATAAACAGCAAAAGAGAACTTCCCCACTCATCCATGGGGGCATCTTGGCTTCTCTTCCTCTTCTCTTTCCTCACCATAACTTTTTCATCTCTATCAACCAAACCCAATGCCATCAATGTTAAAAATTTTATTTGCTTCATCATTTGGGGATGATGAACCATGGCGTGGTATGCTTGATCCCCCAGCCACTTCATCTCAAACTAGATCGTGCCACCTCATTTTTCCTGCTCTACAAATTTCTTGGCTGTCGGATCCACATGCCAGCCCTCTGCGTGGCTTGCATATTCCAGCTCACGCAAGAGCTGGGTCACCAGTCGGATGGCGAGACCATCGAGTGGCTGCTTCGAATGGCCGAACCCTCCATCATCACTGCCACGGGATCGGGGACCATCCCAGCAGCCACATCCACCTCCTCCCCCGCACTTGCTTCCTCTTCTCACTCCGTGTCATGCTGAGGGTCTCCTTCTCCTTCTCTTTGATCTTTCCTAAAGGATACCTACTTCTTGGATGTTGGATGGGGGACTCAGCACTATTGGGCCTTAGGTTTCTTGATCGATTAAAGAAGTAGGTATTTACAGATGATCGAACCTATTTCTAGGTGATGTTCCACAAGAAATCTCCATTTCCATCAAAAATTTTTCTTTTCAAATTCAACTATTTTGGAGAAATAAAAAAGATCTTATAGAGCTAGAGCTAGCTTTGTATCTGAAAAATCAAGAATGCAAATACTGTAAAAATAATGCGAAACAGATCTGAGAAGTGAAACTAGTGAAAGATAGTGAGTAACATGCAATTGATAAGGGCAAAGTACTGAAAATGTGGGTTTGGCAGTGATGATCAGAAGGTAGGTCACATGGGATGGGAAGGCATGGTCGCGAGAAGTGAAGGCTATTGAGGACGGGACTCATGGGAGAAAAAGGGGGTGGGTCGAGCCACCTCTCCATTATTTTATTTTAAAAAAAAATTCAATTTTTTTTTAATTTTTTTTAATGCATAGAATGCTTTTGAGAGGTGTTCACGTGGACTTCAATCAATTTTTGAACGGAAGTACCATCTTCGTCTTTAGCCATAAATGAGATACTATCTACGATAGGAAATGAATTACAGGGAACAAAAAATAAAGGCGTTAAACCATATAGAACAAAAACGTATTTAACTCTTACAACTAAGAGGAAAGCCCTACACAATATCAAAAGCTCTTAAAAGTAACCAGAATCTTACCTAATGATACAAACATGAAACACCAAAGTGAGTATTGAAGCTTAGCTGAAGTATAGGAACTTACTACAAAGTCTCGAAAAGTTACAGGCAAAGTATAAGGTTTGCTGCTCTCTGAAGTGATAAGAATGTACAGGAAATAGAAATTACTACGAAGACTTCACTATGAATTGATAAAAACAAATAGAAGTTCTTTATTATTATTATTGTTATTATTATTATTTATAAATTTGGTTCAATTCATTTCCTTTTGCATAAGGGGAGGCAAACATCCAAATAAAATAGATTGATAACTATGCATTTTCCGCTTCCTCCCCTTTTATCCACTTCTCTCCTCCCATTCCATTTCAAAATAGGAATAAATGTAAAATCAGTCATTGTGGTTAGCCTAAATTACAAATCGCTCCCTGTAGAATAAAAAATAATTCAAAGATTTTTGGGATAGGCCAAAATAACAATTTTAGTCAATGCAGTCAAACTTTGTCAAGTATATTGAAAGAAACTAAATCAAGACACGTGTTACTCTTAATTAAAAAATATTAATATATTAAAAATTAAAAACTTTAAAACTTTAAAACTTTAAAACTTTAAAAAAGAAAAAGGGGTCCTTTGGAGGAAAGGGTGGCCTGCCGGTCACCCCTTTCCTTTGTAATTTTTTTTTTCTTTTCTATTTTTTAAAAATAAATTTTAAGTTTTTAATTTTTAGGTTTATATTTTTTTTATTACGAGTAACACGTGTCATCATTCTATTGTTGCTGATGTGCCACATTAACGAAATCCGTCGAGTGTTTTGAAAGAATTTGACTACAGGGACTAAATTGTTATTTCGGCTTATCTCGAGAACCTCTAAATTATTTTTATACCTTAAGGAGCGATTTTGTAATTTAGGCCAACCACAAGTACTGATGTTGAATTTATCCCTTCAAAATATAATCTGAATTTTTCCCAAATTGGAGTTGGTTGTTGGATTTGTACATTTTTAAGACATCGTTGGATAGTAACCTAATCAGGCTCAATGATATAACTTGGGCTGCAAATGTGTTGAGCCTATGGACAGACTAATTCGAGTAATTTTAAGAACAATTGGAAGACTGTAAAAAGACAAAAATATTACAATAATTCTCTATAATATTACAATAATTAATCAATAAAATTTTTCTTGGATTAATATTTTGTCAAGATCATTTTTGACATTTTTGAAGTGAGACGAGTTTTTGTAATTTCTAATCATATTGATATTTAAGGATTATAATGAAAATATGGGGATCATTTAATTTAACAATGTGCTTGATAAAATATTATTCCCATAAAAAGTGTGACCTTCCCAAGAAACACACTGATAAAAAAATTAGTGAAAAAAGTTGGTATGTTACCGAAGGTTAATTAAACACCTCTGGATTCATGGAAATTACGTTTTCTAATTACTAGCAATTTGGTCAGGTAATATGAGAGAGCCTATATACATGGGATTCACATGTCGGGAAGGTGACCGAACAGTCTAAAATTTATTTAGGCAAAATGAATTACATATGATCAACTCTTTTACATTACTTATTCAAATTGTTAGCAATTCAAACATATAATTATTATGGATCCAAATCCAACACAAAGTTCCCATTTCAAATATATGCTTTGACTTCAAATCCAAAACCAGCCAATCCTAAACTATGGGTGAAGGCCTGAGACATACCTTTTTGACTTAGGTCACCTCGGCCACTACATGCAAGTTGGTATTACTCTTTCCTTCAAACTTAAAAAAAATAAAAAAAAAAATAATAATAATAATAATAATCTTATTTAATTACCTTTAGAGCTGGTAATTCACGGAAATATGAGTATTAGACATTGATTACTCTAGCTTCTCATATCATGAAAAATGATAAGAACCTATATGTCATGAAGAATCAAACTAGTAACTGTAGGTTTGACTATTTTGTTCTCATTAATTTGTGAATATTGGGTATGGGTCCAATGCCACCTTTTCAATGCTATGGAACATAAAATGTGGAGGGGGAATCTTTTCCAAAATATGGAGGAAAAGAACCAATAAAAATAAAATGACGAGAATACGGTTAGAAAAGAATTTGGGGTAATTACCTTTTCCCCCCATGAACTACCGGCCAGTGTCATTTTGCCCCCACGAACTACCCCTTCGACCAAAATAGAGCATCCAACTACCAATTTGACACCGTTTGCCCCCTTCCGTCAGTCAGACCCGTTATGTGCGACGGCCAACAGCTCACGTGCATGTCAGGTGCCGTCTACCCCATTTTTATTCCGAAATTGCCCTCCGGTACAATTGATTAAAGTTTATGAAAAGAAAAAAAAAAAAAAAAAAACAATTCAAACTAAGCAACAGAAGCTTCTTTCACGTCATTTTCTTTGGTGTTCCACTTCAACTTCAAAGCAGTAGCCCGCTGAAAGAGTCGACCTTGAAGAGCTTCAATGTCTTGTTCATGGAAGAGCGAAGCAACATCCGGAGAGCCCATCTGCCGGTGTGGAGTACCTGCACCTTTGAAGACTTCCTTTACCGATGAAAATTTCGGCCGCTTGTTCTACGGTTGTGTGAACTATGAGGTAAGATTTTTTTTTTAATGGATCTGTAAATAATGGGTAGTACCTCTTCTTCGTCTGCTTATTCTCTTATATTTTATAGATAATGGGTAATTTTTTTAGGGTTTGAAAGTTAGATCTTAGATTATTTCTTAGGGTTTTTTTTTTTTTTTTTTTTTTTGTTTCTTGGTTTCCTGTTTTTGGACAATGAGGTGTTTTTTTTTTCCTGAACTGTTTTGGGGTTATTGTTTTCGGACAATGGGTAACTGGAGACAATGGGTCGTTTTTTCTTTCTTTTGCTCGAGTGGTTTTTGGTTAAATTATCCTGAAATGAGGTATTGGTTATTATTTAGTTGTGTTCGGACAATGATTGCATGATGAATACCTCTTAGATAATTCATGAAATCAGAGCATTAATATCTTTCTTCTCGTCATTTGCTGAGGACCTTAGCAATAATAACACTACTATTTGGCATTGTAAATAATTTCAGTAGCATTATGTTGTTTTTGGTTTGGTTAAATGATAAGCAAATTGAAAGCACCACTTTTTGTGATATGCATGTACTGTATCTTAACAAATTGAAAGAGAAGAGGTCAGTGAGCTTAGTCGTGTATGTTAGATTTCTATTTTTTTAATTTATAGATATGATCATGCTTAAATTCCAAAAGAGCCAGATTAATATGTACATCATGTCTATATGTATCATAATTGCATTGTATCCTTGTTTCCACATTAATTACCCCTATAATATAATTATGTTAGTAAAGTGGTACCAACTCTTAATTATACTTGGCCTTCCATTGAACTTTTTTTAACGTTGAAAAACTAACTTTGTTTATGTGACCTCTAATTGAATAGGTTGGTCGGTCTTGCGGATTCTTCCAATGGAAAGATTCTGAAATGTGTGAACATGCTAGACAAGCATTGGCTCGTGTGCAAGACAGGCACGCTATGCTGAACAAGGAAGTTGTAGAATTGAAGGCCAAGCTAGAGATCGAAGCAATTCGATATGACATGCAAGTGAAAATTGCAAAGACAAATAGCCGAATTTTGGCATTTTCTTGGGTTTTTTTTGTTGTCTTCTTAGCTGTGTTTTGGGGCAACTTTTATGGTGTCAGTCAAGGACATATGTCCTACAAACGGCTACCTTGAAAAATTGTAATGACTAATATGTTTGTAATGATTAGTGTATCTGTAACTTTGAAACCTTGTAACTAGTGTATTGGTAAACTTCATAATGTGTAGTGTACTTGTAATGTTTGTCTCCCTCTTTTCGAAAATGTAAAAAATGTGTATAATTTTCTGGCATGAAATTTGGTATCATCAACATAGCATTTTGACAACCCCAATTTGATTCATTATTCCTTGTACATATGCTAAAATACTGACCTATACTTCCAACATACGAAACTTGAACAAATAGTTTCTTGTACAACTTAGCATTTTGGCATCATCAACATAACATTTTGGCATTTTTGCATAATTTCAAATCAGAAAACATAGCATTGTTCCTGCATATTTTCCTTCAAACCTAAACAAGTTGTTTCCAACAACATCCAACCAACATAGTCCATATTTCCCACTACAACATCAAAAAATTGTTCCTATCAACAACAAACCAAATTGTTTCCAACTACACTGTTTTAGAACTTGAACAAATAGTTTCCAACATACAAATAAGAAAACATAGCATTGTTCCTGCATATTTTCCTTCAAACCTAAACAAGTTGTTTCCAACAACATCAAACCAACATAGTCTATATTTCCCACTACAACATCAAAAAATTGTTCCTATCAACAACAAACCAAATTGTTTCCAACTACACTGTTTTGGAACTTGAACAAATAGTTTCCAACATACAAATAAGAAAACATAGCATTGTTCATGCATATTTTCCTTCAAACCTAAACAAGTTGTTTCCAACAACAACAAACCAATATAGTCCATATTTCCCACTACAACATCAAGAAACTGTTCCTATCAACAACAAACCAAACACAATTTCCAACTACAAACCAACATAGTCGACTATCATATTTTCAACAACAGTTTATAAAAACACATCAAGGCTGCCATATTAGTTTTTTCCCTTTGTTTTTAGCTTCCATTCTTTGTATACCCTTCTCCACTGTTGGTACCACCACTCTTGTTGGCTTCCTTACTGGTTCTCGAATGACAACTCCGAGTGCCCTGGCCGGTTCCCAAGTGCATACTGCTGGTTGTTAATCATCACATGTTAGGTCAATAGTGGGTATCTCTTTGTTGGGATCGGGCTCCTTAAATGTTGCCATCAACCTACCAGACCTCCTAATAGGCCTTGCAGCAACAGATTTTGCCTGTGCAACACACTCTTATTAGTAATTCAAAGTCTATTTACATATAAAGTATAGGGTGGAAAGCTGTATTTACTTACAGCTGTGGAATTTGCTCTTTGTGATGCCCGAGTATGCATTGAGGGAGCCGTTGTCTTACTCCTTTTCGTTGAAGTAGGCTACATATGTAACATCGTCATTAGAAATAACACAAATATATATTTGTAATAACAAATGTTACTGATACCTACATCAACAGTAGTAGGTGGAACTCTCTTTTTGGGCCGTAAAACAGGTTGTGCAACTGTAGATGATTCCGTAGGCTGTGAATCATCAGCAATTGGGTGAGAATGAATCTGCGACACAAAACAACCAAGGTTAATAAAATTATTAACACAGTTGGCAATTGTCTTTTGTTATAAAAAAAATGTGGTATTTAAGATATATGTACTTACATCATCTAAGTTCAACTCTGTTGCAGTGCTTGGAGTGGACTTCCTCTTCCTCCTAGGGCAAGTCCTAGCGTTATGGCCAACTGTCCTGCACTTCGAGCATCTCATGCTTACACCACCCTTCCTCATGCAATGTGGGTTTCTTGGCTCATCTGGACCCCTTCTCCGGAGCTTCTTGGGCCGGCCTGGGGTAGCTCTAATAACGGGTGGGTGAACCTCATCTTGCCCGGTTCTGACCCATTTGTCCTCGCTTGGCACTGGGTATATCATTGGCTCATAAGCCATTTTGTAATTCTCAACACTGTAATACGGATGCAGGTACTGTTCAAGTTTGGTAGAATGATATAAAATGGCTGAGATGGCATGTGGGCATGGAATGCCAGTCATATCCCACTGCCTGCACCCACAAACACGGTCCGTCAAGCTAACCACAAATGTGTCATAACTGCACAACACTTCATAGATTCCATCCCCAGCATAAGTTGAAGTACACTCTGCAGCATCCTTTCCACACTGGTCTAACTTTGCCAATATCTTCGGGCACCATTCCCCGACATACTCCCTTATTCCCTGCCTCTTCTTCTGGTATCGCCTCATCAACTTCTTCCTAATCATCTCCAGCATGGTAATGATTGGCTTGTCTCGGGCATGGATGATGTACGAGTTGAAGCACTCGCATAAGTTGTTCATGATCAAGTCGCACTTTGGGGTGGTGTCAAAGAAAGCCCTAGCCCAGGTACGGGGGTCAATCTTCTCCAAATAAGCATGGGCAGCTGGACTCAATTTCTTCAGCGCCTCCATTTCCCTTTGATACCCATAAAAACTATATGCAGCAGCTGCTTTCCACAACTTGTCTTTTAGCACCAATCCTTTGTGCCCATCACCCCTAAAGTTTGCATATAAGTGTCGAATACATATGCGATGCGGTGCACTTGGTAGGACCTCCTCGAAGCTTGTTATCAACCCCTAGGAAAAGAACAACAGAAGACAAATTAAAAATAAATAAGGAGAGATTTGAGTCAATGAAAGTAAATGCACAAGTGAAAATGTATGAAAAGACAATATTTTAATATACCTTCTGTCTGTCAGAAATGAATGTCCACCCAGTATAGCCATTTGGACCAAGGTCCCCCCACTAGAGTCTTTAGAAACCAGGAGCAACTATCCTTGGTTTCAGCTTCAACCACAGCCAGTGCAATCGGATAAATATTGTCGTTTGGATCTCTTCCCACAGCAGCCAACAATTGCCCCCCGAAATGTCCCTTAAGGAAGCAGTCGTCAACACCTATCACGGGCCTACAAGCCCTTTCAAAACCCTCCTTGCATGCTGCCAAAGACATATACAACCTTTGAAAAGTAGGTGGGACGTCTAACGTAGGCCTTTCAACTTTCATCAACAGTGTACTCCCTCTATTCATTTGTCTTACTGTTGCACAATAATCCCATAGCCACTTGTACTGTTCCTTGTGCTTACCTTCTACCTGTTCTTTCGCCTTCACCCTGGCCCTGTACAGTTGTCTAGGAGTGACATCCACATTCCATTTCCTTTTTACATCATCAAAGAGAGCTGCAATTGGATAGTTTGGCTGTGTCCTAAATTTGGGGATCATTCTGTCTGCAATCCATCTAGACGTTACAATCGAAGACTTGTAACATCGTGTACACTGGTGTTTAGGGTTCAGTGACTTAAGCATAAAAGTTCTTTCACCCGTAACCAGTGAACTATAAACTCTCCAAGGACAACCCTTGGGCCTACTCTTACAAACTCCAATAACCCGATCCCCATTATTTTTTGTGAACACAACATCCTTACCCCTAAACAAATTGTATTCTCTCACAGCTTTCCTGAATTGAGCAGCAGATTCAAATGACATGCCAACATCCAAATGTGGGTCTTCCATGTCCACATCCTAAAACTGGAAAACCCTAGTAACACACTTAGGCCAACTACTCGCCTCATACTCCTCATCACTTTTAGGGGGAGTTACCAGGATATCACTTCTAGCTAAGTTAGAGGATACGTCATCCTCTTCCTCATCATCCAACATAGTAGCCGAACCACTTGAACCACCAACATCAGCTGCCTTTTCATGGCTACCCTCCCCATGACCACCATCCTCCTCATCAGTATCACCCTCATCATCAAAATGAGGACTATAATCATCATCACGTTTTGAACCACCAGCTTCTGGTTCATCAGTCCCATCCCATGCATCGTCATCGTCACTCATCAATGCATGCCAGTATGGATCATTTACAACCTTCAACCTCCTTTCCTTATTACCACTTTCCACAATATCTTCACCCTCACCCTCACCCTCATTTGCCCCTATTTCAGCACCAGCATCTGCAAAAGACACCGTGTACAGTACTACAAGTGTATGGCCTAATAAGACCTCGGCCATTCTAGAGACATCCTCATCAGATGTTAATAAAACCAACCCATCATCTAATTCTCTTCCGGGTATTCGATAGTACACCAGGTCACCTGGTTCGTATCCAAATTTTCCAGCTACTGTTTCGATCTCAGAAAAAGACAAACAATCTAGGTCATACGACTCTTCATACAACCCTATTTGCCCTCCAACATAGGTGCATTTGTATCGCCGATCAAACCGGCCCCCGTAATGAACCCTAAAAATGACATCGTTGTTTGCCATTGTTCAAGTTATATGATTGATTGACACTGCACATAAAACATACAAACACTGAATTGAGTTTTAAATTTTAAATTTTATTTCGGAAACTTAGAAGTTTATAGGTCATAAACATTTTAACAAAGAGTTTCACGGTCACTTTTGAACAATGAAGTCAAATCAACTAATGCCATGCTATTTCACATCTGCAAGTAGTGGGTTTTTTCTACTTTGCTGTATCTTTTTATCTCTATTTCAATTTGGATATTACTTACTTTTTTTAAACTATTCAGTCAAAGCTTACCAAATTTCCCATAATCTCAAATGACAACTAATAATGCTACTAAATACTTAAAGAGAAAAAAATTACATTATTTTCCTAGTTCCAGATCTCATTTTCTACAAGTTTGGCATATTACTCTATATATGCGGCCAAATATTTTTATCTTATTTTTTCTGATTTTAATTCAATAGTTCATTCAAAAATTTTAATTTCACATAATTGGGAAGCAGTTTTTATGGAAAACAATTTAAACAATTTAATTTAGTTATATTATACCATATACCGTGTTTGACCAAATACTGTGTTTGATAAGAGGAGAATTTCATAATGTATGTACTGAAGAAACCTTACACCCAACATTCGGGACCACTTCATGGAAAAAAATTTAAAAACACACCCAACGATCACAAAACCCTAAACAATTTCAAAACACACACAACAAACAAATGGGGAACAAAGGGGACCACTTCAGGGGAAAATTGTTAAACTTGAACACACAAAGGGGAACAAAGTAACAAAGGGGACCACTTCCGAACAAAAAAAAAAAAAAAGAACCACTGCACCGACAAAGGGCCGACCACTGCGGGACCACTTAGGGCAAAGAGGAAACCCTAAACAAATAAAACCAAATCCCAAGTAGCAAATCTATCGGGTACTACCAACAAATAACAACAAAAAGAAATCAACAATAAGAAAGAAACAAGTCACTGATCAGAGACAGTGAAAACAAAAAAATTAAATAAAAAATACTTACAATTCCGAAAATCTCCAACAAACAGAGTTACTTGTAACAGATTGGTAGTTGTTATAGGCTGATTTTGATGTTCGAAGATTGCGTGAGGATTGAATGTTGTTCTAGGGTTTTGAGTGTTCAAAGTGAAGTGTGGTTTGAATCCAAAAATAGTGAAGTGTGCGGCGCAGATTAGGGTAGAATGAAACAAAATTCAAGGGCATTTGAGGTATTCCACGCTAAAAAGGGTATTCTCGCCTTTAATCAACTGTACCAGAGGGCAATTTCGGAATAAAAATGGAAAAGACGGCACTTGACATGCACGTGAGCCGTTGACTGTCGCACATAATGGGTCTGACTGACGGAAGGGGGCAAACGATGTCAAATTGGTAGTTGGATACTCTATTTTGGTCGAAGGGGTAGTTCGTGGGGGCAAAATGACACTGGCCGGTAGTTCATGGGGGAAAAAGTAATTACCTCAAAGAATTTAGTTACACCCCTATTTGCCACATAATGAACACAAAAGTTTACACTCGGATTGATTTTACCTTCTCTATACTTGATATCTCATAAATTAGCAATGTAAGCTCACTTGATCAATTAGATTTTACCATATTCTAACAATAACATAATGGTATCCTTAATTACCTAAAAATAGACCACTGAATTTTACCAATTAGTCGAACTGATTTGATCATAGTATTGAATGTTCAAGATTATTTCATTTAATTTTTTTTAATCTAAGCCGAACTTGAACTTATCATCAAATTAGATAATATGTTCAAACTTAATTCATTTATTTTTTAAACGAGTTTAAGCTTGTTCACAAACTGTTTAATTAATTTATCAATTTTTTATATAAAGTAAATATTTTTATTGTTGATATTTTCTAATAAATCCAAACTATTAATTAGTTACTTAGTTATTAATATTATTAATATTTTGTCATTCGAGTTAATTTTTTAAATTAATTTTATTTATAAACTTATAAAACTTAACATCATCAACTTTCTATTTGTAATAAATCACATATTTTGGCACATAATCGGAGAACTTTTTTATTTCTTATCTTTGATTTGCTTGCTTTGGAATATCGCTGAGGCCATTATAAGCTATTCTGATTTTTTACTTTTCATGGATGGGTACCTGCGACCCGACCTAAACTTAACCCCCACCCCCCGAGCAGCTCCCAAATTTGAATATTCCTCCCGCTTAAGCTCCTGCGCCGGAGCAGCAACCCATCCTATTTATATTATATCTTAGGGAAAACTACAATTTACCCCCCTGAAGTTTACACTAATTTGCAATTCTAGTACCAATGTTTCGATTGCGTCAATTGCACCTCAGAAAGTTTCAAAAATTTGCAATCCACCCCCTTCCGTCCAATTGTGCCGTCTCAATTGACGAAAACTCAAACACGTGCGCAGTACGTGCGTTTTTAGACTAAAGTTGACAAAAATGCCCTTATTTAAAAAACAGCGTTTCTTGGGTAAATTTTATAAAGAAGTAAAGCCACGTCGTCGTCGTCTCTGAACATAGCCCGATACTCGCTCTCAGTGCAATCACTCGGCTCGTTCCCTTGCTCCACCAGCTGCAGTATTCGTAAGAAAAAAACTTGTCTTCCTAATTCATTAAAAAGAAGGTACCTTGGGGAAAATCTTGTTGTTCCTGACAAACGTTCAGATATTGGTGGCAGTACTGTCGATAAATACAGTGATGGAATTTGAAGTACAATCACTGGATCTTTGCTGGGTGTGCTGCAATGAATAGCAGTGACGAGCCCTTGTAGTGTATCCTTTGAGGGTACATGTAAAAGTTATAAAACTTTTACGTGTGGATCCACAAGACTTGCTAATAAATCAAACGCTGAAGTTGACGACCATTGAATCACAACCTTCGCGGAGTAACGTCCAACCATTCGGGCCTATGGCTCAGCGGGACCCTTTGTGCGTTGCCTTCGTCGAAGTCCATCCCTACCAAGTTTATTCTCAGTTTCTCTTGGACTTGAGGCTTGCTTTAGATATAGATGATAAATCATTTTGCTAGTGCACTTTGGGTGACAACCAAGACGTAAAGCACATGCATTATCCTCTTTCTCTCTCCTCCTCTGTTTATGTTGTGTAGAACAGGGGAGAACAGAGTGATTTCTTCAGCGACTCTCTCAGCTCCTGCTTTGTTATGAATCCGTCGCCGTTTTTGTCGAAGGTGGCGAATATCTTCTTGAGCTCAGCCTTGTTGTGGGAGTTTAAAGACGTGGTGGAAATAACTGAAGGATTTTTATCGGGTGGAGTACTGTGTTTCAACCATGCAAACAACTTCTTGGTGGGAAAATGAAAGAATATATAAAGGAAGCCAGTAAGAAATTGAAGAGCTAATATGAGTACGGTAATTACCATCATTTCTGTTTGCCTAATACAACCAAAGAAGTAAAAGATAGGGAAGATAGAGAAGTAGTGCAGCACAGAGATAGAAGAGAGCAGATAGAGAAGTTTCGTTCGTTTGTGATGGGATTTTTGGTCTTCAACATTCAAAATGATTACGCGGTATTTGGATTATTCAAGAAGCTGCTATATCTTCACTTGAGATTAATGGAGACTATTTTGCTTCCCAAAACCAACAAGTATACTTGGCTTCTAATGATACAGGCCCCAGGTTCATATCCTACGGTTTGGGAGGCGTAAAGCTTTTTGAATTTTTTGGGGTTTTTTTTGGACAAAACGGTGCCGTTCAAATGAGGGCATTTTTGTCCACCTTTGTCTAAAAAGGCACGTACATGGCACGTGGGGTCACTTCTGTCTCTTCAAACGGCACAATTGGACGGAAGGGGGTGGATTGCAAATTTTTGAAACTTTCTGGAGTGCAATTGACGCAATCGAAACATTGGTACCAAGATTGCAAATTGGTGTAAACTTTAGGGGGGTAAATTGTAGTTTTCCCTATATCTTATAAGCTTATCTAGAATCTTTAACTATCCAATATTAATGAGTCTATACACACACACACATTTATATCAAAAATAACAATCATAAGGATTTCATCAAAAATAAAAATAGAAAAATTACAATTCGCCCTCAGGAGCCTCTTCCTAATCCTCAACTTACGAAAGGCTAGAGTTTCAACTCCAACTCTGTTGTTTCAGATGTGGGGAGCCTGATCAACAAGCAATAGATTGCCGAAAACCTGCCCGTAGAACATGCAAGAATCTCTTAATTGAATATGAGACAATAGAAGAAGTCGACATCGGAGATCCAATTTTTTATGACGGCAATGAAGATGAGATTTTGTATGGAGATGGGAACGAGACTCTTGTTGTCAGAAAAAGCTTGCTCGCTCCGAAAGGTGACTCTAAAGAAGATTGGTTAAGAACGAATACTTTTCATACCACCTGCACGATTGCGGAGCAAGTTTGCAAGATTATTATTGACAGTGGCAGTTGTGAGAATGTTGTATCAGAGAAGGTAGTTAAGAAGCTTCAAGTGAAAATTGATTTGTTGGGGATCATGTACATACAGAGTAAGTGCAGCGAAAAACCGATCCCAGAAAAAATTTTGTTTCAAGATAAACAAGGCTAAATTAAACAAATACACAAGTTCATAATACTTACAATTAAATTCGGCCTCTACTAGGCAGGTAGGGTCGTAGGGCTATTTACTTTTAGCTGAAAATGTCATTGCATGTTGAATGAGCAAGAACACGTTCTTAATATTCATGGTGTTCTTGATTAAACGTTTAGACCTTCTCTTTGATGACTAATTATGACCATGGGTATGAATTCACAAACTATTTCAAATCAATAGAATATGTAGAAGCATAAACTAGAGAAAACCAAATATTCTCTCTTGAATATCTTTCACTGTTCTCTTGTACATTCTTGTGTCTTTCACAAAAATATTTGTGAAACTTGAATTCTCGCAGTTTTTCAACTTATGAATCAATGAATTTTATAATTAGTGAATGTGTAATTTATGCTTCACTATGATCCTCTATTTATAAACTTGAATTTACAATCATGGATGATATAAGAGATAAACTGGAGTTGTAGTAGAACTATATAGGACTAGAGTCGTAGAAAAACTAAGACTGTAGTCAAAATAGAACTGGGGCTGCAGTCATAGAAGACTAAGACTCCTAGTCCTATCCTTTAGGATACACAACCAATGGGAGAAAAACATCTCCTTGGCCTTGCATCACACGACCATGGGGATAAAATATTCCCCCCATACGCCTAGGCCTAAGGTTTTTAACCCTACCCCACTATTACACACTCTTAAATATGGGCTTAGGTTTTGTCCCTTATGCTCGATGCTCCTTTAACTCCTCTTAAGCCCATTAGAATAAATTTCAAAAGCTCAAAGTTCTTTAATGTCTTATGCCCTTTAGAAAATAAATTCCTAAGTAATGGCCCCGTTTAGTTCGCGAAATAGACCCCTTGAATGGAATGCCTATTCCATAGGAATAACTATTCTTTAGTTTGGTAGGGGTCTATTCTATGGAATAGCTATTCCCATTGGAATAACTATTCCCTTGCGAAGAGGAAACCTATTCCTCTAAAAAATGAGAGGAATAGCTAGTCCTTGGGGTAAAGACTACATTTTCCAAAAAAAAAAAAAACTCATTTTTTTTTATTTTCTTTCAAATCTTTTTTTTTTTTTTATAAAAATAGAAAAAAAAAATCTAAACCCCAAAGAGGTTGGCCGACCACCCAATGGGTGGTCGGCCAGCCACTGTAGAGGGTCAGGGGTGGTCGCACCACCCCTGGAAGGCCACCCCTGATTCTCATAAGGGGTGGCTGTGGCCACCTCCGGTTCAACGGTGGGTGGTCGGCCACCCATCAGTTTATTTCAATTTTTTTGTTTTTCGGTTTTTTTTTTTTTTTTAGTTTGATTTTTAAAAATAAAATAAAAATAATATAATGTAGGGTTTTTTTAGTAATTTTCTTTGAATTCCGATTAAAATGTATGAGTTATTACCATACAAAAGAATATGAATAGTCATTCCATTCTATCACCTTCTATTTTCAAGAATAGCTATTCATTTTCCTAACGGAATGGTCATTACGCGAACCAAACGAGGCATAAGTCACTTAGAAATTATATTTCTTTAGCCCATGTTTTATTAGAAATTAAAAAAAAAAAAAAAAATAGTCAAACTAAAAATAATTTCAACTTAAATATTATTTTCGGTCACATCAAACAATAAAAAATATAAAAATTATTTTTTTAAAAATATTTTACGCCTAAACAAATATATCTTTCAAGTTTGGTTAGGTTCTTCTGCAAGGAGTTGTCGCAATATCGTTTATCATATCGCAATAGTTTCCTTTTCATCTTTCTTGAAAACAACCAAAATGAATAAAGAAATAAATAAAATGTACCAAACATTTGTTGCTGTCGTTTAATTTTTAATTTTTGTTTTTTAATTTGGGTCAATTGACCTACTTTGACTGCCTTCCCGAGCATGTATAAAGAAAGGGAAGTATAAAAGACAGGACTAATGAAGAAAGTAACAGTGAAAGACTTCAAATAATTAGAGGAACGTGGCAGACAAACTCCATTTATATAATATATATTATGTAACTTGATTAAAATAGTTGTGATTTAATTTCAAGTTTGATGTCCATAAGGAGTTCAAAGGTTAGCCCCTGGTTTGGCTAAGGTCTTTTGTTGTTTTTCTCTAGTTTTTGTTCAAATGATCTTACAAAAAAAAATAATAATAATAATAAAAAAGTATCGAGTCTACCCTATCTTTAAAGTTTCATTGCAAAGAAACTTCCTCCAAATAGTTTAAGATTTATTAAATCGAGATAAGTTCATAAAATAAAAAAATAAAAAATAAAAAATTGTGCAAAATAAAGTTAAAATAGTTTAATTGTTATGATGGTCTTAAATGCTTTGAATAAAATTTTAACCATGTATATATGAACTTATTTTTTAAGTCGATTTTTAAAATTAAATTATACCTAAAATTTGTATTATTTAATATCAAAACTAAACACCCCATCAAATATAAAATTGAACTCAATGTATCGAATACAAGATTAAATGGATTGTGGCTCCGTGATTGAGTCAGAAAGATAACAACCTATCGGCCCAACTCTTCTGGTCAATTTCTCTCTCCAAACCTCTCTCTCCAAAACCTCTCCAAAAGCCAGTTTTTGTTCGCCTGGGAGGGGGCTAGCCCCCCTCCTCCCGGCCTTTGTTGTGTCCTCTTAGCCCCTCGGGGCTTTAGAGGTTTTGATTCCTCCCTGGGTTGGTCCAGTGGAGGCTAGAGTCTCCCAACCAATATGGTTGTGGAGTTTTGTCTCCCCGGACTTGTTCCGGTGGTGGTTTTAGTCCCCTAGTCCGTTTTGGACTATGGTGGTTTTGTTTCTTTATTTGTTTGTCGTTGTTTTTTCTGTTTTGTTTGGTAAAAACACCCATTCAGAGGCCCTGAAGCGGAGAAGCTGCTGTTGGTGCCCCCGGTGGGTAGATCTGGAAGAGGCTTAAATTCACAATTTTCTTTGGTGCCAGATCTGCTCAGTTCCGTCCATGTTCTGACGACACGCGCCACCCAGCCGCCCCCGTCGTCGTCCTCTGCTCCCTCCACCGTCCTTTCCGGTCGAGACGCTCAAAGGTCACCGGTGCGTGGTGTGCACGTGCCTGGGGTTTTCCTCCCTCCGGATAGGCGTGTGTGCCACGCCCGCATCTTTTGCCGGTTCTGGTTGTGGCCGAGGCTTTCCGGCGGTTGTCCGCTGCTGCGGCTCTTTCTGTGCCTCACGCGACGTCGCCGGTGGAGGCGCGTGGGCTCCACGCGCCGTCGACGACGGTTTTTCCTCCGACGGCTGCCTCTTTTTTGGGTGCTCTATGGTATTCTGTCCATCATCTGGCGGTTTTGCTCTGTTTTTCAGGCTTAACACTAGTCATTGGCTTTTTAGCCCAGAACGTGTGGCCTTCTCCCAGATCAAGTAACAGTTTTTATGCTTCTGTAGAGGCACCCTTCTGTTTGGCTTGGGTTTCTTCGTAGCAACTGCCTATGATGGTCTGAGAGTTTTCTTCCCCAAATTGCTCTGCGCTCGATCAACCTAGTCATTGGTTTCCTGCCCAGATCGTGTGGCCTTCTCCCAGTTCAAGTAAAAGTTGTTTATGCTGTTGTAGGGGCACCTTTCTGTTTGGCTAGGTTTTGTTGTTAGCAATCTGTTTGTGGACTCATGATGTGTGTACACCTATACGGTGGTTGAATTATGTACACCAATCTTGGTGGTTTCTTATGAGTCTTTAATGAAAAGCCTATAACTCTCTTTCAAAAAAAAAAAACTCTTCTGGTCAATTTCACTTCCTTTCTACCTTCCCCAGAAACACACTAACAAAAACAAGTACGAAATTCTTGAAGTATTGATTGAGGATTACGAAAATCAAAGGAATGGCAATGCCCATGCCACACGTCTCCTTATATTTTATTGCCATTTTTGTTTTTTAAGATAATAATTATCTTGGAGAGCTCTTTTAAGTTTAATATTGCTCAGCTCAGAGACATGCTTTCTTCGGTGGACTCCACAATGAGTTCGAAGTATACAAAGGTCTCTTTGCACCTCTGAAGAACCTTCTTCGAACATTTTGCAGAAATATTGATTAATCTTTTGTCCATAATGGAAACCCTAAAAAAAATTATGTCAAAAAACTTAATTAATTATTCTATTTTTATTTGAGGTTTAAGTCACCGCCTAATTCACATAATAAGGAGGGTGCGTTTGAGATTGCGATTTCGTACTCTTTTAAATCAAATCACAAAAAATTAATTGTTTGAAAATTGCATTTTTAAAAAAATTACGATTTTAAAAAAAAAAAAATGCTTTTTCAAATCACAGCCAAGATGATATTTTTTTGAAAACGAGAAATTTTAAAGACTAACATGCGATTTTAAAAACTAAACTGCGATTTTGCTAAACGCTTAACTGTATTTTTTTTTTAAAAAAAATTCAAATTGCACATTTTAAAATTACTATATTTAAATCTCACTTTTTAAAATCGCAAACTCAAATAAACCAAATCGTGCCTCTAAAAATTTAAACTTGGTGAAGGGTTTATTAAAATAAAAGTATACAAGTGGACGATTTTTTGTTGAAAAATTCTTTCGATCCAAAGCAAAGCGCGTCTACTATTCATAAAAGATTCCTTTCCTACATATAGGACCAAAATACTTTTTGGTCCAAACCGAGTTGCTGACCATTTGAATTTCATAAACTTTTTCTAACAATATAAATCTCTCTTAGGTACAACGACTCAGCCCCTAGATTAAGTGCTTTAAATGTTGGAAAATATATAAAATTAGGTCGGTGGTTTACTTGATGTACAACTAAGTTTTTGTAGTATTAAAATCAATTCATAGGTCTTTGTAATATGAAAAAAAAATAAAAAAATTACCTACTATATTAAATTTTAAAAAAAACACTTGACGAATTCTGTTAGCGTGTCACTCTAATGTCAGTCGCCAATTATGTTAATGTGCTACGGTCACCTCTGGAGTTGCTCACAGGCCACTCCAAAGGCACCACCCCTATGGGCTGAAGTAGCGCTCGAACTTCTCTATGAGTTGCGTGTAGCGGTAAAAATACAAGTATAGATACGAAAATTGCTGTTATCACTTTTATGTATATATCTGTATTAGCATAATGCGGTTACTATTAGCATCCGCGCTGTTATTACAATTATTATCTACTATTCGCATATGAGGTGATGGGTCTTTTGAGACTTGAAGTTGTAATTCATATTTCTTAATAAATACAAAAATGTATTATATATAGTTCAATGCTATTATTCAGATCACACTTTTTAATAATTTTGCCATAAATGTTTCATCTCATACATTATTTACCTTCCTTTATCTTTATTTGAAAAAATAATAATAATAAAGAAAGAACATATAAGATAATTAAACGGAACATAATAGAAAAATTTCCTAACAGTGAAATCCAATTTAATTATATATATATATATATAAAGAAAAAATGCGGATAGCGGATATGTGTGGATAGCGCAGTTATATATTATCTACCCGGATTTTCACCCCTAACTGCATGTGGCACGTGGGTCATCCCCAACCACCCCAACGAAAGGGGTTTTTGCCAAGCCTCCCCACCCGACCCCTTTCCTTTGTTTTTTTTTTAAAAAAAAAAAAATTAAAAAAAAATTTTAATTTTTGTAGTTTTTAAGTTTTTATTTTTATTAAAAGTGACACATGTCGTCATTTTATTTGCATTAACGTGGTGCACTAACGGAATTAATCTATAAATTAAGTGTTTTAATAGAGTTTGACTACATGGAGCTAGTATTTTTTATTTTTTTCCCAACTTAACCCATGAATCTTTGAGATCATTTTGATACAACATGGAACTAATTGTAAATTAGGTAAACTGAATGGACTGATTTTGTTTTTTCTCCTTTAATAGTTCGATAAATTCAGTGGCCAAGTCCAAAAATTATTATTGTAATGGGCATAACTAAAAATATGATAAACACAATTACAATAGAAATGGAATAATTTTTCAATTTAATAATATGTGTATCACAAAAAATGTATTTATAAAATTTCATAAATATGTGCCAAAATCGATATATTAGCAACGTAATATGTTGACACTAGTACAAAAATAAAGAAATATAAAAACTAACTAAAACTATAGTTTCCGTTCTTTTAGAGAAACAAAATCATCCAATGTCAAATTTGAATTGAATTGAAGTTCTCAACAATTTTCCTTTCAATATAAACAACTAAATTATTTTTTTTTTTAAAAATATTCTTCTTTCATTTTGTTTTGAAGTCTTGTTTTAACCATGTTCATTCGATAGTACAAAAAAATTAAAAAAAAAATAAAAATAAAAATTAGCTACTAGAGTCCAGAGAGACAAATGCTTGTAATGAGAGTGTCGGTAAGTAATACTAAAATTATAAAAAATGATGAAAGTACCGTTCATATAAAATTATAAAAATTCTTAAAATCATTAAACTAAAATCTTTAAGAAAAACGAAAAAAAATTATAAATAAAATTTGAGGTATTTTTATCTTTTTTGTTTATCTCGTGGCCATTAATTATTATTTTTTTTGTGGTAATTTAAAAAAATATTGATACAATTGATAGTTTAAGGAATATTTACAATTAGACAATAATTTGAGAAGCATATGGTTTTTTTTTGTTTTTTTCAAGATATAATACTGCAAATTAACTTTGCTCCATGTACGGAATTAACTCTTTTTTTTTTTTTTAATAAAGAATTAACTAGTCTTACTGGAGGGCAAATACACACAAACTCAGGTTCATCTGATAGGGGTCGAGGTCTAAATGGTAAATAGCACAAAACTATTCCAACACAAGCTTATATATATATATATATATATAAGTTTACCAACTTCAATTTGTGTATCACACTATCACCAACTTAGCCAACCTCACTCTATTCCTTAACCAAAAATTCCAAGCCTGCACGCCTCGTGGTTGTGGAAATGGCCCAAACATAAGCTACCCCTTTTGGATACAGGATGAACAGCAACCTTTCTGTGGCTACCCCAACTTTGGTATTACCTGCAACGAGCAAAACCCAGTTCTCGAAATTTCCAATGATGAATATATCATTAAAGATATCTTTCACTCAAACCAATCACTTCTTGTGGCAAATGCCGCCGTCTATAAGGACGCTTGCCCTACTCCTTTGCATAACGTTAGCCTTGATCGAACCCCATTTAATCTTAGTTTGTATCATAGTGATTTGTCCTTCTTCTACAACTGCACGTCAGTGCCTGAATACCCCACGTATGTAGTAGCCTGCGCTAGCAATGATAACCCTCATTCTTTCGCTGTTTTCCATATGGAAGCATATCAGTCGGGAAAAACCTGCCAATCTTTGGTTAATGTGCCCGTGGATATTCTTATTGGTGACAACTTGACAAGCTTGTTCCAAATGAATTATACTGAAATGTTGAAGACGGGTTTCTTGTTGACTTGGAGTGCGCCTAATTGCAGCAATTGTGAGAACAGTGGTGGACGCTGTGGATTCGATAATAGTGAATTTGTTTGTTTTTGCCTAGACGGGGATCATCACGAAAACTGCCATGATGGTAACTCAGTAGAAAATTTCCTTATCATCATTTATTAGTTTCTTCAGATTTTCCTTCTTTTTCTTTCTGGGCATAATTTATAGGCAAACTATAGTGAGCACAATTTTCTCCATGGCTTTTTGATGATAGAAAGTTCAATCTTAGCAGTTTTTAATCGGCCTACCGTCAGAGACTTAGAAGATCTTTCAGGTTTTAAATCAATTTTGAATGACTCAATAGCTCTCAATGAATTATACATAAATGGTTTCTTGGATTAGTTCTTTGAGATATGAATTTTTGAGTGACTGACTGGTTTCGCTTTATCATTGATTCTACGTGCTCTGTATTTTTCTTTTCTTTTCTTTTTTCTTGGTCTTCTAGAATCTATTCTTGGTTTAGATCTCATCTGCGTTCAGTCAAGTCATTTAGTGCCAACATGATAAGCGTCGGTGGCAGCCAACTAGTAGGGAAGACATCTGATCACCTCAGCATAGTTAGAGTTTGGGAATTCTCTCTTTTGAAAACTTGACCAAAACAGAGTGGTTTCATGTGTCAATATAACAATAGAGATGTAACACCCTAGGAATTTTTTAGGGTAATTAAGAATATTTTGATATAAATGTTGATATTAAATTAAATCAAATATATTTTTATGTCTAATTTTATGTTCTCGATCAGTTTAATATGAGGAGCGGAGAGTTCGAACTAGGTTTAAAGAGAAATTAAATTTTGGAGCATTGAAGGATTATATATTAAGAGTTGTCACTAGAAGCATTTAAGCATATTTGCTTTTAATTATGGGTGTTGACCGAACTTGTGTTTGGTTTAAAAAATAATAATAATAAATCAAATGAGTTTCAAAAATATTGATAAAATTTGGTGTTTTCTTTGGGTGGGGTCCGAATGAATGGGTTGACAAGTCAATTCTAGAAGTTTTATTTAGCCACCTATTTTTGTGCACAACTAAATGTGAGCTCTAGAAGTTCCTCAAGGACTGAAGCTGAAACCAAATAATTCTGGAGAAATCTTACACGTATTCTAAAAGCCTTGTTTCACGCCTATTTCACTGCAGCAAATTCATTCTCCACCGTTTGATTTCTTTTCATAAAATTCTATGCTTGTCCCAAAGGTTGCCTATACATAGCCCGGACCACTGCAGCTATTTTTATTCCAAAAATTGCTCTCTCTTACCTACTAAAGTGTAAGACTGAAAAAAAAAAAAAAAAAAAAAAAAAAAAATGAAAAAAAAAATGAAAAAAAAAGGAGATAAATATTTAGAATAATAATAAACTTTGGAGTCACTTGAAGTGAGAGTGCTGGGTATAATTCTTTTATCTTTAGTTTATGTCAATTCTAGTTATTAGAATTTAAATTATATCTATATAATGCCTAAATTGCTCGGAAAAGTGTGATTGAATATCTCAGGGAAAGATATTATATTCAATCATCTTTTTAAATATTACAAATGCGTCGTTGTGCTGCCTAAATATTATTAAGTACTTTACAATAACGGTGTTGTAATGCCCAAGTAATGTTAAATTTTTTAGATAAATATGATACTGGTGCCGTAGTAATGCCCGTGTGAAAACACGTGGTAAAGCTACATAGGTGTTATGATGTCAAAATGACATTATGACATTTTAGATATATGCTGTTATGTTGTCCAGTTTTAGACAAAGTATAAGGGAAATAATCAATGATCTAGATCTTAACTTTTTAAAATTAATATTAGACTAATATACGCATGTGGGCGCAGTAAATTGCAATGAGTTATTAAAGACAAGAAGCGCTTTTAAACAGTCAGCGAAGTGGTAAGTATAACTGCTTACTGAGAAATGATGTTGTTTTTACTTAACTATTTGATAAAGCTTTTGAGGTATGATTATTAAAATTACATGAGCCTGAGTATTTTATGAATAACATGATTATATGTTTTTAATTATTTTTACATATGTTGAAATTATTTGCAAAATGAAAGGAGATGATTATGAGAACAAAAGAATGATTTTAAGAGGGGCATGTTATTGCATATTGTTGATTAATGAAAATAAAAGACAATAAAATTGGGAAGCCAGAAGGTCTTCCTAAGTTAAATATGAAGCCAGAAGGTTGTCTTATGTTAACTGTGAAAGCCGAACGTGCCTTCCAGGTTAAATAAGAAACCAAAATGTCTTCTTAAAGTTGTATGTGAAGCAAGAAGGTTTTCCTACGTTAACTGTCGAAGTCGAAGGTGCCTTCCAGGTTAAATAAGAAGGTAGAAGGTCTTAAAGTAAATATAGAGGGTGTTCTTATGCTAATTGTGGAAGCCAAAAGTGCATTCCAGATTAAATAAGAAACTGGAAAGTTTTTCATAAACAATTTTTAAACGAGGAGCAGAAGGTGTCTCCTATTAGTGCTTAGTGTAATACAAGGTAAAAATGGAAAGTCTCAGAAAGAGTTTACAATTGAGAAAAAACAAAGCAAAACAAAAATTGCAATGAAATGACTTCTAGCTACTGCTGCCAGGAACAAGCGTGGTTGGGCAGTAGTTGGTCATGAGACAAGGACCAGAAAGTGTAAGCTTGAAATGAGGAACTCGGTGGCTGCTGTCATGCATGATTTCTAGAGATTTAATGGCTGCTGCATACTTGATTTCTGGAACAGTTGTAGCTACTGTTTGTGCGTGATTTGTGGTGTGTTCTATAGCTTCCATACTGTTAACATTCCCCCTCAAGTTGATGGGGAAAGAAAAGACCATCAACTTGTCTCGTAGGAAAAGAAACCAAATTGTAAACAAACCTTTGGTGAAGATATCTGAAGGCTAATGATGAGTTGAGATGTACCGAGCATGAAAATCCTTGTTGAAAACTTTTTCTCTGATGAAGTGGTAATCCATTTCAATGTGTTTGGTCCGGGCATGAAGTATAGGATTGGAGGAGAGAGAGAGAGAGCACCGATATTATCAACCCACAAGCATGGAGTGTAGTGAAGGAATAACATGCGAATCCAATATATTTTGACAACAAGAAGTGCCATGGACCGATACTCAGCCTTAGTGCTATACCTGGCCACAATCGCTTGCTTCTTAGCAGCCTAGGAAATGAGGCATGGACCAAGATAAATGCCGTAGCCTGTTGTAGACTTTCGGTCAGCTGGACTCCATGCTCAGATAGAATCACAATAGCCATTGGGATGCAGAGAACCTTTGGTATAGTGTAACCCAAAAATAGTTGTGCCCTTAAGATAATGAAGAACACGTTTTGCTGGAGTAAAATGGGCAGACGTTGGAGCATGAAGAAATTGGCACAATTGGTTGACAATATAGGCAATATCAAGTCGTGTGAGTGTACAATATTGTAAGGCACCTACAATATGGCGATAGGCAGAGTGGGGATAACCCGGTTTCAGTGATGTGTGATTGATTAAGTATGTGGTAGTTAAAAAGGCATCCACCTAATAAGAGGAGGCCAAATTGAGCTAGGAGGGATAACCCGGTTTCAGTGATGTGTCAATGTTTCATTTCAGAGATCCCATTTTGTTCAGAAGTGTAAGAACATGTGAGTCTATGCAAGATCCCATGCGTGTTGGTAAAGTTTTGAAAGGTAGTTGAGACATATTCTCTTCCAGTATCAGTTTGAATTTGTTTGATTTTACAAGAGAAAAAACTCTAAACTAAAGTTTTAAATTTGATCACACATGAAAGCACTTCAGATTTCTAACGTAGAGGAAACATCCATGAAAACCGAGAATAGTCATTGATGAAAACTACATAAAATTTACGGCCACCAATTGATACAACAAGAGAAGTCCATACGTGAGTGAACTAAGATAAGAGGATGTGTGGACACTCGATCAGAACCCAAAAAAGGCAATTTTTACTTTTAGACACTTGATATGAATCACATAAATTGGTATGCTTTACTAAACAAGGGTATGATAACAAAGATTGTTGTAAGAGTCTGTGGACAACAGATTTTGTTGGGTGTCCAAGCCAAGAGTGCCAAACATCAAGAGGTGTTGTGACTCCTAGGAAAGCAAAAAAATAGGATAAAATGGCTATTGAAGAAAGAAAGGCGACTTTGGACTTGAGTCTATTGGAATGTAGCTATTTGAGATATATGGGATAAAGACCTGCCTCACTCGGCCCTTATAGGAGGATTTACTTGGTCCGCATATCCTTGATGAGTAAACAATTAGTAGTTAGGGTAAAATAGCAATGATTGTCTTTACAAAATTTTTGTATTGACAGTAAATTAGATGAGGCATGAGGAAAATGCAGAATATTATTGAGGCAAAAATGATTATTGGAAGTGGTGATTAGTGAAAAACCAGTGTTGGCTATTTGCAGACCACCTCCATTGCCCATTGTCACATTTTCAATCCTTTGATAAGGTTGTTGAAGGGTTAAGTTCTCAATCTCAGAGGTGATGTGGTGGTTTGCACCACTGTCAAGATACCAGGGCTGCTCAGTTTCGGTTGCACTGTGTGTGGCTGCTGCCATTGTTGCTAGTTGAGAAGGTGGGTGGCAACCTTGATAAGCAAAGTCCATCCTATGACAGTAATCTGATGCTTGATGGCTGATCTTCCCACAAATTTGACATGGAGGACAATTATGAGGCAAAAAAGGAGAGGAAGGGTTCACATTTCTACCTGTTTGCACATTGGTGAGAAAGCTCGATCTTTGATGAGAGACTTGCTGCTGAGTAGCTGAAGACTGTGGAGTATGCGACTGCTGTTGATAGAACTGCTGAAACATTCGAGGAGGTTGCTTGTAGCCTTGGTGGAACTTAGGTTTTCTGGAAAACTACTTTGGTTTCTGTTTTTGTGTAAAGAAGGCAAGCTGTCCTCCTTCTGGTTGAACTGATTTTTGAGAGGAATCAAGGAGTTGTTCGTAATTTAGCAGTTCCATTTGAAAATCATCAAAGGAAATTGGGGTATCTCTTGTAACAAAGCTGAGTTTTGTGATAAAGGGAGGATAGGAGGAGTTAAGACCTCCAACTACATAAGAAATAAGGTCTTTGTCATCTACGCCTTTGCCTACTGTAGCAAGTAGATCAGCCAAAACTTTGGCAGTGAGGAGGAAATCTGAGCAACGTTCGGATCCTTGATCAAGGGTCTGAAGTTGCCGCTTGAGGTGTGAAATCTGTGCGAGGGAGTTTGGAGCAAATCTGTTGGAAAGATAAGACCAAACTTCGCGGGCTGTGTTCATTCCATAAACTGTGGAAAGAATCCTCTCAGTGAGAGTTGCATTAATCCAAGCCAAGTATGAACTGGTCTTTCTTTTGCCATACCTGAAATTCTGAATTGCGAACCAATGTTGGTTTGCCTTCAGCATCAAGAATGAATTCTGAGGGAGAAGCCTCAGAGCCATCAACGATACCCAAGAGTTCATGGGTTCGTAGAGCCGGAAGAAATTGTGTTGTCCAACTTATGAAGTTGGGACCATCAAGTTTCAAGGACAGCAATGGTGTGATGTTTGGGAAGACAAAGGTTGCTGTAGCAGATCTATCAGAAGCCATTTCAAAATGAGTAGGATCGAAAAGAGGAATTAGCCAATAAGCTCTGACACCAAGTTAGAGTTTCGGAATTCTCTGTTTTGGAAAACTTGACCAAAACAAAGTGGTTTCATGTGTATATATAACAACAGAGAGATCAGAGTTTTGTATAGAAGGTTACAAACGAATCATTGTAATACAAGGTAAAAATGGAAACTGTCAAAGAGACTTCACAAGTGAGAAAAAACAAAGCAAAACAAGAATTGCAATGAAATGACTTCTATCTACTGTTGTTAGGAACTAGTGTGGCTGTGCAGCAGTTGGTCGTGAGACAAGGACCAGAAAGTGTAAGCTTGAAATGAGGAACTGGTTGGCTGCTGTCATGCGTGATTTCTGGAGATTGAATGTTGTTTGTGTGTGATTTGTGGTGTCTTCTATAGGCTTCATACTGTTAACAACCATAACGCTTTCCTTCGGTGAGCTCTCCCAACGACTATTTCCTTATTGACTTGATGTTATATAGGTAAGGTAATAAAGGACATACATTTTTCCTTGTTTAGTTTCGACCGTTTGGGGGCATGTGAGGGGTGAAAGGGATCTAGTGTGCCGCATCTTTATGACACTTAATGAGTCTGTGTCAAAAAACATCAACTCAAAACATTCTTAACCTTTTTTAATTTTTATATCACATCAACAATTTTTTATTATTATTTAAATAAAAAAATTCACTACAATACAAATTTTTTTTACTTTTTCATATAAATTATTTTTACTTTATATCACATCAATCACTTTTTACTCACACTCCAAAAAAAATTCTCCTATAAGGAAAGGGGAGGGGAGGGAAGGAGGATTACTAAACGGGGCCTAATGGACTAAAACCCATAGTCTTCCTTAGGTCAAAAGGCCTCTGATTGGACTTTAATGGCCGTATCGATAATCAGCTACTACTGTAGGCTGTAGCCCCATATTCCCATGACCGACCAGTCCAACTGGTTGGGTCTTTGGTACTCTAGTAGCCCCTCATTTTCATTTCAAATTTCCAACAAAACTAAGCTTTTAAAATTAATTTTTAAAAGAAAAATGTTATATACACTCTCAAGTCTATACTTTCAAGTACACACTTCCTAACTTGGTTATGAAAATTAATTACTATTGGATTTTCGATTATCACTATTGAATTATAGATCCAATTGTAATTTTTACTACCACGTCAGGAAGTGTGCACTTTGAAGTGCACGTAGCATTTCTCTTTTTAAAAACTATGGGAGTGATAAAAATAAAATTCGCATTTACTCAAAAAATTTATTATACATTTACCTTTCTTATTATGACTCTCTATCATATATACGTGGAGTTATCGTCCCAGATCTTTGTTAAATATTGTTGAGTATTGGAACAGAAACATAATTGAGGAGAAGGAGACGATTCTGCTCCGATATTGAGATTTCAAAGCATGTCAATTTGGATCTGTTCGTAGTTCACTCTAGTGTTTTATTATTTCAACTAAAACCAATATTCATTACAATTTCAGATGCAGGGGGTCGCAGCTTCGAAGTAATGATAATATTATTGGGTAAGATACTTCATCAATCGAATTTCTTGTTGATATTAACGTTAATATGCTTGCTTGAACAACTTACATGAATTATTGCATCTGGAGGTGATCTATCGTTTCTCCAACACATAAATAGCAGCTCCCTTTTCACCCTTTCTGCGGGGTGTGGCTAATTATCAAATCCTTGGAGTATTATTTCATGCAATAACATAAGGATTTGCTATCAGTTTTGGTAATCGCTCCAATTCGCTCCAACTTGGAGCATTATTTCATGCTAAAAAAAATTATTATATTGCTATATTAAAATTAAAACCCTCTTATTTTAACTTTTTTCCTTGTCTCTCAACTTATATTGAGCCAGTCTTGTGGCTTTTTCTTTTTGGTCCATTGTTTTCATGATTCATATTTTTCTTCGGAGGCCCCGTCTCTGTATCAATCAAAGTTAACTCTTTTATTCTGCTTGAGGTACTGGATGCTAGGTCATCGTTATTGTGACGACCCGTTTTTTTTTTTTTTTTTTTTACAAAACGTAAAACGAGTCATCGCAGTGGCACGACTAAGTGTCGCTCAACCAACATAGACACATGTCCCATAACATGTACCTGATATACAGAGTTACATCTACAGCGGAATAAATCATGATACCAATACACATAGCGGAAAAGCATAACTATAAATGAACCTGTTATCTATACATAAGTGAGCCATAACACAGATCTATCAGTTTAAAGTTTAACTACATTTTACTAATACAAAAGAATGGCTTATACAAAATAATGTGTGACACACACGTCACAAGCCATATACAAAAGTACCCAAAATGAGGACACCTCAGTCCTATCCCACTACGACTGTCGCTATGGGCTTCAATCGTAGTATCCCAAGTAGTGAGCTACCGAATCATCATCCGCCTCAAGAGTACCTGCAACCACAGGAATATCATCTACACGGTTGTGGTGGTATCTACATCCGCATAGGTGAAAGAATGAGTTCACCGCCTTAGCATGAAACATACTAAGACCTCAGTGGTATAAGATTGACTGAGTTTTCACAAAGAACCAACCCTTATTTTATTTTTAGTCGTGCGAGTACTATATTAGCCACAATTTACCAATAGCTAATGCAGCAAATACCGACTATTTAGAAAACATTTAAAACATACTATATACCTGTGAACATATGTAAAAGTTCCAATCTACCGCTTTGAAGACTCTATATATAGACCCCTCTATAATAATACTTTTCACCGGTCGCTTGGACATATGTGCACACGATCACTCCATCATAGATATCACGTATACACATAAGTCTTAAGCAAAGAACATGGCATCTTACTCTTCCGTACTAGAACAACATCCGTCAACAAAACACTTGCAACACCATCTCTAATCGTATTTCAGCTTCGTGCCTTGAGCGTCAGTAGATCATGAGAGCACTAGAGTTAAACTGAATCATGCTAACACGTCTTTCCTGAAGAACAAGAACAGTCAACCTTTCTACTCATAGACATGCCATTACTCGCACTCGGGCAATCATGTATCCATGTACTTTCAAGTTCAATGTATGACCTTAACACATGACTATCCGATAGAAATATACATAAGTGCTTTTCATTTAAGACACTTATGCATACCAACACGTCTAGTAAAATCTATTCATAACATAAAAACATCACTCATTAAACAATGCTATACATGATATGCATGACTGGGTCTACTGGGGCTTCGGTCCCCCACGATGCTGATAATTGCTGTTTTACTGTGTATCCTGTTCCTTTACTGCTGTACTACTGTTGATGTATGCTCTATACTACATGCTCAATGTTCCGTGCTTGACCAGTATATATTTCACTACTGTACCATGCTCAAATCATGCAGTTGTTAAATCACGTCCTTTTAAAACTAAACAAATCCAGCATTTTACCCAACACTTTGAAATCATTCAAAACTTAGTTTCTTTATCAAATCTACGCAGTTTCAACATGACATGTTCTCAAACAATTTACATAATTTAAATCTCAACCGCAGAACTTAACACTTTAAATCTATTCAATACTTTTCACTCATACACTATCTCTTTAACATCATTGATATAGTTTAAACATAATCGAAACTAAACAAATCATCTCAAAGCATATACATTTCATCATATGGTTGGTTCAGTTTCATAAACAATATATATATTTTTATCAATCCAATACATATAAAAATATATATTTTCTCAGTGAGTGGAATACCCACCTCAAATTGCTTGTACTCCCAATATCCAAACGACTCTAAGCTCAACCGTAACGTGCCGCTAAAAATACAAGACATTGAATTAGTTAGCATTCTAACTAATATTACCATTAGGTAGCTTTTGAATCTCTCAAAAGCCACACTACTATGTTACCCACAAAATTTAAGGTTTACATTACTACCCATTAATTAACTAAACCTATACATAGAATTATTCCTAGGTTTACAATTAAAATCTCCAACTTATGTAAACTACTAGCATTAGGACCTAACCAAATATACCTAACATTCCTAAATATTAATCCATAATTTCTAATTACTTTATTAAACCCAATATTGCTAACTCATAAGCATTACTTAGGGTTAATTACAATAAATAACATTTTAACAAAATACCAAAAAACTAAAGTCTATGGAAAATTTACCAAAAATTCATCACACCAAGACCCGATGCTCGGGAAGCTCCTAGCAACTCCAAACCACACAAAATCTAGAGAAAACACCAAGTTAAACTAATTTCTACAAGATTTATAAAAATCTCCAAAAATGCGAATTTAGCGATTTACCTCAAAATGTTCGGTCAAAATGTAGATCGGTCTTTAAAAATTGCGTTGCCGAAATCAGATCTAAGATTGAACCGTTGGATCTTCGTATATCGTAATATTTTGAAAATCTAAAAGAAGAAAACTGAAGAAGAACTCTATGTGGCTCTAAAAATTTGAACGAAGACTCACTGCCTCTTTTATTAAAGAGACACTCGGCCATTTAATGAGAAATGGCCAGGTGGCCATGATGAGTGAAGGGCTAAGCCCTTCACTTGTTAAATTGCTTTTTTTTTTTTGGACGTGGGGCGCAGGTCTGCGCCCCATGTGCCATATATATATATATATATATATATATTACTTTATTAAACATTATTGTTTTATTTTTAATTTAACACTTTGTTTTGCTTTTCTTTTTTTGTCTTTTAGCATTATTCTACACCTAACTCTTCCCTAGTTTTCCACATTGACCGACAACTATCATTTGGTTTAGTTTTGCTCTATTTTATCAAATTCTCTTTTCCTTTTAATTAATCTTTTATTTAGACTTTAACAATATTAATCACATTTTCTTTTCTTGGCTACTATTTACAAATTCATAAGATAAAAATAAAACACTTTAACACACTAAATAGACTTATTTTTTATTTAATCCTAATAAACCCATTAAACATTTTCTTGGACATTGCAGTTATCATTTGCTTCTTCATTTTTAGTCTGGTGCCACGACAAGAAAATCTGATTTTATCAAGGTTCAAAACACCCTCAATAGCTAGTTTGAATTACTCTGATTTATGCACTACATAATTTTAGAATTTTCTATTCTTTGATTACAGTCACTTTATCTGTTGGAATTGGAGTTTTGATGGTTACAATATGCTGCTTCAAGAGAAAGTTCTCACCAAGTAAAATTATTTTTTTTTGGAAGAAGAATAGTCAAACCCACAAAAGTGTCGAGACCTTTTTAAGGAACAATGGACCGCTTGCCATTAGAAGATATAGTTATTCAGATATCAAGAAAATGACTAACTTCTTCAGAGAAAAATTAGGCCAAGGGGGCTTTGGTGGTGTCTACAAGGGGAGGTTACAAGATGGTTGTCTTGTGGCAGTGAAAGTTCTGAAAGAATTAAGATCAGGCAGTGGAGAGAACTTCATCAACGAAGTTGCAAGCATTAGTAGGACCTCCCATGTCAATATTGTCACTCTTATGGGCTTTTGCTTTGAGGGTTCTAAAAGAGCTCTCATTTATAAGTTTATGCCTAATGGATCTCTCGAGAAGTTCATATACGAAGAAAATCCCTCCAAGGTTGATTGTCGATTGGAATGGGAGACTATACAGAAGATTGCACTTGGCATTGCCTGTGGACTAGAGTACTTACATAGAGGCTGTAACACACGAATCTTGCATTTTGATATAAAACCTCACAACATTCTTTTGGATGAGAACTTCTGCCCAAAAATTTCTGATTTTGGCCTTGCAAAAATATGCGCTAAAGAAGAGAGTATCATATCCATGTTGGGTGCAAGAGGAACTGTAGGATATGTAGCTCCAGAATTAATTTGTAGAAATTTTAGAAGAGTCTCTCACAAGTCAGATGTTTATAGCTACAGAATGATGGTTTCAGAAATGGTCAGGGGGAGAAAGAATATTGATATTGGGGTTGATCACACCAGTGAATTATTTTTTCCAAATTGGAGTTACAAGCGTCTTGAACTAGATGAAGAACTAGGATTGCATGGCCTTATGAATGAAGAAGATCAAGAAAGCGCAAAGAAGATGATAATAGTGAGTTTGTGGTGCATACAGACGGACCCCTCAAACCGACCATCGATGAGTAGAGTTGTGGATATGTTGAAAGGAAGCCTCGATTCCTTAGAAATCCCACCCAAGCCTTTCTTGTCTTCCCCACCAAGATCACCAACAGATCATTCAACTACAATGGAGTCATCACAGATGATTCTTTAATGTACTAAAATGCATCTTTTCTTGAAATAATCTAAAAATGGATCTTTTTTTTTTTTTCTTTTTTAATGTACTAAAATGCATCTTTTCTTGAAATAATCTAAAAATGGATCTTTTTTTTTCTTTCTATTTTTTCTTTAAGACAATTCTTAATTTTGGATAAGAACCGAGAATCTCCTTGAATTGTATCGATTATTAGTTTGTCAATGCGCATTATTATTAAAGACAACTAAATTTGATTGCCTAAACTATGTCATAATATTTGCCGTGATAGCTTTCATCATGAATTTACAATGCCGTGAGTCTTGGTAATTTCTTACATACTTTGATATAAGTACTTGGAATAGGATCCTTTCTATTTCATTACATGAAATAGAGACTATCAGTTTTAAATGAAAGGACATGATTTAAAGTTGATGCATCTAATGGTGTATATAAAGTCAATGTTTGCACGTTTTTTTAAAATTTTAAATAATATAAAAACATACATGTACATCATTAGATGCATTAACTTTAAATCTTGACAGTAAACTGGATACACCATTTCATTTGAAATGGAGATGATCCTAGTACCCATACTAAATCATAATTGTATAACAAATTAAAACTAGGAGGAAAGCCCTATACATTATCAGAAGCACTTAAAATTAACCAGAATCTGACCTAATGATACAAAATGAATTGAAACACCAAATGGAAATGTGATACGAACTCATTACAAATTCTAAAAAAATTATAGGCAAAGTGTAAGGTTAGTACGTTGTTCTCTGAGTTGATAAGAATGCACAGAAAATAGAAGTTACTATGAAGACTTCACTATGAATTGATCAAAATTATTATTTTTTATTATTATTTATTTATAAGAACCCATGGGTTGGGAGCCATCCCTTTCCTTATTTACTTTTTTTTCTTCTTTTTTTTTTTATATAAAAAAATAAAAAAAAATTAAGTTTTAGGTTCTATATATTAATATATTAATTTTTTTTATTATGAGTGACACGTGTAATTATTCTATTGGTGTTGACGTGCAACATTAACGGAATCCGTCAAGTGTTTTGACAGAATTTGACTGCAGAGACTAAATTGTTATTTCGGCCTACCCTGAGGACTTCTAAACTATTTTTTTTTATACCGCACGAAACGATTTGTAATGTAGGCTAACCACAACTACTGATGTTAAATTTATCCCTTCAAAATATAATCTGAATTTTTCCCAAATTGAAGTTGGTTGTTGGATTTGTACATTTTAAGACGTTGGATAGTAACCTAATCAGGCTCAATGACATGTATAACTTGGGCTGCAAATGCATTGAGCCTATGGACAGACTAATTCGAGCAATTTTAAGAACAACCGGAAGACTCTCAAAAGACAAAAATGTAGGATGAACTAGAATTTTGGAAATAAATTTAGGATCTCCTTCAACATTCTTGCTTTTCTTTTACTTTTCCAAATGTTATACAATGCATTATATATAAAAGTATGGGGTTGGTTTCAAGTCAGATTTTATATAATTCTCTATAATATTACAATAATTAATCAGTAAAATTTTTCTTGGATTAGTATTTTGTCAAGATCATTTCTTACATTTTTGAGGTGAGGTAAGTTTTTTTCTTCTTCTTCTTCTTTTCTTTTTTTTTTTTTTTTTTTTTTTTTTTTTTTTTTTAAATTTCTAATCATATTGATATTTAAGGATCATAATGAAAATATGGGGATCATTTAATTTCACAATGTGCTTGATAAAATATTATTCCAATAAGAAGTGTGACCTTCACAAGAAACAGACTAATAAAAAAATTAGTGAAAAAAGTTGGCACGTTATCAAAGGTTAATTAAACACCTTTCGATTCATGGAAATTACTTGTTCTAATTGCTAGCAATTTGGTTAGGTAATGTGAGAGAGCCTATATGCATGGGATCCACATGTTGGGAAGGTGACCGGACAATCTAAAATTTGTTTGGGCAAATGGGTTACATATGATCAACTCTCTTACATTACTTATCCAAATTGTTAACAATACGAACAGATAATTATTGTGGATCCAAATCCAACACAGAGTTCCCACTTCAAATATATGCTTTGTGTCAAACCTCAAGACGGTCCTCATACTCCACCTTGAGTTTGAAGGAGGTTGTTAGATTATATTATGTGTACGTATGTACCTTGTCCCACATGGGTTATTTGTGTGTATATCTGTATTACTAGCCTATATATATATACTAGCCTATATATATATATAGGCCTATCATGTACAGTATTATGTATGATTCAATATACAACCTTATTCTCATCATTAACAATAATTAGTTAGCTAACAATTAGTATGGATTTCTATGAAAAAAAAAAAAACAATTCATGATATTTATTTTATATAAGGAATGAATAAGTTAACAGAAGCTTGTGAACAAATTCGAGTTCGTTAAAAAGAAGAAGTCGAACTTAAACAAATTCTTTAGTTTGATAGTAAGTTCGAACTTAACTCGTATTTGAAATAAAATTAAACGAGCAGAGCTCAAGTCAACTTTGCTCATTTAAGGGCATAAGGTCCTTTGGCCATTTTATTGCTTCTATCACCAACCCAGATTCCCACCAAACTTATGACCAAATTCACCTTTCTCTGTCAAAGTTTGATTATAGCTTAAATGTATTTATTTTATCTATTAAAGTCATTCAACTTTTCAAGCCCTGGAAATGGATCCTCTCCATTTCAAATGAAATGGAGAGGAACCGGTTCGTTGATTTAGGAGGGATAAAATATTTTTTTAGACCATTTTACTTCTCTTAAATCAACTAATCGGCTTCTCTCTGTCAAAGCCGAAGAGAATGAAAGAAGGAAAAAAATGTGAAACCAAGCCGTGGGACCCATAATGTCTCATAATTGTACTAGGCTACTGGCTACAGTCCCAAAGAAAAGGGATTGATTATAGAAGGAAGCAACATGACAACAGAGAGGGAGGAGCCCTCGTACACAGGACACGGGAAACCGTCTCCCAGCACTCTCTTTTCATTAAAAAATTAAGTTTTAACGAAAAAGTGTCTTTTAATGTGACATTAAATGACACTTTTTCATTAAAACCTATTTTTTTTAATAAAAAGAGGTGCTGCGGACAGTTTCCCGTCCCCCACAAATCATTTTTCCTAGAAGGAGAACTTCTGATTATTTTTGAAGGAGCGCTGATACACAGGGGACGGAAAACCGTCCCCCACAAATCATTTTCCTTTTTGAAGACTATTTCTTTGCTTTCTCACAAGTAGCATTGCACGACTATTCTATGGAGGCTGTGACAAAGATCAATTTTTCTTCTGCTTTAATTTATTATTTTCGTTAATTTTTAGTACTTTAGTTATAAAATTTCATTTCATAGTTATGAGTCGTTCAATTTTTAGTTAAGGCTAGAGGTAAAGCTTAGTGCCTTTATTATGCGATTTTGAGACTATTTTATTTGTTCTTCATAAATTAATGATTAGATTTTGGGAATGATTTTAATTTGAGAGTAGTTTCATGTTAAAAATTTCTTTTGATTCATTGTGATTTTTGTTTATATTAAATGCTTCCTTTATTTGATTTGTTATCATTCGAAAATATATTAAATACTTAATTTATTGTAACATGTTATTATAATCAAATTCTCAACCAATCCATATTTAATTTATTTTATATTTGATTAATACGTAATTATATTATTTTTTGATTAGGAGAGTTGATTATTTACCTAATTGAGTTAAAAAATGTATCTCTCAAGTATACGTAATAGATGAATCTTTTAAGCCCCAGTGTTTCTTATTAGTTTTTTCCAATTCACTTTTTATTAATTTAGTTTAGTTAATTTAATTTTAGTTTACAATCTCTCGATTGTTCCATTTTTTTAGTGAAAAACAACAAAATCAATTCAATTTACTTTTTTACAAAATAAAGGAATTTTACTTGGTATTTACCATTATCTGTGGATTGATCTTGTACTTATCGAGAATTTATTATTTGCGATGGTCTGCACTTGCGTTTGCACTCTATTTTACACAACAAAGTTCAAACAAGCTAATTGTTAGTGTGACAAAACGAGCCCATCTATAATAGGGGTGTACATGCGAGAAGATATTAACTGTTCGCATCTGCTATCTGTATATGAGAATATGGATAGCGGTTTTAGGTCATAACGGCATTTGCATGCCCTTTATATATAATATCTATTTTGTATATTTTTTATATGTTATATTTAATAAATTCTCTAAAACGATATCGTTTTGGTGTTTAATACCAAAATATCATCGTTTTTGATTAAATATATGTTATGTTTAACTTTGTTTGGTTGGCTGTGTTACTTTCACATGTAATACTTGGGCAAAGAGACAAAAGTAATTTTCAAAAGATTAGGGCTTAAAAAATTAAAACAAGTACAAAACTAAAAATCGACTTAAATTATTTTTAAAATCATTTAAAATAGGTCCTAATAGAGATCCAAAAGGCTAAAATAAGCTCAAAAGTCCAATTACCTAATATGCAAATAGCAGATAATAACCATATTTAATAACTACGGTACATATGCGAATGCAATTAAGAAAAAGATAACACAAATGCAAATGCATGTGGATACCAATTTTGCAAATGCAACTACAAATAATACAAATATTGGCATCCCATCGACTTCCGCGCGTGTAAACACCTAATCTATATCACATTCGAGTCTCCAATCAACAGTCAACGTAATACATGCTGCGTCCTCTACAATTAATATCATCTCCAAATCCATCTCTCACCTCATTCTTTTCTGCAAGATATTTTAAACAATGAATCATGTCCATCTCTCTCTTTCTTCCATCATCATCCTCTCCTTCTTCTTAACAATACTACCACCATCTTACTGCGTCGGAAATGAACAACCTTTTGTGGTGTGCAACCGTCCCTATAACTGTGGAAGCCTCAACATTACGTACCCTTTCTGGGAAGACAGCCGACCTGAATATTGCGGTCAGCATGGGTACAATCTCAGCTGCCGCAACAATGAATACCCAGTTCTCAGATTTGAAGCACTAGAATTCCGCGTGCTAAACATCAACCCATCTACTCAAACCGTTACAATTGCAAGGTTAGACCTCTGGGATGGTCCTTGTGCTCCACCTCCAGTACTGTTCCAAACTACCACCTTGAATTACACGTTGTTTGATTACGCTTCAACCGTTCAAAACATAACGTTATTCTACGACTGCCCTCCTCAAAACAACATGCTTGCAGCCCCAAATAGATTTAATTGCAGCCAGTTTGGAGTTAGCGATGGGAAAATTAATATATACTTGCGTCGTAGACGAACCCCCCTTGGGCATCCAGTATCTTCCAACACTTGTAGAGGAATGCAACCACAATATCAAGGTTCCGATTCTCGGGAGTAGTGCTACAGCTCTTCTTGAAGAGTACCCTCGGGGTGGAGCTCCGGAGGAAGTACTTCAACAAGCAATGAATCAAGGTTTTGAGGTGGAATACAGCGATGTATTGGCGAGTTCCTGCAGGGCGTGTGAGGCATCTGATGGGGTATGCGGTTCTAACGTCAAGGAGCCGTTTGTCTGCTATTGCAGTGATGACCAAGTGCAATCTTATACATGTCCAAAGCCCGGTATGCATGCTCTCTTCTCTTCTTACTTTCTTAATTGAATGACTTAGGCTGAACCATACTTGTTGTTCATTCATGACTTTGGTAGGCCAAGGAAATGATTCATCTTTTTCTCACTTTCTGTGACAGCTGCAATCTGATTAGCCCAATTTTTTCCTCTTTTCTGTTTATGTGTTTGCTGCTTTCAACTAATTTCGATGAATTAATGAGAACCACTAATTTACTATCATTCTACCAAGTTAATCATCCGTATTGAGCAAACATGTACTGATCACACGCAGGATAGATAAAAGACGATACAAAAACATAATTCCCCACCCCATATCTGTAAAATTTGAAAGAGATGAAATTTCTAATAATCTTTCTCAATAATTAAATAAGAAAAGCCCATAAAAAAATTGCATATATAAGCCTTGTTTCCCAAACCAACTGTTAGGTTAATGTTGACATGTACAACTTGTTAATTACAAACAATTTTCAAAAGTTCACTTGCAAGTTGCAAGTTCATTTTTTTTTTCTTTCAAAAAATAAAAATAAAATAAGCAGTACATGTTCTTTTTCGGTCAACAATTGCCTGTTAATGCCATTTCTTTCCTTACCCAATTTCTTGGCAAACTCTATAAACACTAATCAGACTGCTAAACACCAAAGTTAAAGTTAAAGTGACTGGGGTCGTGCTCGGGGTCCCCCAGAAGAATGCTTTTCTCATCTAGCTCTTACAGCCTTACATAGCTAGGTTGGTTCCACGTAACACCATAACCTGTCAAACAGTCAAAAGACAGGATATCACGTAATAGGAATGTTCATGCCTCTATTATATATTGATTGGGATTTGGAATTGTTCCATGTCAGATAGAAGTCAGTTTACCGTTTTTAATATTTCTTATTAAACCAAAAAATATTGAATAAATTGTGTTGGTACAGTTTTTAGTATGGTATGAATCTGCATGTTCTTTCGATGTTCTTCATACTATACTTCTCAAGATTTCTACAAAACAATTAAAATTACGGGACCCTTCCGGAAATCCCACTCCGATGCCTAAATTAGCTTCTGAGGAAAAAAATTTGCTCAATGCATAAAAAATGGAGTCTTCGTTTATATCTGGGATATGTGCCTATTTATTGGCAAATAGGTAAAGATCAACCTGAATTAGGTTTCTTGTTCCTTGTTGATCTAGAAGTGTTGTCAGAGTTCTACTTGGATTTTGATCCTTTATTAGATATCTGATATGATCACTAGGAGTCCTATCCCGATTCTACTGGGAATAAGACTGTTGATTAAACTATATTTAGACTAAGAGCCCTATCCTGATTTTATCGAGATAAGACTGTTGATCGGATTATAACTTATACTTCAATTTAACTTGAAGTAGAGTCCTAATCCGGATTTACTAGGATAACTGATACCTGATTTCTCGGGAGTAGCTGCTAAGTGTATATTTCCCGGTATAGGACTTCTCGGGAGTCCTGTTATCTCCTCCTTGGGCAGGGCTAAGTGAAATTTATTCCCAACAAATTGAGATGCTGATTTTTGAGAATAGTATGTTATATATTGATCAGATTGATTGTTAAGTATTGTACCTGCATAGACGGAATTATGAACTTAACTCGAAAGGGGTCAGACTGCATTGAAATTTTGTAAGGGGACCATCATAATAAGGTTTTAAAAAAATACCCTAAATATTCTAAGAGAATTTTTTGACCATTTTTTTTTGGTGGGAGGTGGAGCCATGGCGGCTCCCAATCCCACCTTAGCTCCGTCCCTGCTTCTGTTGATAGATTCAATTGCAAAAGTAGAGCAGGTAAATGTTAGAAGACATGCAAGGCCTATAAACTCTTAGGAACTCTCCTCTTACAAGTCATTTTCGACAGTAAGTTTTACTTGAGGCTTGTACCACACTTGTAATCCAAAAATAATGCATATAACCCTAATTATTATTCGTAATGCATGCATGTATGACTTGCTAATATATCATTTCATGCCGCAATCCACAATCCACTCTTTCTGTAGCACTAGCTTTAGATTAAGATTCAACTCCCTCTGAGTTATTTGTAATAGATTAACTTTCTTATTGTGAGATATATATATATATATATATATATGTGTGTGTGTGTGTGTGTGTGTGTGTGTGTGTGTGTGTGTGTGTGTGTGTGCGCGCGCGCGCGCATGGAATTATCTTCGTTAAATACTGTTGAGATTTCAAAGCATGTCAATTTGGCTCGATCTGTTAGTCTTTCACTCAAGTGCTTTATTATTTCAACTAAAACTAATGTTCTTTACAACTTTACATGCAGGGAGTCGCAGGAATATCAAATTAAATGTAATAATAGGATTGGGTAAGATACTTCTTCAATCGAATTTCTAGTTGATATTAACATTAAGATACTTGCTTGAACACCTTACATGAATTATTAATTGCATCTGGACATGATCTATCGATCGTTTCTTCAACGCATATAAATAGCAACTCCCTTTCCACCGTACCCTTTCCATGGGGTGTGGTTAATTATCAAGTCCTTAAGAGTATTATTTCATGCAATGATCGATATAAGGTTTTGCTATTAGTTTTAGTAATCGATCGCTCCAATTCACTCCAACTCAGCTTGGAGTATTGGTAATCTTGGAGTATTATTTCATGCAATAAAAAAATTATTATATTGCTATATTAACATTAAAACCCTCTTATTTCAAATTTTTTCCTTGGCTCTCAACTTATAGCTGTCCTATGATTTTTTTTTTTTTTGGTTCCCCATGACTTGGAATATATATATAACTTAATTTCATAATTCACGATTTTTGTCTGCGTATCAATTGAAAGTTAACTCTTTTATTCTGCTTAAGGTACTGGATGCTAGGCCTTCCTTATAATTTGCTTCTTCATTTTTAGTCTAGTTCCACGACAATAAAATGAGATTTTTTCAAGGTTTAGAACACAAGCTATAGCTAGTTTGAATTAATATGGTTTATTCACTACATAATTTCAGAATTTATATTCTTTGATTATAGTCTATTTATCTGTTGGAGTTGGAGTACTTGGAGTTCTGATGGTTACATTATGCTGCTTCAAGAGAAAGTTCTCATCAAGTAAAATTATTTATTTTTGGAAGAAGGATAGTCAAGCCCACAAAAGTGTCAAGGCCTTTCTAAGGAACAATGGACCTCTTGCCATTAGAAGATATAGTTATTCAGATATCAAGAAAATCACTAACTTCTGCAGAGATAAATTAGGCGAAGGGGGCTTTGGTGGTGTCTACAAGGGGAAGTTACAAAATGGTTGTCTTGTGGCAGTGAAGGTTCTAAAAGAATCAAGAAGTAATGGAGAGCACTTCATCAACGAAGTTGCAAGCATTAGTAGGACCTCCCATGTCAACATTGTCACTCTTATGGGCTTTTGCTTTGAGGGTTCTAAAAGATCTCTCATCTGTGAGCTTATGCCTAATGGATCTCTCGAGAAGTTTATATATAAAGAAAATCCCTCCAAGGCTGTTTGTCGATTGGAATGGGAGACTATACACAAGAGTGCACTTGGCATTGCTCGTGGAAAAGAGTACTTACATAGAGGCTATGTACAACACATGAATCTTGCATTTTGATATAAAACTTCACAAAATTCTTTTGGATGAGAACTTCTGGCAAAAAATTTCTGATTTTGGCCTTGCAAAAATATGCTCTAAAGAAGAAAGTATCATATCCATGTTGGGTGCAAGAGGAACTGTAGGATATGTAGCTCCAGAACTAAGTTGTAGAAATTTTGGAAGAGTTTCTCACAAGTCAGATGTTTATAGCTACGGAATGATGGTTTTAGAAATGGTCGGGGGGAGAAAGAATATTGATATCGGGGTTGATCGCACCAGTGAATTCCACATTGGATTTACAAGCGTCTTGAACTAGATGAAGAACTAGGATTGCATGGCCTTATGAATGAAGAAGATATAGAAAATGCAAAGAAGATGATAATAGTGAGTTTATGGTGCATACAAATGGACCCCTCAAACCCACCATCGATGAGTAGAGTTGTGGATATGTTGAAAGGAAGCCTCGATTCCTTACAAATCCAACCCAAGCCTTTCTTGTCTTCCCCACCAAGTTTACCCGCAGATCATTCAACTACAATGGAGTCATCACAAATGATTCTTTAATGTACTAAATGCATCTTTTCTTGAAAGAATCTAAAAATGGATCTTTTCTTTGAAGAGAATTCTTAATGTTGGATAAGAACCGAGAATCTCCATGAATTGTATCGATTATGAGCTTGTCAATGCTCATTATTATTAAAGACAACTAGATTTGATTGCCTAAACTATCTCATAATATATGTCGTGATAGCCTTCATCATTAATTTACAATGCCATGAGTCTTGGTAATTTGTTACATACTTTGATATAATTACCTGGAATAGGATCATTTCCATTTCATTTAATGAAATAGAGACTATTCATTTCAAATTGAAGGACATGATTTAAAGTTAATGCATCTAATGGTGTATATACAGACAATGTTGACACTTTTTTAAAAAATTTAAATAATATAAAAACATGTATGTACACCATTAGATGCATCAACTTTAAATCTTGACCGTAAAATGGATATATAGTATCAATTTCATTTAAAATGGAAATGATCCTAGTACCCATACTAAACCATAATTGTATAATAAATTAAAGGGGTAATTACCTTTTCCCCCCATGAACTACCAAAAAATGTGCGATGCCCCAATGAACTACCAACTCGACTAAAATAGAGCATTCAACTACCAAAGACAACCATTTTTCCCTCTTCCGTCAGTTAGAGGGGTTAAAAGAAACAGTCAACGGTTCATGTGCCGTTTTACATGGGGGCATGTTGGAAGATGGTGGTAGTTCATGGGGAGAAAATAGGAAGATGGTGGTAGTTCATAGGGGGAAAAATGAAGAAAATGAGGGTAAAACGGCGTGTGACAGTCACGTGACCCGTTGACCGTTTGTTTTAACCCCTTTGACTGACGGAAGGGGGGAAAATTGTTGTCTTTGGTAGTTGAATGCTCTATTCTGGTCGAGTTGGTAGTATGTAGGGGCTTTAGGCAAAAGTTGGTAGTTCATGGATGGAAAAGGTAATTACCCCTAAATTAAAACTTAGAGGAAAACCCTACACAATATCATAAGCACTTAAAATTAACCAGAATCTTACCTAATGATACAAACATGAATTGAAACACCAAATGAAAATGTGATACGAACTCATTACAGAGTCTCGAAAAATTATAGGCAAAGTGTAAGGTTTGTACGTTGTTCTCTAAGTTGATAAGAAAGCACAGGAAATAGAAGTTACTGTGAAGGCTTCACTATGAATTGGTACAAAAATAGAAGTTCTTTGTTATTATTATTATTATTATTTTATTATTTATTTATAAGAACCCATGGGCCTGGAACCACCCCTTTTCTTTTTTATTATTTTTTAAAAAAAAAAAAAAAAATTTAAGTTTTAGGTTTTTTATTTTTAATATATTAATATTTTTTTTTATTATGAGTAACACGTGTAATCATTCTATTGGTGCTGACGTGCAACATTAACGAAATTTGTCTAACCTTTTAACGAAATTTGACTGCAGGGACTAAATTGTTATTTCGGCTTACCCCGATGACCTCTAAATTATTTTTTCTACTGCACAAAACAATTTGTAATTTAGGTCAACCACAAGTACTAATGTTAAATTTGTCCCTTCAAAATATATCCGAATTTTTTCCAAATTGGAGTTGGTTGTTGGATTTGTACATTTTTAAGACATTGTTGGATAGCAACTTAATCAGGCTCAACTGACGAAACTTGGGCTGCAAATGCATTGAGCAATTGGATTGACTAATTCGAGCAATTTAAGAACAAATGGAAGACTCTAAAAAGAAAAAAAATATTACAATAATTCTCTATAATATTACAATAATTAATCAGTAAAATTTTTCTGGGATTAATATTTTGTCAAGATCATTTTTTACATTTTTGAAGTGAGATGACTTTTCTTAATTTCTATTCATATTGATATTTAAGGATCATAATGAAATATGGGGATCATGAAATTTAACAATGTGCTTGCTAAAATATTACTTCAATAAGAAGTGTGACCTGCTAGAGAAACAGATTAATAAAAAAATTAGTGAAAAAAGTTGGAATGTTACAAAAGGTTAAACACCTCTGGATTCATGGAAATTACTTGTTCTAATTGATAGTAATTTAGTTAGGTAATGTGAGAGAGCCTATATGCATGGGATCCACATTTCGTGAAGGTGACCGACAATTTAAAATTTATTTGGACAAATAGGTTACATATGATCAACTTTCTTACATTACTTGTCCAAATTGTTAGCAATTCAAAAAATAATTTTTATGGATCCAAATCCAACACAGCGTCCCACTTCAAATATAAGCTTCGACTCCAAATAAAAAACCAGCCAATCCTAAACTATGGGTGAAGGGCATGAGACCTACCTTTTTGACTCAGGTCACCCAACTACATGCAAGTTGGTATTACTTTTTCCTTCAAACTAAAAAAAAATTAAAAAAATCCAGATTCAATTTCCTTTAGAGCTGGTAATTCACGGAAATACGAGTGTTAGACTTTGATTAGTACTCTAGCTTCTCATATCATGAAAAATGATAAGAACCTATGTGTAATGAAGAATCAAATTAGTAACAGTTGGATTGACTTTTTTGTTCTCATTAATTTGTGAATATTGGGTACGGGCCCAATGCCACCTTCTCAATACTTTTATTATTATTATTATTATTTTAAGTACAATGAGAAAAGATTACAAAGCAAGGAGAAATTTTTTTTTGTTACGGTTCAATTTACCACATGATGGGCACATAAGTTTGTACATTGATTGATTTTACCTTCTCAATACTTGATATCTCATAAATTAGCCATGTGGGCTCACTTGATCAGTTAGATTTTACCATATTCGGACAATAACATAATGGTATCCGTACTTACAAATAGACCACTGAATTTTACCAATTAGTCGAATTGATTTGACTTGAGTATTGAATGTTCAAGATTATCTCTTTTATTTTTTTTTAAATTTTTTTTAATATAAGCCGAGCTCAAACTTATCATCAAACTAAATAATATGTTCAAACTTAGTTCATTTATTTTTTAAACGAGTTCAATTCGAACTTGTTCACGAACTGTTTAATTAATTTATCCATATCTTATATAAAGTAAATATCTTTATTGTTGATATTTTCTAATAAATTCATACTAGTAATTAGTTACTTAACTATTATTATTAATATTTTATCATTCGAGTTAATTTTTTAAATTAATTTTATTTATAAACTTATAAAACTTAACATCATTAACTTTATATTTGTAATAAATCACATATTATCTTTTTAATCATAAAATAGTCTATTTATACTATATCTTATAAGCTTATATATAGAATCTTTAACTATCCAATGTTGAGTCTATACACACACACATTTATATCAAAAATCACAATTCGTCCTCAAGAGCCTCCTCCTAATCCTCAACTTATGAAAGGCTAGAGTTTCAACTCCAACTCTGCTGTTTCAAATGTGGGGAGCCTGATCATCAAGCAATAGATTGCTGAAAACCTACCATTAGAACATGCAAGAATCTCTTGATTGAAGATAAGACAATAGAAGAAGTTGACATCGGAGATCCAGTTTTTTATGATGGCAATGAAGATGAGATTTCGTATGGAGATGGGAACGAAACTTTTGTTGTCAAAAAAAGCTTGCTCGTTCCAAAAGGTGACTTTGAAGAAGATTGGTTAAGAACGAATATTTTTCACACCACCTCCACGATCACGGAGAAAGTTTGCAAGATTATTATTAACAGTGACAGTTGTGACAATGTTGTGTCAGAGGAGGTAGTTAAGAAGCTTTAGCTGAAAATTGATTTGTTGGGAATTTTGTACATACAGAGTAAGCGCAGCATAAAACCGATCCCAAGAAAATTTTTGCTTCAAGATAAACAAGGATAGATTAAACAAGTACATAAGTTCGTGATACTTACAATCGAATTTGGCTTCTACTAGGCAAGTACATCTATTTACTTTTGGCTGAAAATGTCCTTGCATGTTGAATGAGCAAGAACACGTTCTTGACGTTCATGGTGTTCTTGATTAAACGTTCAGATCTTCTCTTTAATGACTGATTATGATCATGAGTATGAATTCACAAACTATTTCAAATCAATAGAATATGTAGAGGCATAAACTAGAGAAAACCAAATATTCTCTCTTGAATATCTGTCACGACTCTCTTGTACATTCTTGTGTCTTTCACAAAAATATTTGTAAAACTTGAAGTCTCGCAGTTTTTCAACTTATGAATCAATGAATTATATCATTAATGAATGTGTAATTTACGCTTCACTATGGTCCTCTATTAGTAGACTTGAATTTACAATCACGGTTGGTATAGGAGATAAATTGGAGCTGTAATAGAATTATGATTTGAGTCATAGAAAAACTAAGACTAGAGTCAAAATAGAACTAGGACTAGAGTCATAGAAGAATTAGGACTCATAGTCCTATCCTTTAGGATGCATGGCCAATGGGAGAAAAACACTCTCCTTCACCTTGCATCACACGGTCATGAGGAGAAAATATTCCTCCCATGTGCCTGGGCCTAGGGTTTTTAACCCTACCCCACTACTGCACACTCTTAAGTATGGACTTAAGTTTTATCCCTTAGGCTCATTGCTCATTCCTCATTTAACTTCTATTAAGCCTATTGGAATAAATTTCAAAAGCCCAAAGCTCTTTAATGGCTTAAGCCCTTTAGGAAATAAATTCCTAAGCCCAATCATCTCTAAGTAATAAGCCACTTAGAAATTAAATTCATTTGACTCATATTTTATTAGAAACTAGAGAAGTTTTTTTCGTCAAACCAAAAATAATTTCAGCTTGAATATTATTTTGGGTCTCACCAAACACCAAAAAATATAAAAATTATTTATTTACAAATATTTTCGGCAAAACAAATATAGCTTAAGTTTGATTAATTAGGTTCTTATCAAATCGCAATATTTTCCCTTTCATCTTTCTTGAAGCAACCAAAATGAATAAATAAATAAATAACCTATACCAAACACATTTATTGCTGTCGTTTATTTATTTATTTTTAATTTGTGTCAATTCACCTACTATGACTGCCTTCCTGAGCTTTTATAAAGAAAAGGAAATATAAAAGACAGGCCACTAATTAAGAAAGTAACAGTGAAGAATTCAAAAATTAACTTATATGTTAAGTAAATATATAAGATAAAAGTGGTTTTTTAATTTCAAGTTTCATGTCCATAATGAGTTCAAAGCTCTCGAGCATTTCTGATAAATAATATTTATAGTCCCTCCGTAACAAACTTACGGACAGAGCAATTTACATGTCGAATTAAATGTCATAATACTATGTACTAAACGGTCAATAATATTTTATATTTATGACACAAATTATAGTTGTGGGTTATATTTATGACAAAAGTAATGAGGTTTTTTTTTTTTTTTTTTTTTTGACATGTTCACATAAAAGGTGAGTAGCTAGAGATTTAAACTAATGACTTCCGCTTCATAAGGCGTGATTTTCAGCTGGTTGAACTATTCCCTTGACGCGGAGGTCTTCTGGTCAATTCCACTTCCTTTCTACCTTCCCAGAAATACACTGACAAAAACAACTAAGAAATTCTTGGAGTATTACGAAAATGAAAGGAATGCTACACGTCTCCTTATATTTTATTGCCATTCTTTTTTAAGATAATTATCTGAGAGAGATCTTTTTAAGTTTAATGTTGCTCAGCTAAGACATGCTTTCTTCGGTGGACCCCACAATGAGTTTGAAGTATACAAAGATTTCTTGGAACATTGTGAAGAAATATCGACTAATATTTTGGCCTTAAAAGTCACTGCCTAATTCACACGATAAGCTGGCCTCAAAAAAGTTAAACTTGATGAAGGGTTTATTAAAATAAAAGTATAAAAGTGGAGGAGTTTTTGTTGAACTTCTTTCAATCCAAAACAAAGCGCGTCTACTATTCATGAAAGATTCCTTTCCTACATATAGTTTTGGTCCAAATGGAGGTGCTGACCATTTGAATTTCAGAGACTTTTTCTAACATGATAAGTCAAATATAAATCTCTCTTAAGTGCAACGACTCAGCCCTAAACTAAGTGCTTTAAATGTCGGAAAATATGTAAAATCAGTGTCCGTGGTTTACTTCTGCTACGATTACTCATAAAATCGATTCAAAAAAAATTATGGTTATTTTTATCGTTTTGTTTGTATTGGGGACGTTAACATTTTTTTGTAGTTTATGAAGTATTGATACGCATGATAGTTTGAAGAATATTTTGAATAGGATGATAATTTGATAAGAATATGGCTCGGTTTGGTTCGTATAATAGACCCCTGAAATAGAATGATAGTCATTCTTTTGTTTAGTAGGAATCTATTACATATATATAATAGTATTATCATTTAAATAATTATTCTCTTACGAAGAAGAATATATATTCCTCTAAAAAATGAAAGGAATAGTTATTCCTTTAGAAATAGACTACATTTTTTAGGAAAAAAAAAAAAAAAAACCTAGCCTAAGTTACATCTATGGGGTGGTCGGTCAGCCACAAGGAGCCAGGGGCAGTGCAACCACCCCCGGAGCATTTCAGGGTGACCTGTGCCACCCCCAAGCAACATCAGGGGTGGCCACGCCACCCACCAAAGAGTCAAAGGTGGCCGCGACCACCTCCGGAGTGGTCTTCGGGGGTGGTCGCGGCCACCTAGTTTTCAATTATTTATATATATATATATATATATATATATATATAATTTGAGTTTTTTTTAAAAAAAATAAAAATAAATAAATAATGGGAGGGGTTTTAATAATTTTGATTTAATTCCAATTAAAATATGTGTTGTGACCAAATTAAATAATAGGAATAACTATTTTATTCCACTCTTTTTTATTCCCAGTAATAATTATTGAATTTTTTATTGTAATATTTATTCCACAAACCAAACGAGACTTGAGAATTTTTATTTTTTATTTATTTTTTTCAAGGATATGATGTTGCAAACTTTGCCACATGTACGGAATTAACAAGCCTTAATTAACACACAAACTCAGGTTCATCTTATAGGGGTTGAGATCTAAATAGTAAATAGCACAAAAAAAAGGACCATTCTGCAATTCCAACACAAGCTTATATATATATATAAGTTCACCAACTTCAATTTGTGTATCATCGTTTCAAACATTTAACAATGTCACAGCCTCGAAGCTTGCTCCTCCTTATTCTCTCCCTCTTCTTCCTCAACTCCTTACCCACCAATTCTACTTCTTTCTCACCACTATGCGCCCCACACCATTGCGGCGACGTTCTGATCAACTACCCCTTTTGGCTGCGCGGTGATAACGCCACCTCCGATGAATCATACTGTGGCTACAAGGGCTTCGGTTTCATGTGCCCGTCGGCCAACGAGAAACCCATACTTGCTTTGCCCGACGATACATACCACGTAAAGGAGATAGATTATACTCAATACACCCTCACCCTCATCGGCATCGATGCCGCGAGCCAACCGTGTCCGAGGGTGCGTCACAACGTTACTCTCGGCACGTTGCCATTGAAGTTTTCCGGTTGGGATCTGAACCTCAGTTTTTACTTTAACTGCAGTCCCTCCTACACAACACTCGTGCCGGAGGTGCCTTACATAGGGTGCTTGGGGGGATCATATAATGGGAACCGGTCTTTTGTTTTTGTGGAGGGGGAAGAGACGGCGGCAGGGTTTGAATGGGCAAGTATTTGCGAGGAGAAAGTGGTGGCGACTGTGATGAGGACGGAGATCGATCTTGGCAATCTGACTGGTGGATTTATTGGGGCCATAAAAAATGGGTTTGGGCTTAATTGGAAGCCGCTTCAGGAGTGCGGTACCTGTGAGAGCTCCGGTGGGTATTGTGGGTACAACAGTACACTCGAGGACGCCAAGTTCTTGTGCTTTTGTGAGGATGGCAGCATCAGTGGTGAACGCTGCAAAGGTATGCTCTTTTTTGCTCCGACAAGTGTTTTTTCATTGACACGATTACATGATCATCTGCTTATGGCCCACATGAATTGTTAAGAAGTTGAATGGCATGATTACATGACCTGCTTGTTCTCGTCATGTGGGATCCACGTGCATTATGCCACATGAATTGTTCACGGATTTAAGATTTTCTGTAATTGTTAAAATTGTAGGGGTTGGAACTTCAAAAAAATTCATTTTAATGAACGATAATAGTTATGACGTATTATTCATTTGGAGTCCGAAAACAATTTTCAAGGAAGAAGCCCAAGCAATTACCCCTAAAATGGTTGTTCCGACCGGTCTTTCAAGACATTTAAAGGAAGCTAAGGTGGTTCGACCATCGCCGACGACACCCTTAGGATGATTGGCCAAATAAGCCTTTTTTGAAAAAAAAATTTTATTTTTGAATGGATGACGAATCGTAATTAATTTTGACCGTTTATTTTAAATATATAGTTAAGATTTTAGGAATTGCATGCGTTCATCTTCAGGGCAATTGGCTAGTTACCCCATAACTCGCCTTTTCTTTGTGTGGCAGATCATTATTAAAAGCTTTTTAAAAGTGGTCAACTACCTTCAAAGCTTTTGAAGGTAGTTGCAACACTCTCAAAACTTTTGAAGGAGTGGCCAGCCACCCTTAATTAAAAGCTTTTGTTGGTGGCTTGACCACCTCAAAAATCTCGAAAGGTTGCTGGTCACAAAAAAAAAAAAGGTTTTAGAAGGTGGTCAACCATTCCAAGCAAGTTAAGGTTGTCCCTTCAAAACTTTTGGGGAGTAGTCTACCATCTTATAAAGAGCTTGGGGATGTCGACCACCCAAAAAAGTTTTAGCGGGAGGGGGTGGTAGGTCGAATTAAGAGACCCTTTTAAAAATTTTTTCCGTAAAAATAGATGATATGGCTTAATCTTGACCGTTCATTTAAAATAAATTGTCTTAATTAAGTTTGAGCATTACAGGCTGATTCCATTCGATCTTAAGAATTAGAAAGATCCTGATCCTAGATTTCAAGTTGCCTTGAATATTCATATGGTGGATTTTTGTTAGCACAACAACCCCATAGATATTTTGTTTACTTAATTATTTCTTTTCATGTCTCTTCCTCGTAGTGGTATTAGGTAGGCTAGTGTTCACTGGGGGCCATTGCCAAGTCATTTGATTCTTGGCATCAGATCCCTGGTTAATGCCGCAGTTTCTTCAGTCGTTTGTTTTGCTTGTTTGTTTTGACTTCATCGTATCTTTCCTTTTCTCTAGTTTTTTCTTTTTGTTTTGCTCGCTTGTTTTGACCTCTGCATATATTTCTTCATTATTTTTAGGGTTAAATACCCTATTGCTATCTAAGTTTTAAATTTTTTTAAAATTTAGTACTTAAACTTTCATTTATTTTATAGGTGGATCAGAGTTTAAGGGCAAAAACCACTTTGATACTTCTGTTTTTCGTCCAAATATTAACGGTCTACCACATGTCCGCCATTTTGGCCAAGGGGTGGCTTCTTTTTTTTCAATTTTTCAATTTTTCAATTTTTTTAATTTTAATTAATTTTTAAAGATTTTAAAATATACTTTTTTTATTATTTTTATTTTATTTTTTATATAGTACTACGTGTTAACCTCATCAGTTGACACGTGACAGACCGTTAATATTTGGACGAAAAATGTAATAGAAGTACCAAAGTGGTAAAAATACTAAATTTAAAAAAGACTTAAAATTCAGGCTTTAATTTTTGCATATGATTTTTCTATATTCATTATTATTGATAGTTTGAAAACTATGAGGTAAGGCCATGGTAGTTTAGGGAGGAGATTGACATAATTGATAGTTTGAGTGGACATTAACAATGTGGTGATAATATTTAATTGGGGGGATATGTGTATTTTTTTCATTGTTAAATAAAGAAGTTTTGAAAGAAGATAACATATTTATATCAAAAATATTGTCAGTTAGTCCCTAAAAACTATTGAGAAATATAAAGCAAACCCCAACTGGCTTCTGCTTGTTTTGCTAAATGAACCTTGGATCATTGTTTGAAAACTATTATGGGTCTGAGCGGGTCGTTTCAGATGTGAACTAAACATAAATGAGTAATGTTACACATCATCCCCTTGTCCTCCTTTTGTCATCCCAAAATTGATGTGGCTCTTAAAATCACCATTGAATTTTTGATATATCACTTTTGGATTTTGATCCAATGGTGATTTTAAGAGTCACATCAATTTTGGGGTGACAAAAGGAGGACAAGGGGATGATGTGTAGCATTACTCTTAAAAGGATCATTTTCTAACTGTTGGAAGAGATTAATATACTGTTTAAAGTGTCCACCAAGTTGGATTTAGTGATTACGATTTGTGACCATTGGATCATGACCAAATTATTTTGGACTGTTAGATGTGTCCAAAATCTCTGAAAAGATGATCATTTGGTCATATTCTAAGACACAAGCATATAGCTTTTATATTTCACCTACGATTCTCTTTTGTGCAATTCTCATTCTATAAAGGGTTTTAATTTCTGTAGCTTCTTTTTTAATAACCATTATGCTTAATCTCATAGACTCGAACCCACTTGACGAAAGCGATTACTAGGTTGAAAGTAATTATTCTATACTCCATGGTTTTATTTTTCGAGTACTCCCATGACCTTTGTCGGTTCTATAGTCAACATCTTTATTACTTCTTTTCAAGAACTTGAAAGCAATTACCACCGAGGGTATGGTATAGTGGAATTTTAGACTGTCTTTGAGATTAAGGTTTTAAGTTCGGATGACAGCATCCTCTTTTGCAAATCTAACTCAGTGGAATGGCGACGATTATTGAAAATCTTGGGAATTTATGAGGCAGGGTCGGGCCAAAAGTTAAATTTGGAGAAAACGGCTATTTTCTTTAGTCGGAATACTAGCCTATCTCGAGCTGAGATTCTAAATTTGTCCGGATTGACAGAAGCTTGAAGATTTGACACATATTTGGGATTGCCGGCATTGATTGGTAAGTCCAAAAACCAAGCATTCCAAAGCATCAAGGAGAGAGTTGGACAAAAGCTTACGAACTGGAAAGTTAAATTCCTTTCACAAGCTGGAAAAGAAGTGCTTTTGAAGGCGGTGGTCCAAGCGGTACCAACTTATAGTATGAGTGTTTTCTTGCTGCCTACTACTCTTTGCAAAGATCTCAATAGATTGATGCAACAATTCTGATGGAATCATATGGCTTCTATTTCTAGTATTCACTGGATGAGTTGGGAAAAGATGGGGAGATCTAAACGTTGTGGAGGGCTTGGTTTTAGGATCTTATTTGTTTTAACAAGGCTTTACTTGCAAAACAAGGATGACGACTCCTCCAGAATCCATCCTCTCTTGTGGGTAGAATTATAAAAGCCAAGTATTTTCCAAGATTCTCTTTTTTGGAACCTTCTATTGGTAATCATCCTTCCTATGCTTGGAGGAGTATTCTCTCAGCTAGGGAGCTTTTGTAGCAGGGTATTTTATGGAGGGTTGGAGATGGCACAAAGATTCAAATTTGGAGGGACAGGTGGCTACCTACCCCTACTACATATAAGATCCAGTCTGTCCCAATTCCACAAATGGAGGATTCACGGGTGGCTATGCTCATTAATAGGGATACAAAGATGTGGGATATTTCCCTTTTACATGTACTCTTTCGACCTGAGGAGGTGAAGGTAATAACAAATATGCATATTAGCCCATTTTTACCACCTGATCGACTGATATGGCAAGGTATCAAAAATGGAAGTTTTTCTGTACGAAGCGCTTATCACCTTGGGATGGAGTTACAAGATCGGTCAAGAGGGCAATCGTCCACAGTTGTTAAGGAGCCTGAGGTATGGAAGTCTTTATGGAATCTCAAAGTACCTAATGCTGTTAAAATTTTTATGTGGAGAAGTTTTAATAATATTTTACCTACAAAGCAAAACCTTCTCAAAAGGAGGATAGTTGATGATGGGAGTTGTCCATGGTGTCTTGGTGAGATGGAAACTATTTCCCATGCTTTATAGTATTGTATTGCAGCACAGGATGTGTGGAGTGTGGGTCAGTCTCCATTCCAGAAATGTGCTTTCATTGATTTTACTTTCATGGAGATTTTTATAGAGTGTTGTAGCCGGTTTGAAGTTGAGCAAATGGCTATCTTTGCTGTCCTTGCCAGAAGAATTTGGTTTAGAAGAAATGCAATGTTGTTTGAAGGTAAAAATGAACATCCAAACTACATTTACCGAGAAGTGGTGACAGCGGCTGCTGATTTTATTGATAATAATAGTGGGGAAGAATCTGCGGTTAAACCGGTGAGATGTGTAGTTTCTAATACGGGCTCCTGGACTCATCCACCTTTAGGTATTGTTAAAATTAATTTTGATACTGCTTTAAATCAAGAGAAAGGAATGGTGGGGATTGGTGTGGTGGCGAGGGACTCAATGGGCTTCCTATTGGGTGCTAAATGTTTTTCTATCCATATATTCACTGATCCTCATACAGCAGAAATGCTGGCAGCAACATATGCAGTATCTTTTAGTAAGGAGGTAGGTTTTTTTGAAGGCGATGCATTGAATGTTATTAAGGAGGTGAATTCTAATCCACCTTTTCTTTCGAGCGTTGGTCATTTGGTTGAAGGCATTCAAAATGAGGTGGGTTTTTTCAGAACATATTCTTTTGTCCATGTAGCCAGAGGTCTCAATGAAGCTGCATATATTCTGGCTAAGACTGCGATTACTAATGTTGTTGATGATGTTTGGTTAGAAGAAATTCCTCCTTGTATTTTGGAGACTATTACTAGGGACTTTCAAGTCCTTAGATCCTAATTTTGTTGTAATGTTGGGATCAGTTTTTATTCTATCTATGAAGAAGTCGAGCTTTATGTTCAAAAAAAAAAAAAAAGTATTAAGTTCGAATTTTGTAATGGAAAGAGTTTGAAATTATTGGCTTGTTTATTGGTTTGGGTGTTGCTAGATTCATTGGTGGAGTTGGTGTTAAACTATGCCTTGATCGGTTTTGAGGGAGCGCCCACAATTTCTATTGATCATGTAGGCTTCTCTTGAGCGATTCTTAGTGGGTAGGTGCTATCATGGTCACAATAAGTTAAGAGCAGACATATATATATATATATGAGAAAAGTACACCTAATCACCTCAAACTACCACCTCATTGTCAATGTACCCTCCAAACTACCAATTGTGTCAATGCCCCCCTTAAACTACCAAAAAATGTCAATGTCACCCTAATGACAAAACTGCCCTTCATGAAATTATTAAAATAAAATAAAAACTAAAAAAATTATTAAAAAATAGAAAATAACAAAATTTAATTCCAAAAAAATAATAACAAATTAAAACTGTTATTTATTTATTTTTTAAAAAAAATAATAATAATTTTCAGTTTTTTTTTCGTTTTTTTCTTTTAAAAAAATTGTTCTTTTTCGTTTTTTTTAATTTAATAAAAACTGGTTTTTTTTTTTTAAAAAAAAATCAATTATTTTTTGTTTTTTCTTTTTTTTTTCTTTAAAAAAAAATTGTTCTTTTTTGTTTTTTAATTTAATAAAAACTGGTTTTTCTTTTTTTTCATTTGTTTTATTTTAAAAAAAAATAAAAAATAAATTTCTGTTAATTTTTGTTTGCTTTTTTTTTTTTAAAGAATAAAATATTTGATCCTTTTTTTTAAATTTTTTTTTTCGTTTTTTATTTAATTTTTTTTTTTTAGTTTTTTAGTTTTAGTTTTAATTTTTTGAATTTATGAGGACATTTTTGTCTTATTCAAAAAAAATTAGGGTCATTTTTGTCTTTTTGTTGGTCTTAGGGGGGACATTGACATTTTTTGGTAGTTTAGAGAGGGACATTAACACAATTGGTAGTTTAGAGGTACATTGAATTGAGTAGTAGTTTGAGGGAGTTATGTGTACTTTTTCCTATATATATCTTGAAAGGAATTATAAATAAATATATATGCCACTGAATTAATTGCATTGGGGACTTTGGGTAGTTGCTAGATGCTGCCCGTTCTTTAATAGATGTTATATTTAGAATAATATTTTAGGTTCTTTTGGGCTCTTCTTTTGGCTAGCTTTTGGTTGTTTTTATGTATACTTCCGGTGTACTCAAGAGCGCCTTACGTTTTTAAATAAAACTTTTATTACTTATAAAAAAAAAAAAAATTATTTTATTTTTCAAAAAAATTAATTTTTATTTTTTCAAAATATTTTGAGTTTTGAGAAGATCGGAGATTTGAATTTTATTTTTGAAAAGTGTGTTAGCGATGAAAACCATACATGTCTGATTTTGAAAAAAGAAAAAAAAAAGAAAAAGAAAAAGAAAACAAAAACAATCTTTTAGGGGTTGAGAAGTGAACATATGTATAGTGCTTAAAAATCTTATAAACTGACCCTAAAAGTTAAATTATAATTAGAGGGGTGAGATTGGACAGAGCAAAATATCGATGAAAAGTCCATGTTCTGATGTTCTCATGAGATAATCCTCAACCATTCTCATGATATCGATGAAAAGTTCATGTTTTTTTTTTTTGGTGGTTAATTAGAAAAAAAAAATGGTATAGTATTTGGGGATATTTATTTGTATAAATAAGAGCACTTTAAGAAATTTGGTTGAAATCTGATTTAATTCCGATTAGAAAATTTTGTTTTATTATCATTTTTATTTATTTATTTATTTTTTTAAAAGCCATAAAATATCACTTCGATGATCATTGAAAATAAGTTGGTTTCAAGAAGAAATATAGTTCTGGAGAAATCATTTGGTAAATTAAGGGTTTCTAGGCTTTTGCTTTGATTTGTTTTTATGAGATCTGAAGTTTGAAAAGAAAGCAACAAAAAAAGAAAAAGAAAGAATATTTATATGCCTTTCATTATAATTTATACAAGTTGAACATGCAGCGAAATTTAATTATCGATCTTTATTTGTGGAATTGGAAAATAGGAAACTCCATGGTGCTTTCGTAGCCTCACCTTCGCCATCGCCCGCCAGCTTGACTTCAACCAAAGTTTCTAACGTACGGATTCAATAGCCACGCGCGTCACGTCTTCTCTCTCTCTGATACGACAATTCAAACATGCAATCTATTTCACATTCCACCTCTCTCCAATATTCAACAATATGCTCCCTTCTAATTTACAAAACCCATCTCTCACTTGATCATTCATTCATTTTTCTCTGTCATTTTTTTTGAAACAATGGATCATGTCCATCTCTCTCTTTCTTCCATCATCATCCTCTCCTTCTTCTTAACAATACTACCACCATCTTATTGCGTCGGAGATGAACAACCTTTTGTGGTGTGCAACCGTCCCTATAACTGTGGAAGCCTGATCAACATTCCGTACCCTTTCTGGGGAGACAGCCGACCTGAATATTGTGGTCACCGTGGGTACAATCTCAGCTGCCGCAACAATGACTACCCAGTTCTCGAATTTGAAGCACTAGAATTCCGCGTGCTAAACATCGACAAATCTACTCGAAACTTCACAATTGCAAGGTTGGACCTCTGGGATGGTCCTTGTCCTCCACCTTTAGAGTTCCACAATACCACTTTGAATTTCACTTTGTTTGATTACGCTTCAACGACCGTTCAAAACATAACGTTACTCTACGACTGCCCTCCTCAAGTCAGCATACTTGCAGCCCCAAATAGATTTAATTGCAGCCAGTCTGGAGTTTCTGATGGGAAAATTAATACTTACATCGTAGACGACGAACACCCTTTGGGAAATCTTCAACAACTTGTACAGGAATGCAAACACAATATCAAGGTTCCGATTCTCCGGACTAGTGCTAGAGCTCTTCTTGAAGACCATCAGGGTGGAACTCTGGAGGTAGTACTTCAACAAGCAATGAATCAAGGTTTTGATGTGGAAGACCACAATGAATTGGCGAGTCCCTGTAGGCCGTGTGAGGAATCAGGTGGGGTATGCGGATCTAACGCCACGCAGTCGTTTGTCTGCTATTGCAGTGATGACCAAGTGCAATCTTATACATCATGTCCAATGTCCGGTATGCATGCTCTCTTCTCTTCTCACTTTCTTGGATTAGGCTTTTTGCCGGTATTGTTCTTCGTTCATGCTCTTAGCTATAGGCCACATAGTGGTATAATCAACTTCTTTTTAATTTGGCACTCCGAACAGTTAATTAACAATCGCCTACCGTAGCTATGGTTTGTTGGTCAATTTGGTAGGCCAAAGGGCCTTGATCCTTGTGTCGTTTCTAGTAGTCATACCAATACAAAACTTCAAAAATACAGCTAAGATTGATCAAATCACCCATCGGAAAAGTGTAAGACGATTGGTCCGGCCGGCCAGTTCAGTTCTCTTTTCATCTAATTTCTGACGAAATCTAGCTAGCAGTTGATGCTGTTGGAGTTATTATTTCCCCTGGGCAATTTTATCGATAATACCCCCTATAAAAAAAAAACTCTGTTCATAGAGTTTTATGCTATAATATTGAAGGTAGGCGATTAATCACAAACACCAGAGATCGAGTTGCTGCTTCTATTCTCTTACTCTTTGAGTTTCATGAGTTCACTTGCAGGTTGCAGTGGTTCACTACCAAAAGTTGCAAGTTTTTGGGAGAAATTTGGAACCATACATAAAAATATTTATCCCAATTGACTGGGTCATAGTATATAGTTGTCTGCAGGTCACGATCAAGAAATTTCTTACAGCCTTACATAGGTGCACGCCAATACCTTAACTACTTGTCAACAGTCAAAAGAGAGAAAGTCACCATTAATTGGGACTGTCCAAGCCATGCCTTGTGTGAGAACATGTCCCACAGAAAGTCACCCACATTTACCAGGTCGCCAGAAATTTATACGCTTTTGAGATGAAGGAAATTTCTCAGCTTAAGAAAAAAAAGAGAAGAATCATGCATCCAAACATCAGCTTAGGGGCTTGACTATTTTACAAAAACCAATACAACATATTCACTCCAGTACACACCAACGACGTAGTTGAGTACAAACGATAATTTCCCCAATTCCACTAAAAACAACAATGTGCTACTAACATTCTGTAGCAGACAAACTTCTGCAGAACAAAATATTTTGACCATTTTTTTTTGGTGGGAGGAGGGGGCCAGGGAGGGGCCATGGCGGCTCCCAGCCCACCTTAGTTCGGTCTCTGCTTCTGCTGATTGATTTAATTGCAAAAGTAGAGCAGGTAAATGTAAGAAGACATGCAAGGCCTATAAGCTCTTAGGCACTCTCTTCTCTTCTTGCAAGTCGTTTTCGAAGGTAAGTTCTACTTAGGCTTATATCACACATGTAATCCAAAAAGAATGCCCATAAACCTAATTATTATTCGTAATGCATGCATGTATGACTTGCTGCTATATCATTTCATGCCGCAATTAATCCATAATCCACATGAGCTGATTAAGATTCAACTCCCTCTGGATTATTTGTACGTAATAGAATTAACTTTCTTTTTGTAAGATATATATGTGGAATTATCTTCGTTAAATACTGTTGAGATCCTTTGGCCATTTTATTGCGTCTATCACCAGCCCAGATTCCCACCAAACTTATGATCAAATTCACCTTTCTTTGTTGAAGTTTGATAATAGCTTAAATATACTTATTTTATCTGTTAAATTCATTCAACTTTTCAAGCCCCGGAAAGAATCCTCTCCATTTCAAGTTCCTTTTCCCTTTTTGAGTATGTCAACTTTTGAGAAACGAAATAAAAGATTAAATAAATAAAGGTGCAAGCCTTTTGTTAAAGCCGAAGTGAATGAAAGAAGCAAAAATGTGAAACCAAACCGTGGGTCCCATAATGTCTCATAATTCTACTAGGCTGCTCGCTACAGTCCCAAAGAAAAGGGATTGATTATAAAAGGAAGCAACCCGGCAACAGAGAGGGAGAACTTCTGATTATTTTTGAAGATTCTTTCTTTGCTCTCTCACTAGTAGCATTGCACGACCATTCTATGGAGGCTGTGACAAAGATCAATTTTTCTTCCGCTTTAATTTTTTATTTTCGTTAATGTTTAGTACATTAGTTATCAAATTTATTTTCATAGTTATGAGTAGCTAAATTTCTAAATTAAGGGTAAAGCCTAGTGTCTTTATTATGCGTTCTTTATCATACTATTTTATTTGTTCTTTATAAATATATTATTAAATTTTGAGGCTGATTTCAATTTGAGAGTAGTTTCATGTTAAAAATTTATTTTAATTTATTATAATTTTTGTTTATATCAAATGCTTTTTTTTTTTGATATGTTATCATTCGAAAATATGTTATTAGATCAAATTTTCAACCAATCTGTGTTTAATTTATTTTATCTTTGATTAATACGCAATTGTATTATTTTTCAATTTGGAGAGTTGATTCTTTACCTAATTGAGTTAAAATATGTGTCTCAAGAATACATAATAGGTGAATCCTTTAAGCCTTAGTGTTTCTCATTAATTTTCTCCAATTCACTTTATATTAATTTAGTTTAGTTAATTTAATTTTAGTTTACAATTCTCAATCGCTCAACTTTTTTAGTGAAACAATAATAAAATCAATTCCATTTACTCTCTGCAAAATAAATGTATTTTACTTAGTATTTACCAATTTCTGTAAATTAATTTCATACTTATCTAGAATTTGTTACTTGCGATGGTCTGCACATACATTTGCACTCTTTTTGACGTAGCAAAGTTCAAACAAGCTAATTTTTAGTGTGACAAAACAAGCTCATCTATAATAGGAGTGTACATGTGGGCGGATATTAATCGCTCGCATTCGCTATCCGTACATACTGGTGTGGATAACGGTTTTAGGGTATGCAGATGCAGTTATTAACCGCATTTGCATACCCTTTATATATAATATATATTTTGTATATTTTATATATGTTATATTTAATAAATTCATCAAAACGATGTTGTTTTGGTGTTTAATACCAAAATGTCGTCGTTTCGGATTAAGTATATGTTATATTTACATTTGTTTGATTGGTTGTGTTACTTTTTTGTATAACACTTGGACAAAAAGGTGAAAATAATGTGAAATTAACATATTTTCAAAAGATTAGGGCTTAAAAAATTAAAACAAGTACAAAACACTAAAAATTGGCTTAAATTATTTTTAAAATCATTTAAAATAGGCCTTAATAGAGATCCAAAAGGCTAAAATAGGCCCTAAAGTTCAATTACCTGCGGATAGCGAATAATACAGTAAACGTGCAAATGTCATTAACAAAAACATAACATAAATACATATGCAATTTCTAAAAGTCAAGTTCGCAACTACAAATATTACAAATATTTGCATCCCATTGGCTTCCGCGTGTAAACACCTAATCTATATCACATTCGAGTCTCCACTCAACAGTCAACGTTATATATACTGCGTCCTCTAGAATTAATACCATCTCCAAACCCATCTCTCACCTCATTCTTTTCTCCAAGATATTTGAAACAATGGATCATGTCCATCTCTCTCTTTCTTCCATCATCATCCTCTCCTTCTTAACAATACTACCACCATCTTACTGCGTCGGAGATGAACAACCTTTTGTGGTGTGCAACCGTCCCTATAACTGTGGAAGCCTGATCAACATTCCGTACCCTTTCTGGGGAGACAGCCGACCTGAATATTGCGGTCATTATGGGTACAATCTCAGCTGCCGCAACAATGAATACCCAGTTCTCAGATTTGAAGCACTAGAATTCCGCGTGCTAAACATCAGCACAGCTAATCGAACCTTCACCATTGCAAGGTTGGACCTCTGGGATGGTCCTTGTCCTCCACCTTCAGTACTGTTCCAAACTACCACCTTGAATGACACGTTTGATTACGCTTCAACCGTTCAAAACATAACGTTACTCTACGACTGCCCTCCTCAAGACAACAAACCTGCAGCCCCAAATAGATTTAATCGCAGCCAGTTTGGAGTTAGTGATGGGAAAATTAATGCTTACATCGTAGACGAATTCCCCTTGGGCATCAATCTTTCACAACTTGTAGAGGAATGCAACCACAATATCAAGGTTCCTATTCTCCGGAGTAGTGGTAGAGTTCTTCTTGAAGACCCTCAGGGTGGAGCTCCGGAGGTAGTACTTCAACAAGCAATGAATCAAGGTTTTGATGTGGAATTCAACGATGCATTGGCGAGTTTGTGTAGGCCGTGTGAGGCATCCGATGGGGTATGCCGTTCTAACGCCATGCAGCTGTTTGTCTGCTATTGCCGTGACCTAGTGCAATCTTTTTTTTTTTTTGATGAACTAAAATCTTTATAACCAAACACAGCAAACTACACTCCAGTCAAAACTGGATTCGAAGTTCAACAAGACACAAACCTGGATGTCTGCATCAAAACATCAAACTAACACACCCAGCTCAACAGCAGAGCAAACACCACAACACACAACACAATACAACCAAAGAAACAAGAAGCACACAGCTCCACAACACAAGAAAAAACAAAACAGAGTAACAGCCACTGCCAACAGATTAAAAGCGATGAACGTCCATTCTAGCTGGGAACTTGGCCATCACTCTAGACCTCACTTCCCAACGAATTCTGGAAATAATTTGCTCTTCAGTTCTAGGAGTTATTTCATGAATGAGAGCATTTCTTTGAAGCCACAAATGATACACAGCAGCCCCAAAACATAGCTTCCAAATACTGCTCTCCAGAGTACTACCCTTCATTGCTGTAATACTCCATATAGCAACCTCATCCCATTTAGAAGGATAATAACTCACCGAACAATCATTCATAAGAGAGCTCCAAATCCTCCTGCTGAAACTACATTCGAAGAAAAGATGACTCTGGCTTTCTATGGAAGCTCGACAGAAAAGGAATAAACTGTCACCTTCAAATCCCCATCCACACATTTTCTCCCGAGGAGAAATAGCCTTATGGAATGCTAACCAGAGAAAGAAAGAATGTCTAGGAATAGCAGAAGCAAACCAAACTATATTATACCAATCAACAATAGGATACTTTACCCTCAGCTTATCCCATGTTTCTGCACTCGAGAACCTACCATTTTTTGAATCCCAAATTACTTGATAAGAACCTCCCAACTCCACCTCAGGAAGACGACTCTGAATAGCGACAATAGCTTCAGATCTGGCACTAGGCCAGTACCGAGAACCATCCTTAATGATAGAAGATAGTTTTGGTCCAATATCATGTCTTGCATCATATAAAGCTCTATGCCCATAGACATCAAATAATCACCCAGCTGGATGCCACTTATCATACCAAAGAAAAATATTTTGGCCATCTCCTACCTTATAACTAATAAACCTTTTTGCAAGATCTCTTAGACTGAGAATCTTCTTCCAGCACCAGAAAGCATTTTGAGGGATGGGGACCTGCCAAAAACTCCTCCTTTTAAGCCAGTTGACTTGCACCCAAGCCACCCACAAAGACCCTGATCCGGAAAAGAGAGACCAGATATGTTTCAACATAGAGACCTTATTCCACAAAGCCAAACTTTTGATACCCAAACCTCCTTCAGCTTTTGGAACACATACTCGATCCCAAGCAACTTTAGCATTGGCCTTCGAGTCTTTCCCATTTCATAAGAATCTATTGAACTTATGCTCCATAAGATGAATAATCTTTTTTGGAAGGATAAAGACCCTTGACCAAAAAATCTGTACCTAGTGCAATCTTATTCATGTCCAAAGCCCGGTATGCATGCTCTCTTCTCTTCTCGATCACTTTCTTAATTGGATGGCTTAGGCTGAACCATACTTGTTCATTCAATTGGAAATGATTCATCTTTTCCTCACTTTCTGTGACAGCTGCAATCTGATTAGCCCAATTTTTTCCTCTTTTCGATCTGTTTATGTGTTTGCTGTTTTCAACTAATTTCCGATGAATTAATGAGAACCACTAATTATTTACTATCATTCTACCAAGTTAATCATCCCTATATATTGAGCAAACATGTACTGATCGCACTAATAGTTTCAAAAGTTCACTTGCAAGTTGCAATTTAGTTCATTTTAATGCCATTTTCTTTCCTTACCCAATTTCTTTGATCGATATTGGTTAGCAAAAAAAACATAAAAGTCGCAAGTTTAATTGACGGGTCAAACTTGGCAAACTCTCTGAACACTAATCACTGCCAAACACCAAAGTTAAATTGACTGGTGTCGTGCTTGGGGTCCCCCAGGCCCCAGAAGAATGCTCTTCTCATCTCTTACAGCCTTACATGGTGTTATATATGGTTCCACGTCAACACCAAAACTTGTCCACAGTCAAAAGAGAGGAAATCACTAGGATGTTCATGCCTCGATCTATTATATATCGATTGGGATTTGGGATTGTTCCATGCCGGATAGAAGACAGTTTCGGGTTTTAAATATTACTTTGGGTTAAATAATATTACTTAGGATTAAATACGTTTTTGCCTTATGTGGTTGAACGACTTTATTTTTTGCCTTTTATGGTTCATTTCGTATCGTAGATGGTACATTGGTTATGGCGAAAGACGAAGTTAGTACTTTTTTCCAAACTTTTTTTAATATATCTATTAAATTTTAATAGACGGAGATTGTACTTCCTTCTATAAAGCCAATGCAAAGCTGATTTGACCACCTCTAAGGGCCAAACCCCATAAACCCTTTTTTTTTTTCTTTTTTTTTTGGCTCTTTGGCCTTGTTGGGGTGGCCGAACCACCCCATTTGGGCCATGGGAGTTTGGCCATCCCCAAACCGGCATGAGCCAATACCTTCTTTTTTTAAAAAAAAAAAAAAAAAAAAAATTAATGCTTTTAATATTTCTAAGTTTTATTATTTTCATTTTTTTTTAAGTTTTTTTTTTTAATGCAAAAGACACGTGCCAACACCTGAGAGGTGTTGACGTGGACTTCCGTCAATTTTTGGATGGAAGTATTATTTCCATCTTTAGCCAGAAACAAAGTTCCATTTACAATACGAAATGAATCACAAGAGGCAAAAAATAAAAGCATTAAACCACAGGAGGGGTCAAACGTATTTAGCCCTATTTCTTATGAAACCAAAAAAAAATTGAATCAACTGAGATGCTAATTTTTGAAAATAGTATGTTATATATTTAGGCTAATTGTTAAGTATTGAACCTACAAGAATGAAACTATGAACTTAACTCTAAAGGGGTCGAAGTGAATTGAAATTTTTTTAAGGGGACCATCATAATAATAAGGATCTAAAAAAATATCCTAAATATGCTAAAAGAACATTTTGACCAATTTTTTGGTGGGAGGAAGGGGCCATGGGATCGGAGCTCCGGTCCTCCCTTAGCTCCGTCCCTCCTGCTGCTGATTGATTCAATTGCAAAAGTAGAGAAGGTAAATGCCAAAAGATATGCAAGGCCATACACACTCACTCGCGTATACGCACATTGTTACGATCGTAAGTGTCCCATATTACTTAAATGCAATCTTAACCATGTGTATATATGTTCTTAAGCACTTTTCTTTTGCAAATCGTTTTCGAAGGTAAGTTCTACTTAAGGCTTGTATCACACATATAATCCAAAAAGAATGCATATATATAAACCTAATTATTATTCGTAATGCATGCATGTATGACTTGCTGCTATATCATTTCATGCCGCAATCCACAATCCACTCTTTCTGCAGCACTAGCTTTAGCTGATTAAGATTAAACTCCTCGCTCTGGCTAATTTGTAATAGAATTAACTTTCTTATTGTAAGATATATTATGTGAAATTATCTTCGTTAAATAATGTTGAGAGTCTTTCACTTAAGTGCTTTATTATTTCAACTATATCTAATATTCTTTACAACTTTACATGCAGGGAGACGCAGCAATTTCAGACTAAAATTAATAATAGCATTGGGTAAGATACTTGCTTGAACACCTTAATTACATGAATTATTAATTGCATCTGGAAGTGATCTATCGATCGTTTCTTCAACACATATAAATAACAACTCCCTTTCCATCGTACCCTTTCGGTGGGGTACGGTGTGGCTAATTATCAAGTTCTTAAGAGTGTTATTTCATGCAATGATATAAGGTTTTGCTATCAGTTTTGTTAATCAATCGCTCCAATTTGCTCCAACTTGGAGTATTGGTAATCTTGGAGTATTATTTCATGCAATAAAAAAAATTATTATATTGCTATATTAACATTAAAACCCTCTTATTTCAACTTTTTTCCTTGGCTTTCAACTTATATAGAGCCCTCCTATGATTTTTTTTTTTTTTTTTTTTTTTTTGTTCCCTATGACTTGGAATATATACGTACATAACTTTCATAATTCATGATTTTTGTCTGAGGCTCCCAGTCTGCATGCGTATCAATTGAAAGTGAACTCTTTTATTCTGCTTAAGGTACTGGATGTTAGATCTTCCTTATAATTTGCTTCTTCATTTTTAGTCTGGTTCCATGACAAGAAAATGAGATTTTTTCAAGGTTTAGAAAACCAACGATAGCTAGCTAGTTTAAATTAATCTGCTTTATTCACTACATAATTTCAGAATTTATATTCTTTGATTACAGGCTCAGCTTTATCTGTTGGAGTTATGATGCTTACATTTTACTGCTTCAAGAGAATGCTCTTGTCTTGTAAAATTATCTGGAAAAAGGAAAGTCAAACCCATAAGAATGTCGAGGCCTTTCTAAGGAACAATGGACCTCTTGCCATTAGAAGATATAGTTACTCAGATATCAAGAACATGACCAACTTATTTAGAAATAAATTAGGCGAAGGGGGCTTTGGTGGTGTCTACAAGGGGAAGTTACAAGATGGTTGTCTTGTGGCAGTGAAGGTTCTAAAAGAATCAAGAGGTAATGGAGAGGACTTCATCAACGAAGTTGCAAGCATTAGTAGGACATCCCATGTCAACATTGTCACTCTTATGGGCTTTTGCTTTGAGGGTTCTAAAAGAGCTCTCATCTATGAGTTTATGCCTAATGGATCTCTCGAGAAGTTCATATACAAAGAAAATCCCTCCAAGGCTGATTGTCGATTGGAATGGGAGACTATACACAAGATTGCACTTGGCATTGCTCGTGGACTAGAGTACTTACATAGAGGCTGCAACACACGAATCTTGCATTTTGATATAAAACCTCACAACATTCTTTTGGATGAGAACTTCTGCCCAAAAATTTCTGATTTTGGCCTTGCAAAAATATGCGCTAAAGAAGAGAGTATCATATCTATGTTGGGTGCAAGAGGAACTCCAGGATATGTAGCTCCAGAACTAATTTGTAGAAATTTCGGAAGAGTCTCTCACAAGTCAGATGTTTATAGCTACGGAATGATGGTTTCAGAAATGGTTGGCGGGAGAAAGAATATTGATATCGGGGTTGATCGCACCAGTGATTTATTTTTTCCACATTGGATTTACAAGCGTCTTGAACTAGATGAAGAACTAGGATTGCATGGCCTTATGAATGAAGAAGATAAAGAAAGTGCAAAGAAGATGATAATAGTGAGTTTGTGGTGCATACAGACGGACCCCTCAAACCGACCATCGATGAGTAGAGTTGTGGATATGTTGAAAGGAAGCCTCGATTCCTTACAAATCCCACCCAAGCCTTTCTTGTCTTCCCCACCAAGATCCCCAACAGATCATTCAACTACAATGGAGTCATCACAGATGATTCTTTAATGTATGTTGTGCAAATTTTAATACTCGCAAGCGCACAAATCGTTTGCAATATAGTGTATGTGCAAGTGCGAGATCGTATCCACAGGGAATTGCGTTGCAAAAATTAATTTCTATTTAAACTAATCCTATTTTAACCTAGTTCCAAATTTAGGGGTTTTTGATAAAAGAAAACATAAACAAAAATAATGAAAATAAAGGGGTCTAGGGTTTTGGAATCCACACTCACCAAATCACAACAACCTAATCTCATGCTCATCACACATATTTTGAGGTTCTCACATACAAATCTTAGGTATGCTCTACATTGCTTCAAAAATCATTTAAATCATTCAATGAATCCGTCCATTGAAATCACAAAAGATATTAGGATTAAACCAAATCATCAAATGTATTAGTCGAACGAAACACATTGAATATCCAATGTTTTGATAGATGAAAAACCAAGCAATCGATTTAATAAAACTTATTCCACATCATCACTTGTATCCGAAAACCACAAGAGATATCAAAACATCATTTCAAAAATCGAAGTAGAACAATGAGAAATCAAGACCCATAAACTCAAATAGCATAAACAAGCATGAAACTCAGTTTCTCTTCAATGGTGAGGTTTCATCCTCAAGCCTAAACGAAAATATTAGCTACCCATAACAAAAGAAAGCATAAATAAACAATAAGGATGCATTAAAATCAAAGAAACTTACAAGGATTTGAAGTTCTAAGACAAAATCAACACTAGAAGCCCTAAACTACAGTGAGAACGGCGCCTAGGGCGCTCCCAAGCGGCCTCCTCCTCTAAAAATGAGAAAAGAATTGTATTTATAGAGTTAGCTAGGGTTTCTGAAATTCCAGCTCCGCATAAATTCGATCGATCGACTTTAAATTCGATCGATCTACTTTAAATTCGATCGATCTACTTTTCGATCGATCTACTTTAAAGTAGATCGATCCACTTTTTCAGCACTTCAGAAAATCCAGCTTTTCTATGTATTTTGCCTAGAAAATTGTCATTTTACTCTTATAGCCCTGCAAAAACACTAAAACTAACCAAAACATTTGAAAGTAACAAAGCTAAAGGTTTAACTAATGTAAATTAAGGGGTCCAAATATACACTTTTTGGCACTCATCAAATACCCCCAAACTTACATTTTGCTAGTCCCTTAGCAAAACAAAACGAAAAAGAAAATCAAAGCATGAAACATAAGTCCTCTTTCGTGGGAGACACGATTGCATTTAGCGTATGCAACAAGCCTTTTAAACCCCTAGGACTCCCTAGTGGACGAGTGAAGTCTCATGAGGGTTTGCCAGAAATGATACCCACAAACATTCAAACACTATGCTGTCAACAAGAAAGAGTTTTACCCAAACCATGGTTCATACGTCATTGGCATGCTTAAAAAGGCAAACCCCATCATAAACATCAACAGGGTATCCAATCATCAAATCACTCATAAATGGACAGTTAAGACATCACATTTCCTCAAAAGTGTAGAGTGAAATCAACATGCAATTATGAGGTTTCATTTTAATCTCAAGATAAGTACTTCAAAAATCATTGGAATCCCTATCAAATGAAACAACCAAGGCAAGATATGCAAATTATTTTATTTTATTTATATATATATTATTTTATATTTTTTTTTTTTTTTTTTTTATATGTTGGCTGTGCAATGCTCGACTCCCTTAAGCTTTCTAATTGACCCATGTAACGAGTGTTGGGCCAGTGGCTCCCAAACCAGATGGTCTTAGGGCACTAGATGTAGAAACATCCTTAAGGGCTTAATTACTCAAGTCAAAAAGGCTACGAAGCCAAACTAACCATACAATTAACCAAATTGAAATTCTCACCTTTTGACGTGAACACTCAATGCTTAGTGAGGCAAGAGGCTCGGTTACTCAGTGAAAGCTCAAAATGATTTTTTTTTTTTTTTTTTTTTTTATTTTTATATATATATATATATGTAATATCTTGCAAGCCAAGGTTATTTATCAATAAGTCATCCAACAATTCTCAAAATACACAATTAAGCACAAATTCATACCCCACAGATTACATGCTAATGTGCTCGTGATAATTCAACTCAAACAAGTGAAGTCTCACTAGCCCAAAAATAAGTCAAAAGATTCAGATTCCCAAAGACATGATGTGTTCAAAACTTTAAGCAAGCCGATGAAATGCAAACCACAGCTATGGCTTAACTCAAACTTGACAACATAATTTTTTTTTTTTTTATTAAAACATTTTAAGAACAAAAAGACAACTAAAAATAACTAAACAAACAGAAAAATTAAACAAACAAACAAATGGACAGAATGTTTTTCCATACCCCCAAACTTGAATTACACATTGTCCGCAATGTGTAGTGTAGAAATACATTACCAGAAATACGGAAACATCAAGGTGTGAAAGGTCAAGGCGTCCCCCAAACTTAAACACCAAAACACCTGTCAACAAAAACTAAAAGCAACATTTCTCATAGAAACAAACATCAAAAGGTTAATTGCTGTTAGAAATAAAAGTAAAATGAAAAGAAATAAAAATAAAGAAATCAACTGTACAAAAAGGTAAAAGAAAATTTATAGCGCCTTCCCCGATCATGTGGATGTCCAACCAATCCCTTCCACCCTTTCTTCTTTAAGAATTGATGTCCCTCGGGAGGAATGTTTCGCCATCTTATGTAGCCAACTTGCTTGCTTCGAAGGATCTTCTTAGGACGATGGTTCCTAGATTTGCGCGGTTGTGTGCATAGATCCTTGACAGTTTTGGCATAAGATGGCTTTTTGAGACATTTAAGAATTGAAGCTTGGAGTTCATGAAATGTCTCAAGAGGGATTGTGATGAAGGATTGAGCTTCAGTACTCATTTCCTTATTATTGGATGTATTTGGATTTGGCGGGGGCGCTGCTTGCTCAAGGTGCTCCTCCTTTTCTTCCTCATTGCTATCCACAATTTTCTCATTCTCAAACATGGTGATGGTAGGGACATGCTCATGACAAGAATGACTAGCATCATCCTCATCAATCATGTAGTGCCCTGCAACCATCGACTGACTCTGAAGCTCTTCTTCCTCTATTCTGGTGACTTCAGCAACCAGATATTCAAGCTTTCCTTCTATCCTGGCAATCACCTGAGTGTTTTCCGTAGTAGCATTCTTCACGTCACTAATAGCCTGGCCTGTGAGCTCCATGAAGACCTTAAGAGTGTCTTCCAAAGTGGACTGTGAAGAAGAGGCTGGATAAACGTAGGATGAAGGATGGGAAGATTGGTTATCAAACTGTGGATAATCAGGATAGTGCAGTTCCTGAAATTGGGGAGCACAATTTCCCATGGCTTGAGCTTGCCACGAGAAATCAGGATGGTCGCTCCAGTCCGGGTTGTAAAAATTGGAATTTGAATCAAATCCCGGACTAGAGAGATTGGTGTTCATTTGCTCATAAGACAGATTGCAGAATTGTTCCCAGGAGGGACAACTACTAGCACTATGATAAGGATCAGAGCAATATGAACATGGTTCATGTGGGTTGAAACTGTAAGGGTAGTTGGTTGGAGCAAGTGTCCTACTACTAGGTGAAGCATGTTGTGCAGAAGAATCACAATAATTATCAAAGTAAGAATCCATGCTTCACTTGCACCCTATAGCATGCAAATATCCCACAAAAGAAATGAACCAAGTGTTTTTTTTTTTTTTTTTTTTGAAGAATTAAAAATAAACTAACAAACAAAAACAAACAATGAAATAAGGTAAAACAGAAACAAAATATTAACAAAAATGAACTAAAAACAAGCTGATTTTTTTTTTTTTTTTTTGGTTTTCTGCTGCTTAGAAAATTCGCACGATCGAAGTAAGGTTCGATCGATCGAGTTTCGATCGATCGAATTACTTCTAGATCGATCGACTTTATGTAGGGAGAATGTTTTCTCGATCGATCGAAAATCGATCGATCGAATTGAGACTCGATCGATCGACTTCGCGGGGCACTCAGAAAGTGCAGAAACAGCAGAAACAGAACCGGGAACACAAACAATTTTCTGTTTTTTTTTTTTTTTTTTTTTAATATCAGAACGTAAAACAGAAACAAAAAACAATTACAAGAAACAAAAATCTACCTAAACTAGTAGAAAAATAAAATCAATTCAAACAAAAATCAATTTCCACAAACAAAACAATTCCTCGGCAACGGCGCCAAAAACTTGTTGTGCAAATTTTAATACTCGCAAGTGCACGAATCGTTTGCAATATAGTGTATGTGCAAGTGCGAGATCGTATCCACAGGGAATTGCGTTGCAAAAATTAATTTCTATTTAAACTAATCCTATTTTAACCTAGTTCCAAATTTAGGGGTTTTTGATAAAAGAAAACATAAACAAAAATAATGAAAATAAAGGGGTCTAGGGTTTTGGAATCCACACTCACCAAATCACAACAACCTAATCTCATGCTCATCACACATATTTTGAGGTTCTCACATACAAATCTTAGGTATGCTCTACATTGCTTCAAAAATCATTTAAATCATTCAATGAATCCGTCCATTGAAATCACAAAAGATATTAGGATTAAACCAAATCATCAAATGTATTAGTCGAACGAAACACAATGAATATCCAATGTTTTGATAGATGAAAAACCAAGCAATCGATTTAATGAAACTTATTCCACATCATCACTTGTATCCGAAAACCACAAGAGATATCAAAACATCATTTCAAAAATCGAAGTAGAACAATAAGAAATCAAGACCCATAAACTCAAATAGCAAAAACAAGCATGAAACTCAGTTTCTCTTCAATGGTGAGGTTTCATCCTCAACCCTAAACGAAAATATTAGCTACCCATAACAAAAGAAAGCATAAATAAACAACAAGGATGCATTAAAATCAAAGAAACTTACAAGGATTTGAAGTTCTAAGACAAAATCAACACTAGAAGCCCTAAACTACATGAGAACGGCGCCTAGGGCGCTCCCAAGCGGCCTCCTCCTCTAAAAATGAGAAAAGAATGGTATTTATAGAGTTAGCTAGGGTTTCTGAAATTCCAGCTCCGCATAAATTCGATCGATCGACTTTAAATTCGATCGATCTACTTTCCGATCGATCTACTTTAAATTCGATCGATCTACTTTTCGATCGATGTACTTTAAAGTAGATCGATCCACTTTTTCAGCACTTCAGAAAATCCAGCTTTTCTATGTATTTTTGCCTAGAAAATTGTCATTTTACTCTTATAGCCCTGCAAAAACGCAAAAACACTAAAACTAACCAAAACATCAGAAAGTAACAAAGCTAAAGGTTTAACTAATGTAAATTAAGGGGTCCAAATATACACTTTTTGGCACTCATCAATGTACATACTAAAATGCATCCTTTCTTGAAAGAATCTAAAAATGGATCTTTTCTTTGAAGAGAATTCTTAATGTTGGATAATAACTAAGAACCTTCATGAATTGTATCAATTATTAGTTTGTCAATGCGCATTATTATTAAAGACAACTAAATTTGACTGCCTAAACTATGTCATAATATCTTCTGTGATAGCCTTCATTATGAATTTACAATGCCATACTAAATCATAATTGTATATGTTGTGTGTTTTAAATGTACTCGCAAGTGCACGAATCGTTTGCAATATAGCGTTTTGCAAGTGCGAGGTCGATCTTACAAGAAATTGTGTTGCGAAAATTAATCTCTATTTAAACTAATCCTATTTTAACCTAGTTCCAAATTTAGGGGTTTTTGATAAAAGGAAACATAAACAGAACAAATGAAAATAAAGGGTTCTAAGGTTTTGGAATCCACACCCACCAAATCATAGCAACCTAATCTCATACTCATCTATACTATTTGAAGTTCTCATCATACAAATCTTATGTTTGTTCTACTTGCTTCAAAAATTGTTTAAATCATTCAATGAATCCATTCTTGCACAAATTACAAAATATATCTAGTTTCGACTAAATCATCAAATGTATCCATAGAATGAAACAAACCAAATATCCAACATTTTGATAAATGAAAACCCAAGCCATCAATTTAGTGAAACCATCTCAAATCATCACATGTATCCGGAAATCACAAGAGATATCCAAGAATAATCTCAAAAATCGAAGTAAAACAATGAGAAATCAAAACCCATAAACTCAAATAGCATAAACAAGCATGGAAACTTAGTTTCTATTCAATGGTGAGGTTTCATCCTCAACCCTAGAAGAAATTTTAGCTACACATAACTAAAGAAAGCATAAATAAACAACAAGAATGCATTAAAATGAAAGAAACTTACAAAATATGGAAGTTCTAGGTCAAAATCAACCCAAAAACCCTAAACTACAGTGAGAACGGCGCCTAGGGTGCTCCCAAGCAACCTCCCTCTCGAAAAATGAGAAAAGAATGGTATTTATAGAGTTAGCTAGGGTTTCTGAAATTCCAGCTCCGCATAAATTTGATCGATTGATTTTATAATCGATCGATCGACATCGGACAATTTTCGATCGATCGACTTGAGATGAGATCGATCGACTTTGGGAAAAAGTCGCTCGATCGACTTGAGATGAGATCGATCGAATCCCCATTAATTCTGGATGTCCCAGCTTTCTATGTATTTTGACTTGAAAAATGCCATTTTTCTCTTATTGTCCTGCAAAAACACCAAAACTAGCCAAAACATTAGAAAATAACAAACTTAAAGGTCTAACTAATGTAAATTAAGGGGTCCAAGTATACACTATTTGGCACTCATCAAATACCCTCAAACTTACATTTTGCTAGTCCCTTAGCAAAACAAAATCAAAACAATGAAGATAAATCCTCTTTCGTGGGAGAGACGATTGCATTTAGCATATGCAACAAGCCTTTTAAACCCCTAGGACTCCCTAGTGGATGAGTGAAGTCTCGTGAGGGTTTGCCAGAAATGATACCCACAAACATTGAAACACTATGTTGTCAATAAGAAAGAATTTTTACGCAAACCATTGGTCATACGTCATTAGCATGCTTAAAAAGACAAACTCATCATCAACATCAACAGGGGATCCAACATCAAATCACTCATAAATGGACAATTAAGACCTCACATTTTCTCAAAAGTATAGAGTGAAATTAACATCCAATCATGAGGTTTCATTTCATTCTCAAGATAAGTATCTCAAAAATCATTACAATCTCTATCAAATGGAACAACCAAGGCAAGATATGCACATTATTTTATTTTATTTTATTTATATATATATATTATTTTTGTTTTTTTTTTTGTTTGTTTTTGTTTTTTTTTTTGTGTAGGCTGTGCAATGCTCGGCTCCCTTAAGCTTTCTAATTGACCCATGTAGCGAGTGTTGGGCCAGTGACTCCCAAACCAGATGGTCTCAGGGCACTAGATGTAGAAACATCCCTAAGGGCTTAATTACTCAAGTCAAAAAAGCCACGAAACCAAACTAGCCATACAAACAATCAAATTGAAATTCTCACCTTTTTACGCGAACACTCAATGCTTAGTGAGGCGGCCCAGTTACTCAGTGAAAAGCTCAAAATGATCTTATTCTCTTTTTTCTTTTTCTTTTTCTTTTTTTATTTTTTATTTTTATAAATATATGAATATATCTTGCAAGCCAAGGTTATTTATCAATAGGTCATCCAACAATTCTCAAAATACACAATTAAGCACAAATTCATACCCCACAGATTACATGCTAATGTGCTCGTGATAATTCGACTCAAACAAGTGAAATCTCACTAGCCCAAAAATAAGTCAAAAGACTCAGATTCCTAATGACATGATATGTTCAAAACCTTAAGCAAACCAATGAAATGCAAACCACAGCTATGGTTTAACTCAAACTTAACAACAATTTTTTTTTCAACATTTTAAGAACAAAAAGACAACTAAAAATAACCAAACAAATAAAAATAAATAAATAAATAAACAAACAAACAAACAGACATAGTGTTTTTCATACCCCCAAACTTGAATTACACATTGTCCTCAATGTGTAGTGTAGAAATACATTACCAGAAGTAAGGAAACATCAATGTGTGAAAAAGGTCAAGGCGTCCCCCAAACTTAAACACCAAAACACCTGTCAACAAAAACTAACAGCAATATATTCTCACAAGAAATACACATCAAAAGGTTAATTGCTGTCAGAAATAAAAATTAAAATAACAAGAAATTAAATGAAAAATGAAAGAAATTAAATTTACAAGAAGTAAAAGGGAAAAGAAGATTTACAGCACCTTCCCTGATCATGTGGATGTCCAACCAATCCCTTCCACCCTTTCTTATTTAAAACTTGACATCCCTCTGGTGGAATGTTTCGTCATCTTATGTAGCTAACTTGCTTGCTTCGAAGGATCTTCTTAGGACGATGGTTCCTAGATTTGCGCGGTTGTGTGCATAGATCCTTGACAGTTTTGGCACAAGTTGGCTCTTTGAGACATTGACGAATTGAAGCTTGGAGTTCATGAAGTGTCTCAAGAGGGATTGTAATGAAGGAATGAGCTTCAGTACTCATTTCCTTGTCATTGGACAGATCTGGATTTGGCGGGGGCGCTATGAGCTCCAGGTGCTCCTCCTTTTCTCTCTCCTCATTGCTATCCACAATTTCCTCATTCTCAAACATGGTGATGGTAGGGACATGCTCATGACAAGAATGGATAATCAGGATGGTTGCTCCAGTCTGAGTTGTAAAAATTAGAATTTGAATCAAACCCAGGACTGGAGAAATTGGTGTTCATTTGCTCACAAGTAAATTTCCAGAATTGTCCCCAAGATGGACAATTACTAGCACTATGATAAGAATCGGAGCAATATGAACATCGTTCATGTGGGTTAAAACTGTAAGGGTAGTTAGTTGGAGCAAGTGTCCTACCACTAGGGAAACATGATGTGCAAAAAAATCACAATAATTATCAAAATAAGAATCCATGCTTCACTTGCACCCTATAGCATGCAAATATCCCACAAAAGATATGAACCAATTTTTTTTTTTTGAAAATTAAAATAAACTAACAAAGAAAAACAATCAATAAAATAACGAAAAACAGAAACAAAGTATTAACAAATTAAACTAAAAACAATTATTATAATTTTTTTATTGTTTTATTTTTTTTAACTGCTTCCGGTTTCCTGCTAACTTCGGGCTTTCGCTTGATCTAAATTAAGTTCGATCGAGCGAATGTTAACTCGATCGATCGATTTTAGATCGATCGAATTTTGGCTCGATCGATCGACTTTACAGGGCATTCAGAAAGTGCAGCATCTGCAAAAACAGAATCCGGAAAAACAAACAATTTTTTTTTTTTTTTGGTTTTCTTTTGTTTTTTTTAGAGCACAAAAACAGAAACTAAACAACAGTAATATGAAACAAAAATCTACCTAACCTAGTAGAAAAATAAAATCAATTCAAACAAAAATCAATTTTCACAAACAAAACAATTCCCCGACAACGGCGCGAAAAACTTGTTGTGTGTTTTAAATGTACTCGCAAGTGCACGAATCGTTTGTAATATAGCGTTTTGCAAGTGCGAGGTCGACCCCACAGGGAATTGTGTCGCGAAAATTAATCTCTATTTAAACTAATCCTATTTTAACCTAGTTCCAAATTTAAGGGTTTTTGATAAAAGGAAACATAAACAAAACAAATGAAAATAAAGGGTTCTAAGGTTTTGGAATCCACACCCACCAAATCATAGCAACCTAATCTCATGCTCATCTACACTATTTGAAGTTCTCATCATACAAATCTTATGTTTGTTCTATTTGCTTCAAAAATTGTATAAATTATTCAATGAATCCATTCTTGCACAAATCACAAAAGATATCTAGTTTCGACTAAATCATCAAATGTATCCATAGAATAAAACACACCGAATATCCAACATTTTGATAAATGAAAACCCAAGCCATCAATTTAATGAAACTATCTCAAATCATCACATGTATCCGGAAATCACAAGAGATATCCAAGAATAATCTCAAAAATCAAAGTAAAACAATGAAAAATCAAAACCCATAAACTCAAATAGCATAAACAAGCATGGAAACTTAGTTTCTATTCAATGGTGAGGTTTCATCCTCAACCTTAGACGAAATTTTAGCTACACATAACTAAAGAAAGCATAAATAAACAACAAGAATGCATTAAAATGAAAGAAACTTACAAAATATGGAAATTCTAGGTCAAAATCAACCCAAAAACCCTAAACTACAGTGAGAACGGCGACTAGGGCGCTCCCAAGCGGCCTCCCTCTCGAAAAATGAGAAAAGAATGGTATTTATAGAGTTAGCTAGGGTTTCTGAAATTCCACCTCCGCATAAATTCGATCGATCGACATCGGGCAATTTTCGATCGATCGACTTGAGATGAGATCGATCGAATCCCCAGTAATTCTGGATCTCCCAGCTTTCTATGTATTTTGACTTGAAAAATGCAATTTTTCTCTTATTGTCCTGCAAAAACACCAAAACTAGCCAAAACATCAGAAAATAACAAAGTTAAAGGTCTAACTAATGTAAATTAAGGGGTCCAAGTATATACTATTTGGCACTCATCAGTATAATAAATTAAAACTAGAGCTAAATACGTCTGATCCCGCTATAGTTTAACGTTTTTATTTTTTGTCTCCTGTGGTTTATTTCGTATCGTAGAGGATATGTTGTTTTAACTAAAAACGGAAATGGTACTTCCGTCCAAAAATTGATGGAAGTTCACGTCAACACCTCTAAGAAGCTGACACGCATCCTATGCATTAAAAAAATTAAAATAATCAAAATAATAAAACTTTTTTTCAAAAAAAAAAAATTAAATAATAGAGAAAAAAAATGAAAAAAAAAATAGAGGAGGGGTGGCTCAAGCCACCGCTTTGCTAGAAACAGCAAAAGAGAACTTCCCCACTCATCCATAGGGGCTCCTTGGCTTCTCTTCCTCTTCTCTTTCCTCACCATAACTTGTTCATCTCTATCAACCAAACCCAATGCCATCAATGTTAAAAATTTTATTGGCTTCATCATTTGGGGATTATGAACCATGGCGTGGTATGCTCGATCCCCCAGCCGCTTCATCTCGAACTAGATCGCGCCACCTCATTTTTCCTGCTCTACAAATTTCCTGGTTGTCAGATCCACATGCCAGTCCTCTGCGCGTCTTGCATATTCCAGCTCACGCACGAACTGGGTAACCGGTCGGATTGTGAGACCATCGAGTGGCTGCTCCGAATGGCCAAGCCCTCCATCATGCCGCCACGGGATTGGGGACCATCCCAGCAGCACTTGCTTCCTCTTCTCACTCTGTGTCATGCTGAGGGTCTCCTTCTCCTTCTCTTTGATCTTTCCTTAAGGATACCTACTTCTTGGATGTTGGATGGGGGACTCAGGACTATTGGGCCTTAGGTTTCTCGATCAATTAAAGAATTAGGTATTTACAGATGATTGGACCTATTTCTAGGTGATGTTCCACAAGAAATCCCCATTTCCATCAATTTTTTTTCTTTACAAATTCAACCATTTGGAGAAATAAAAGAGATCTTATAGAGCTGGAGCTAGCTTTGTATCTGAAAAATCAAGAATGCAGATACTGTAAAAATCATGCGAAACAAATCTGAGAAGGTGAAACTAGTGAAAGAAAGCAAGTAACACGCAATTATTAAGGGCAAAGTATCTGAAAATGTGGGTTTGGTGGTGATGATCACAAGCCAGGTCACATGGGATGAGAAGGCATGGTCGCGAGGAGTGAAGGCTATTGAGGACGGGACTCATGGGAGAAAAAGGGGGTGGGTCGAGCCACCTCTCCTTTATTTTATTTTTAAAAAAATTTCAATTTTATTTTTTCAGTTTTATTATTTTCATTTTAAATTTTTTTTTTTAATGCATAGAATGCTTTTAAGAGGTGTTCACGTAAACTTCCATCAATTTTTGAACGGATGTATCATCCTCGTCTTTAGCCATAAACGAGATATTATTTACGATAGGAAATGAACTACAGGAAACAAAAAATAAAGGCGTTAAACTATATGGAGCAAAAACGTATTTAACCCTTGAAACTAAGAGGAAAGCCCTACACAATATCAAAAGCTCTTAAAAGTAACCAAAATCTTACCTAATGATATAAACATGAAACACCAAAGTGAGTATTGAAGCTTAGCTAAAGTATAGGAACTCACTACAAAGTCTTGTAAAATTACAGGCAAAGTGTAAGGTTTGCTGCTCTCTGAATTGATAAGAACGCGCAGGAAATAAAAGTTACTACGAAGACTTCACTATGAATTGATAAAAAAAAAATAAAAAATAAAAAATAAAATAAAAAGTTCTTTATTTTTATTTTTATTATTATTATTTATAAATTTGGTTCAATTCATTTCCTTTTGCATAAGGGGAAGCAAACATCCAAATAAAATAGATTGAAAACTATTCATTTTCCCCTTCCTCCCCTCTTATCCACTTCTCTCCTCCCATTCGATTTCAAAATAGGAATAAATGTAAAATCAGTCATTGTGGTTAGTCTAAATTACAAATCGCTACCTCCAGAATAAAAAATAATTCAAAGGTCCTTGAGATAGGCCAAAATAACAATTTAGTCCATGTAGTCAAATTATGTCGAGTATATTGAAAGAGACTAAATCAAGACAAGTGTCACTCTTAATTAAAAAATATTAATATATTAAAAATTAAAAACCTAAAAATTAAAAACTTATAAACTTTAAAAAAGAAAAAGGGGTCCTTTGGAGGAGGGGGTGGCCTGCCGGTCACCCCTTTTCCTTTGTACACTTTTTTGGTCTTTTCCATTTTTTAAATATAAATTTTTAAGTTTTTAATTTTCAGGTTTACATTTTTAATATATTAATATTTTTTATTATTATTATGAGTGACACATGTCATCATTCTATTTGGCGCTGATGTGCCACACTAATGAAATCTGTCGAGTGTTTTAAAAGAATTTGACTGCAGGAACTAAATTATTATTTCGGCTTATCTTGAGGACCTCTAAATTATTTTTTATACCGTACATAGCGATTTGTAATTTAGATCAACTACAAGTATTGATGTTGAAATTATCCATTCAAATCTGAATTTTTCCCAAATTGGAGTTGGTTGTTGGATTTGTACATTTTTAAGACATAGTTGGATAGTAACCTAATCAGGCTCAATGATAACTTGGGATGCAAGTGCGTTGAGCCTATGGACAGACTAATTCGAGTAATTTTTAGAACAACTGGAAGACTGTAAAAAGACAAAAATATTACAATAATTCTCTATAATATTAAACTAATTAATCAGTAAAAATTATCTTGGATAATATTTTGTCAAGATCATTTTTAACATTTTTGAAGTGAGACGAGTTTTTTTAATTTATAATCATATTGATATTTAAGGATCATAATGAAATTATGGGGATCATCTAATTTAACAATGTGCTTGATAAAATATTATTCCCATAAGAAGTGTGACCTTCCCAAGAAACAGAATAATAAAAAAATTAGTGAAAAAAGTTGGTATGTTACCGAATGATGAAGATCAAGGCACCGCTTCGAAGGATCTCGTTCAAGTACCAATTGGGCCGGTTACGAGAGCACGAGCAAAGAAGTTCAAGGATGTACTCAACGGACTCATCCAAGAGTTATGGGCTCATGCAAATTCGTGGAGGCCCATTGAGCATGATTCACGTGGGTAACAAAGAATCGTCACCTTGATTCAAATTCTAGAAGGATCCGGTCAAGGCTAAGAATTGACAAGAAATATTTTGGGTCTATTCTAGAAGGATCAGATTGCATGGCTATTCTAGGCCCCACTTTATTTCCTTTTATGTTGTCTTTTGTTTCCTTCTATATGACTCTAGGCGTCCAGCTCTTCTTTCCTATTTTAGCGTCTCTCTTTTTTTAGGCAAGTAGGGATTTATTTTAGCTTGATTAGGAGGGTGGGCGTCTAGCCTTTATTGCCTTATATGTCTTGTGTGTTTTAGGAAGGTAAGGATTTCTTTCCTTACCCATTTTCGGCTTTAATTAGGTTTTCTATGTTAGGGTTTTTTTTTTTCTTGTAATGTTCAGCCCTTTAAATAGGTGCATAAGCAATAGAAAACGCAGACATTAATTATTCATAAAACTTGTGAAGTTTATTCTCTTTGGTTCTTTGAAGAACTACGCGAACTTATCGGGATTTCTCGTGGCGTTCATCTCGACTTATCAAACGGAGTTTCCACCACCGTTTGTGGCGTCTTCCTTATACCGAGGTTCTTGTTTGTTATAACAACGGGTCGAGGTCTTCCATTCGAATCTGTCCATAGAACGATCTTGGGTTCCCTTTTGTTGTTGGGTCTCGTTATTCTTGGCGGGGTTCACATCATCGAAGGTTAATTAAACACTTCTGGATTCATGAAAATTACTTGTTTTAATTGCTAGCAATTTGGTCAGGTAATGTGAGAGAGCCTATATACATGGGATCCACATGTCAGGAAAGTGACCGAACAGTCTAAAATTTATTTAGGCAAAATGAATTACATATGATCAACTCTTTTACATTACTTATCCAAATTGTTAGCAATTCAAATAGATAATTATTATGGATCCAAATCCAACACAAAGTCCCCACTTCAAATATATGCTTTGACTCCAAATCCAAAACCAGCCAATCCTAAACTATGGGTGCAGGGCCTAAGACCAACCTTTTTGACTTAGGTCACCCCGGCCACTACATGCAAGTTGGTATTACTTTTTCCTTCAAACTAAAAAAAAAAATCTGATCTAATTACCTTTAGAGCTGGTAATTCACGGAAATATGAGTATTAGACATTGATTACTCTAGCTTCTCGTATCATGAAAAATGATAAGAACCTTCATGTCAAGAAGAATCAAACTAGTAACCATAGGATTGGCTTTTTTGTTCTCATTAATTTGTGAATATTGGGTACGGGTCCAATGCCACCTTCTCAATGTTATGGAACATAAAATGTGAAGGGGAATCTTTTCCAAAATATGGAGGAAAAGAACTGATAAAAATAAAATGATGAGAATACAACCAGAAAAGAATTTAGTTACACCCCTATTTGCCACATAATGAACATAAAAATTTGTACTTGGATTGATTTTACCTTCTCCATACTTGATATCTCATAAATTAGCAATGTAAGCTCACTTGATCGGTTAGATTTTACCATATTTTGAGAATAACGTACATAATGGTATCCTTAATTACCTAAAAAGAGACCATTGAATTTTACCAATTAGTCTAACTGATTGACCAGAGTATTGAATGTTCAAGATTATCTTATTTAATTTTTTTTTAATCTAAGCCGAACTCGAACTTATCATCAAATTAAATAATCTGTTCAAACTTAATTCATTTATTTTTCAAACGATTTCAAGCTTGTTCACGAAATGTTTAATTAATTTATTTATTTCTTATATAAAGTAAATATCTTTATTGTTGATATTTTCTAATAAATCCATATTAATAATTAGTTACTCAGTTATTATTATTATTATTAATATTTTGTCATTTGAGTTAATTTTTTAAATTAATTTTATTTATAAACTTATAAAACTTACAATCATCAACTTTATATTTGTAATAAATCACATATTTTGGCACATAATCGCAGAACTTTTTTATTTCTTCTCTTTGATTTGCCTGCTTTGGAATATCGCTGAGACCATTATAAGCTATTCTGATTTTTTACTTTTCATGGACGGGTATCGGCGACCTTACCTAAACCTAACCCCCCCCCCCCCCCCCGGAGCAGCTCCCCAATTTGAATATTCCTCCAGCTCCAGCTCCTGCGCCGGAGTTGCAACCCATCCTTTTTATATTATATCTTATAAGCTTATCTAGAATCTTTAACTATCCAATATTAATGAGTCTATATACACACACATTTATATCAAAAATCACAATCTTAAGGATTTCATCAAAAAAGAAAAAAAAATTACAATTCGTCCTCAGGAGCCTCTTCCTAATCCTTAACTTAAGAAAGGCTAGAGTTTCAACTCCAACTCTGTTGTTTCAAATGTGGGGAGTCTGATCAACAAGCGATAGATTGCCAAAAACCTGCCCGTAGAACATGCAAGAATCTCTTAATTGAATATGAGACAATATAAGAAGTCGACATCGGAGATCCAGTTTTTTATGATGGTAATGTAGATGAGATTTTGTATGGAGATGGGAACGAGACTCTTGTTGTCAGAAAAAGCTTGCTCGCTCCAAAAGGTGACTCTGAAGAAAATTGGTTAAGAACGAATATTTTTCACATCACCTGCACGATTGCGGAACAGGTTTGCAAAATTATTATTGACAGTGGCAGTTGTGAGAATGTTGTATCAGATAAGTTAGTTAAGAAGCGTTAGGTGAAAAACTAATTTGTTGGGGATCATGTACATACAAAGTAAGCGCAGCAAAAAATCGAATCCAGAAAAAATTTTGCTTCAAGATAAACAAGGGTAGATTAAACAAGTACACAAGTTCATGATACTTACAATTAAATTCGGCCTCTACTAGGCAGGTAGGGCTATTTACTTTTAACTGAAAATGTATTTGCATGTTGAATGAGCAAGAACACGTTCTTGACATTCATGGTGTTCTTGATTAAACATTTAGACCTTCTCTTTGATGACTGATTATGACCATGATTATGAATTCACAAACTATTTCAAATCAATAGAATATGTAGAAGCATAAACTAGAGAAAACCAAATATTCTTTCTTGAATATCTTTCACTACTCTCTTGTACATTCTTTTGTCTTTCACAAAAATATTTGTGAAACTTAAAGTCTCATAATTTTTCAACTTGTGAATCAATGAATTCTATCATTAGTGAATGTGTAATTTATGCTTCACTATGATCCTCTATTTATAGACTTGAATTTACAATCACAGATGGTATAGAAGATAAACTAAAGTTGTTGTACAACTATAGAAGATTGGAGTCATAGAAAAACTAAGACTGTTGAAGTGCAAATTTTAATATATTTGCAAGTGCACAAATCGTTTGCAATATAGCGTTTTGCAAGTGTGAGGTCGAATCCACAGAGAATTGTGTTGCGAAAATTAATCTCTATTCAAACTAATCTTATTTTAACCTAGTTCCAAATTTAAGGGTTTTTGATAAAATAAAACATAAACAAAATTAATGAAAATAAAGGGGTCTAGGGTTTTGGAATCCACACTCACCAAATCACAACAACCTAATCTCATGCTCATCACACATATTCTGAGGTTTTCAAATGCAAATCTTAGGTATGTTCTACTTTTGCTTCAAAAATAGTTTAAATCATTCAATGAATCCATTCTTCCACAAATCACAAAAGATATCTAGTTTCAACTAAATCATCAAATGTATCCATAGAATGAAACACAATGAATATCCAACATACATGAAAACCCAAGCCATCAATTTAATGAAACAATTTCAAATCATCACTTGTATCCGAAAATCACAAGAGATATCCAAAAATAATCTCAAAAACCGAAATAGAACAATGAGAAATCAAGCCCATAAACTCAAATAGCATAAACAAGCATGAAACTCAGTTTCTATTCATTGGTGAGGTTTCATCCTCAACCCTAGACGAAAGTATTAGCTAGACATGAACAAAGAAAGCATAAATAAACTACAAGAATGCATTAAAAACGAATAAACTTACAAAAGATTGAAGTTCTAGGTCAAAATCGACCCAAAAACCCTAAGATACAGTGAAATCATCCCCTAGAGCACTCCTAAGCGGCTTCTTCCGCGGCTCTCCCTCTAAAAATGAGAAAAGAATGGTATTTATAGAGTTAGCTAGGGTTTCTGAAATTCCAGCTCCGCATAAATTCGATTGATCGATCTACTTTTTCAGCACTTTCGAAAATCCAGCTTTTCTATGTATTTTTGCCTTGAAAATTGTCATTTTTCTCTTATTGCCCTGCAATACGCAAAAACACTAAAACTAACCAAAACATCAGAAAGTAACAAAGCTAAAGGTGTAACTAATGTAAATTAAGGGGTTCGAATATACACTTTTTGGCACTCATCAACTGTAGTCAAAATAGAATTGGGGCTGCAGTCATAGAAGACTAAGACTCCTAGTCCTATCCTTTATGATACACAACCAATGGGAGAAAAACACTCCCCTTGGCCTTGCATCATACGACCATGGGGATAAAATATTCCCCCCATGCACCTAGGCCTAGGGTTTTTAACCCTACCCCACTATTACACACACTCTTAAGCATGGGCTTAGGTTTTGTCCCTTATACTCGATGTTCCTTTAACTCCTCTTAAGCCTATTAGAATAAATTTCAAAAGGTCAAAGCTCTTTAATGACTTAAGCCCTTTAGAAAATAAATTCATAGCCCAATCATCTCTAAGTAATGGTCCCGTTTGGTTCACGGAATAGACTCATAGAATGGAAGACTATTCTATACAAATAACTATTCTTTAGTTTGGTAGGAGTCTATTCCATAGAATAGCTATTCCCATTAGAATAACTATTCCTTTACGAATAGAAATACCTATTCCTCTAAAAAATAAGAGGAATAGCTAGTTCTTGGGGTAAAAATTACATTTTCCAAAAAAAAAAAAAAAAAAAAAAAAAAAAAAAAAAAAAGAAAATCTAAACCCCAAGGTGGTTGGCCGACCACCCATTGGGGTGGTCAGCCAGCCACTGTAAAGGGCCAGGGGTGGTCGCACCGCCCCCGAAAGGCCACCCCCGAAGGTCACTTGAGGGTGGCTGTGGCCACCTCCAATTCAACTGTGGGTGGCCGGCCACCCACCAGTTTATTTCAAATTTTTTTTTTTGTTTTGGTTTTTTTTTTTTAGTTTATTTTTAAAATAATAATAATAATAATAATAATAATAATAATAATAATAATATTGGGTTTTTTTAGGAATTTTTGAATTTCGATTAAAATGTGTGAGTTATTACCGAACAAAAGAATAGGAATAGCCCTTCCATTCCACCAACTTCTATTCCTAGAAATAGTTATTTATTTTCTTAATAGAATGACCATTACACAGACCAAATGATGCCTAAGTTACTTAGAAATTAAATTTCTTTGACCCATGTTTTATTAGAAATTAAAAAAAAAAAATTGGTCAAACCAAAAATAATTTCGACTAAAATATTATTTTCAGTTGCACCAAACACTATAAAATATAAAAATTATTTATTTAAAAATATTTTACAACAAAACAAATATATCTTTAAGTTTGGTTAGGTTCTTCTGTGAGGACTTGTCGCAACATCGTTTATCATATCGCAATATTTTCTTTTTCATCTTTCTTGAAAGCAACCAAAATATTTTCAAAAAAAAAAAAAAGAAAAAGAAAAATAAAGCTACCAAAATGAATATAGAAATAAATAAAATATACCAAACATGCGTTGCTGTCGTTTATTTAATTTTTTTTTTATTGGTCAATTCACCTACTTTGACTACATACTTCCCGATCATGTATAAAGAATGGTAAATTGCACCATTGGTCCCTGTGGTTGGCTCTAATTGTAAATTACTCCATGTGGTAACAAAATTAAATGGGGTCCCTGAACGTGTTTTCCTTCAGTCATTTTAACAGTTGCCGTTACCCAGCCACGTCAGAACCAATCAGAGGGTGACACGTGTAATTTTTTTTATAAAAAATGTTAACACAAATTTCTAATTTATACAAAAAATATTAACACAATATTAACACAAAAATGACACGTGTCATTTTTTCCCATGCCAACTACAGTACTTTCTAGGGTTTTTTTTTTCTTCCCCCCAAACTTATCCACCCCTTCTTTCGCCTCCCATCCTCACGTGTTGATAGCCACCACGTACCTTCTCCTTCCCCAGCGCCTCGATCATCTTTGCGCCCAGGTTGTACACGATCTCCATCTCCGAGGACTTCAGGGTTAGCTTACCGGTCTTAGAGGCATCTCCGGCGACAGCAGGGCGGTCGATCTGGATCTCCATGACCTCTCCCTCGATGACCTCCTCCTTGATGCGCACGCCGATGGCCTTGCAGAAGGCCTGGGTTAGGGCTTCGGTCTTCGACATCTCCAGCAAGAAGAGCTCGCTGCTGGCGAGCATGGTGAACGGGGTCTCCTGGCCAAGTCCATGGCGATGGCGATCTTGCCAGTTCTTGGTTGACCTCTGGTTCCGGGCTGACCCGCTAGGAGGATGACGCCGGCAGCCTTGCGGGCTGTGGTCTGGCCCTTCATGCCATCCAAGACTTGGCGGGGCTCGGGGGCTGAATCCATACCCAGGCCACGGATGTGGGAGTGTGCGTCTATGCACTCTATCCACGTTATGTCTCAGCTCTCTGAGAATTTCAGCTCCGCCATGGCTCTTTCGTATAACGGTGGAGGTGGGAGACTAGTGGTACGAGAGGCAAAGATTTTTGTGTTAATATTTTTGGTGTAAATCAAAAATTTGTGTTAATATTTCTTTTTTTAAAAAATTACACGTGTCAGCCTCTGATTGGTTCTGACGTGGCAGGGTAACGGCAATTGTTAAAATGACTGACGGAAAACACGTTCAGTGACCTATTTGTTATCATGGCTTACCAGAGGGATCCCCCATTTAATTTTGTTACCACATGGAGTGATTTACAATTAGAGCTAACCACAGGGACCAATGATGCAATTTACCTTATAAAAAAAAGGAAATAGAAAAGACAGGACTAATGAAGAAAGTAACGGTCAAAGACTTCAAATTCTCAACCAATCCATGTTTAATTTATTTTATATTTGATTAATACGCAATTGTATTATTTTCCAATTTGGAGAGATGATTCTTTACCTAATTAAATTAAAATATATGTCTTAAGAATACATAATACATGAATCCTTCAAGCCTTAGTGCTTCTCATTAATTTTCTCCAATTCACTTTTTATTAATTTAGCTTAGTTAATTTAATTTTAGTTTACAATCTCTCAATTGCTCAACTTTTTTAGTAAAAAAACAATAAAATTAATTCAATTTACTCTTCTACAAAATAAATGAATTTTACTTAGTATTTACCATTCTCTGTACATTAATTTCGTACTTATCGAGAATTTGTTACTTGCGATGGTCTGCACTTGCATTTGCACTCTTTTTAACGTAGCAAAGTTCAAACAAGCTAATTGTTAGTGTGACAAAACAAACTCATCTATAATAGGGGTGTACATGCGGGCGTATATTAATCACTCACATCCGCTATCTGTACATGACGTTGTGGATAACGGTTTTAGGGCATGCAGATACGGTTATTAACCGCATCTGCATACCCTTTATATATAATATATATTTTGTATGTTTTATATATGTTATATTTAATAAATTCATCAAAACGATACCGTTTTGGTGTTTAATACCAAAATGTCTGGGTTTTGGATCAAGTATATGTTATATTTACATTTGTTTGGTTGGCTGTGGTACTTTCTTGAATAACACTTGGGAAAAAAATACGAAAATCATGTGAAATTAACATATTTTCAAAAGATTAGGTATTAAAAAATTAAAATAAGTACAAAACATTAAAAATCTGCTTAAATTATTTTTAAAATCATTTAAAATAGGCCATAATAGAGATCCAAAAGGCTAAAATAGGCTCAAAAGTCCAATTACCTAATATGCGGATAGCGGATAATAACCGCATTTAATAACCACAGTAAAGGCATGAATGTAATTAACAAAAACATAACACAAATACAAATGCGGATATCTAAAAGAAATAACCACAATTTTACGGATGAAACTACAAATATTACAAATATTGGCATCCCATCGGCTTCCGCGTGTAAACACGTAATCTATATCACATTCGACTCTCCACTCAACGTTCAGTCAACATTATGCTGCGTCCTCTACAATTAATATTATCTCCAAACCCATCTCTCACCTCATTCTTTTCTCCAAGATATTTGAAACAATGGATCATGTCCATCTCTCTCTTTCTTCCATCATCATCCTCTCCGCCTTCTTCTTAACAATACTACCACCATCTTATTGCGTCGGAGTTGAACAACCTTCTGTGGTGTGCAACTGTCCCTATAACTGTGGAAGCCTGATCAACATTCCGTACCCTTTTTGGGAAGGCAGCCGACCTCCATATTGCGGTCAGCATGGGTACAATCTCAGCTGCCGCAACAATGAATACCCAGTTCTCAGATTTGACGCACTAGAATTCCGCGTGCTAAACATCAACACATCTACTCGAACCTTTACAATTGCAAGGTCGGACATCTGCGAGGGTCCTTGTGCTCTACTTCCAGAGTTCCACAATACCACTTTGAATTTCACTTTGTTTGATTACGCTTCAACCGTTCAAGACATAACATTACTCTACGACTGCCCGCCTCCTCAAGACAACATACCTCCAGCCCCAAATAGATTTAATTGCAGCCAGTTTGAAGTTAGTGATGGGAAAAGTAATGCTTTACATCGTAGACGAATCCCCCTTGGGCATCCAGCATCTTCCACAACTTGTAGCGGAATGCAACCACAGTATCAAGGTTCCGATTCTCCGGAGTGCTAGAGCTCTTCTTGAAGACCCTGAGGGTGGAGCTCCGGAGGTAGTACGTACTTCAAAAAGCAATGAATCAAGGTTTTGATGTGGAATACAACGATGTATTGGCGAGTTTGTGTAGGCCGTGTGAGGCATCTGATGGGGTATGCGGTTCTAACGCCACGCAGCTGTTTGTCTGCTATTGCCGTGACCAAGTGCAATCTTATTCATGTCCAAATTAAGCCCGGTATGCATGCTCTAGTCTCGATCACTTTCTTAATTGGATGGCTTAGGCTGAACCATACTTGTTCATTCAATTGGAAATGATTCATCTTTTCCTCACTTTCTGTGACAGCTGCAATCTGATTAGCCCAATTTTTTCCTCTTTTCGATATGTTTATGTGTTTGCTGTTTTCAACTAATTTCCGATGAATTAATTAATTATGAGAACCACTAATTTACTATCATTCTACCAAGTTAATCATCCCTATATATTGAGCAAACATGTATTGATCGCACTAAGAGTTTCAAAAGTTCACTTGCAAGTTGCAATCAAGTTCATTTTAATGCCATTTCTTTCCTTACCCAATTTCTTTATCGATATTGGTTGGCAAAAAAAAAACATAAAAGTCGCAAGTTCAACTGACGGGTCAAACTTGGCAAACTCTTTGAACACTAAACAGACTGCTAAACACCAAAGTTATATTGACTGGTGTCGTGCTCGGGGTCCCCCAGGCCCCAGAAGAATGCTCTTCTCATCTCTTACAGCCTTACATGGTGGTATATATAGTTCCACGTCAACACCATAACTTGTCCACAGTCAAACGAGAGGAAATCACTAGAATGTTCATGCCTCGATCTATTTAATATCGATTGGGATTTGGGATTATTCCATGTCGGATAGAAGTCAATTTCAGGTTTTAAATATTACTTAGGGTTAAATACGTTCCTGCCCTATGTGGTTGAACGATTTTATTTTTTGTCTTCTATGGTTTATTTCGTATTGCAGATGGTACATTGGTTATGGCGAAAGACGAAGATAATACTTCCTTCCAAACTTTTTTTAATGTCTATTAAATTTTTAATAGACAGAGATAGTACTTCCTTCTATAAAGCCAATGCAAAGTTGATTCGACCACTTCTAAGGACCAAACCCCATAAACCCCCCCCCCCCCCTTTTTTTTTTCCTCTTTGGCCTTCGAGCCACCCTCATGGCCCTGGCCTTGTGGGTGGTTCGGCCACCCCCAAGGGCCAAAACCCCTAAACCATTTTTTTTTTTTATGCTCTTAGGCCTTGTGGGGGTGTCCGAACCACCCCCAAGGGGCCAAACCCTTTTTTGGTTTTTTGGCCTTGTGGGGGTGGCCGAACCACCCCATTTGGGCCATGGGAGTTTGGCCACCCCCAAATCGGCATGAACCAGTACCTTCTATTTTTTTAAAAAAAATAAAAAATTTTAATGCTTTTAATTTTTCTAAGTTTTATTATTTTCATTTTTTTAAGTTTTTTTTTTTTTTAATGCATAGGACACGTGCCAACACTTGAGAGGTGTTGACGTGGACTTCTATCAATTTTTAGACAGAAGTATTATTTCTGACTTTAGCCAGAAATAAGGTACCATTTACAATATGAAATGAACCACAAGAGACAAAAAATAAAAGCATTAAACCATAGGAGGGATCAAACGTATTTAGCCCTATTTCTTATGAAACCAAAAAAAAAAAAAAAAAAAAAAAAAATTGAATAAACTGAGATGCTAATTTTTGAAAATAGTATGTTATATATTTAGGCCGATTGTTAAGTACTGTACCTGCAAGAATGAAATTATGAACTTAACTCTAAAGGGGTCAGACTGCATTGAAATTTTTTTAAGGGGACCATCATAATAATAAGGATCTAAAAAAATATCCTAAATATGCTAATAGAACTTTTTGACCATTTTTTTTGGTGGGAGGAGGGGGCCATGGGAGCTCCAGTCCTCCCTTAGCTTCGTCCATGCTTCTGCTGATTGATTCAATTGCAAAAGTAGAGCAGGTAAATGCCAAAAGATATGCAAGGCCATACACACTCACTCGCGTATACACACATTGTTACGATCGTAATGTCCCATATTACTTAAATGTAATCTTACCAAGTGCATATAAGTTCTTAGGCACTTTTCTCTTGAAAATCGTTTTCGAAGGTAAGTTCTATTTAAGGCTTGTATCACACATGTAATCCAAAAATAATGCACATATATAAACCTAATTATTATTCGTAATGCATGCATGTATGACTTGCTGCTATATCATTTCATGCCGCAATCCACAATCCACTCTTTCTGCAGCACTAGCTTTAGCTGATTAAGATTCAACTCCTCCCTCTGGCTTATTTGTAATAGAATTAACTTTCTTATTGTAAGATATATTATGTGGAATTATCTTCGTTAAATACTGTTGAGATTTCAAAGCATGTCAATTTGGCTCTGTTAGTCTTTCACTTAAGTGCTTTATTATTTCAACTAAAACTAATATTCTTTACAACTTTACATGCAGGGAGTCGCAGCAATTTCAAAGTAAAATTAATAACAGGATTGGGTAAGATACTTCTTCAATCGAATTTCTAGTTGATATTAACATTAAGATACTTGCTTGAACACCTTAATTACAAGAATTATTAATTGCTTCCGGAAGTGATCTATCGATCCTTGCTTCAACACATATAAATACCAACTCCCTTTCCACTGTACGTACCCTTTCCGTGGGGTGTGGCTAATTATCAATTCCTTAAGAGTATTATTTCATGCAATGATATAAGGTTTTGCTAACAGTTTTGGTAATCGATCGCTCCAATTAGCTCCAACTTGGAGTATTGGCCGGTAATCTTGGAGTATTATTTCATGCAATAAAAAAAATTATTATATTGTTATATTAACATTAAAACCCTCTTATTTCAAATTTTTTCCTTGGCTCTCAACTTATATTGAGCCGTCCTATGATTTTTTTTTTTTTTTTTTTTTGTTCCCTATGACTTGGAATATATACATAACTTTCATAATTCATGATTTTTGTTTGAGGCTCCCGGTCTGCGTATCAATTAAAAGTTAACTCTTTTATTTTGCTTAAGGTACTGGATGCTAGGCCTACCTTATTATTTGCTTCTTCATTTTTAGTCTGGTTCCACGACAAGAAAATGAGATTTTTTCAAGGTTTAGAAAACCAACTATAGCTTGCTAGTTTGAATTAATCTGGTTTATTCACTACCTAATTTCAGAATTTGTATTAATTCTTTGATTACAGTCGTCACAGCTTTATCTGTTGTTGGTATGATGCTTACATTTTGCTGCTTCAAGAGAATGCTCTTGTCTTGTAAAATTATCTGGAAAAAGGAAAGTCAAACCCACAAGAATGTCGAGGCCTTTCTAAGGAACAATGGACCTCTTGCCATTAGAAGATACAGTTACTCAGATATCAAGAACATGACCAACTTATTCAGAAATAAATTAGGCGAAGGGGGCTTTGGTGGTGTCTACAAGGGGAAGTTACAAGATGGTTGTCTTGTGGCAGTGAAGGTTTTAAAAGAATCAAGAGGTAATGGAGAGGACTTCATCAACGAAGTTGCAAGCATTAGTAGGACATCACATGTCAACATTGTCACTCTTATGGGCTTTTGCTTTGAGGGTTCTAAAAGAGCTCTCATCTATGAGTTTATGCCAAATGGATCTCTCGAGAAGTTCATATACAAAGAAATTCCCTCCAAGACTGATTGTCGATTGGAATGGGAGACTATACACAAGATTGCACTTGGCATTGCTCATGGACTAGAGTACTTACATAGAGGCTGCAACACACGAATCTTGCATTTTGATATAAAACCTCACAACATTCTTTTGGATGAGAACTTCTGCCCAAAAATTTCTGATTTTGGCCCTGCAAAAATATGGGCTAAAGAAGAGAGTATCATATCTATGTCGGGTGCAAGAGGAACTCCAGGATATGTAGCTCCAGAACTAATTTGTAGAAATTTCGGAAGAGTCTCTCACAAGTCAGATGTTTATAGCGCTATGGAATGATGGTTTCAGATATGGTCGGGGGGAGAAAGAATATTGAAATCGGGGTTGATCGTACCAGTGAATTATTTTTTCCACATTTGATTTACAAGCGTCTTGAACTAGATGAAGAACTAGGATTGCATGGCCTTATAAATGAAGAAGATAAAGAAAGTGCAAAGAAGTTGATCATAGTGAGTTTGTGGTGCATACAGACGAACCCCTCAAACCGACCACCGATGAGTAGAGTTGTGGATATGTTGAAAGGAAGCCTCGATTCCTTGCAAATCCCACCCAAGCCTTTCTTGTCTTCCCCACCAAGATCACCAGTAGATCATTCAACTACAATGGAGTCATCACAGATGATTCTTTAATGTACATACTAAAATGCATCCTTTTCTTGAAAGAATCTAAAAATGGATCTTTTCTTTGAACATAATTCTTAATGTTGGATAATAACTAAGAACCTTCATGAATTGTATCAATTATTAGCTTGTCAATACGCATTATTATTAAAGACAACTAAATTTGATTGCCTAAACTATGTCATAATATCTTATGTGATAGCCTTCATCATGAATTTACAATGCCATACTAAATCATTATTGTATAATAAATTAAAACTAGGGCTAAATACGTCTGATCCCGCTATAGTTTAACGCTTTTATTTTTTGTCTCCTGTGATTCATTTCGTATCATAGAGGATACTTTGTTTATGGCTAAAGACGGAAATGGTACTTCCGTCCAAAAATTGATGGAAGTTCACGTCAACACTTCTAAGAAGCTGACATACATCCTATGCATTAAAAAAATTGAAAATAATTGAAAATAATAAAGCTTAAAAAAAAAAAAAAAGCATTAAAAAATAGAGAAAAAAAAAGAAAAAAACAAAAAAACAAATAGAGGAGGGGTGGCTCAAGCCACCGCTTTGCCATAAACAGCAAAAGAGAACTTCCCCACTCATCCATGGGGGCTCCTTGGCTTCTCTTCCTCTTCTCTTTCCACACCATAACTTTTTCATCTCTATCAACCAAACCCAATGCCATCAATGTTAAAAAATTTATTGGCTTCATCATTTGGGGATGATGAACCATGGCGTGGTATGCTCGATCCCCCAACCGCTTCATCTCAAACTAGATCATGCCACCTCATTTTTCCTACTCTACAAATTTCTCGGCTGTCGGATCCACATGCCAGCCCTCTGCGTGGCTTGCATATTCCAGCTCACGCGCGAGCTGGGTCACCGGTCGAATGGCGAGACCTTCGAGTGGCTGCTCCGAATGGCCGAGCCCTCCATCATTGCTGCCACGGGATCGGGGACCATCCCGGCAGCCTCATCCACCTCCTCCCTCGCACTTGCTTCCTCTTCTCACTCCGTGTCATGCTGAGAGTCTCCTTCTCCTTCTCTTTGATCTTTCCTGAAGGATACCTACTTCTTGGATGTTAGATGGGGGACTCAGCACTATTGGGCCTTAGGTTTCTTGATCGATTAAAGAAGTAGGTATTTACAGATGATCGGACCTATTTATAGGTGATGTTCCACAAGAAATCTCCATTTCCATCAAATTTTTTTCTTTTCAAATTCAACCATTTGGAGAAATAAAAAAGATCTTATAGAACTAGAGCTAGCTTTGTATCTAAAAAATCAAGAATGCAAATACTGTAAAAATAATGCGAAACAGATCTGAGAAGGTGAAACTAGTGAAAGATAGTGAGTAACACGCATTTGATAAGGGCAAAGTACCAAAAATGTGGGTTTGGCGGTGATGATCAGAAGGTAGGTCACATGGGATGGGAAGGCATGGCCGCAAGGAGTGAAGGCTATTGAGGACGGGACTCATGGGAGAAAAAGGGGGTGGGTCGAGCCACCTCTCCTTTATTTTATTTTTTAAAAATTTTCAATTTTTTTTAATGCATAGAATGCTTTTGAGAGCTGTTCACGTGGACTTCCATCAATTTTTGAACGGAGGTACCATCTTCGTCTTTAGGCATAAATGAGATACCATCTACGATAGGAAATGAATTACAGGAAACAAAAAATAAAGGCATTAAACCATATGGAGCAAAAACGTATTTAACTCTTAAAACTAAGAGGAAAGCCCTGCACAATATCAAAAGCTCTTAAAAGTAACCAGAATTTTACCTAATGATACAAACATGAAACACCAAAGTGAGTATTGAAGCTTAGCTGAAGTATAGGAACTTACTACAAAGTCTCGAAAAATTACAGGCAAAGTGTAAGGTTTGATGCTCTTTGAAGTGATAAGAACGTACAGGAAATAGAAGTTATTACGAAGACTTCACTATGAATTGATAAAAACAAATAGAAGTTCTTTATTATTATTATTGCTATTATTATTATTTATAAATTTGGTTCAATTCATTTCCTTTTGCATAAGGGGAGGCAAACATCCAAATAAAATAGATTGATAACTATGCATTTTCCGCTTCCTCCACTTTTAACCACTTCTCTCCTCCCATTCCATTTCAAAATAGGAATAAATGTAAAATCAGTCATTGTGGTTAGCCTAAATTACAAATCGCTCCCTGTAGAATAAAAAATAATTCAGATATCTTTGGAGTAGGCCAAAATAACAATTTTAGTCCATGTAGTCAAATTTTGTCAAGTATATTGAAAGAGACTAAATCAAGACACGTGTTACTCTTAATTAAAAAAATTAATATATTAAAAATTAAAAACTTTATAACTTTAAAAAAGAAAAAGGGGTCCTTTGGAGGAGAGGGTGGCCTGCCGGTCACCCCTTTCCTTTGTACTTTTTTTTTCTCTTCCATTTTTTAAAAATAAATTTTTCAGTTTTTTTATTATGAGTGACACGTGTTATCATTCTATTGTTGCCGATGTGCCACATTAACGAAATCCGTCGAGTGTTTTGAAAAAATTTGACTACAGGGACTAAATTGTTATTTCGGCTTATCTCGAGGACCTCTAAATTATTTTTATACCGTACGGAACGATTTTGTAATTTAGGCCAACCACAAGTACTGATCGATGTTGAATTTATCCCTTCAAAATATAATCTGAATTTTTCCCAAATTGGAGTTGGTTGTTGGATTTGTACATTTTTAAGACATCGTTGGATAGTAACCTAATTAGGCTCAATGATATAACTTGGGCTACAAATGTGTTGAGCCTATGGACAGACTAATTCGAGTAATTTTAAGAATTGGAAGACTGTAAAAAGACAAAAATATTACAATAATTCTCTATAATATTACAATAATTAATCAATAAAATTTTTCTTGGATTAATATTTTGTCAAGATCTTTTTTAACTTTTTTGAAGTGAGGCGAGTTTTTGTAATTTCTAATCATATTGATATTTAAGGATCATAATGAAAATATGGGGATCATATAATTTAACAATGTGCTTGATAAAATATTATTCCCATAAGAAGTGTGACCTTCCCAAGAAACACACTGATAAAAAAATTAGTGAAAAATGTTGGTATGTTACCGAAGGTTAATTAAACACCTCTGGATTCATGGAAATTACTTTTTCTAATTACTAGCAATTTGGTCAGGTAATGTGAGAGAGCCTATATACATGAGATCCACATGTCGGGAAGGTGACCGAACAGTCTAAAATTTATTTAGGCAAAATGAATTACATATGATCAACTCTTTTACATTACTTATCCAAATTGTTAGCAATTCATACAGATAATTATTATGGATCCAAATCCAACACAAAGTCCCCATTTCAAATATATACTTTGACTCCAAATCCAAAACCAGCCAATCCTAAACTATGGGTGAAGGCCTGAGACATACCTTTTTGACTTAGGTCACCTTGGCCACTACATGCAAGTTGGTATTACTTTTTCCTTCAAACTTAAAAAAAATAAATAAATAAATAAATAATCTTATTTAATTACCTTTAGAGTTGGTAATTCACGGAAATATGAGTATTAGACATTGATTACTCTAGCTTCTCATATCATGAAAAATGATAAGAACCTAGATGTCATGAAGAATCAAACTTGTAACTGTAGGATTGACTATTTTGTTCTCATTAATTTGTGAATATTGGGTACGGGTCCAATGCCACCTTCTCAATGCCACGGAACATAAAATGTGGAGGGGGAATCTTTTCTAAAATATGGAGGAAAAGAACCAATAAAAATAAAATGATGAGAATACAGCCAGAAAAGAATTTAGTTACACTCCTATTTGTCACATAATAAACACAAAAATTTACACTTGGATTGATTTTACCTTCTCTATACTTGATATCTCATAAATTAGCAATGTAAGCTCACTTGATCAATTAGATTTTATCATATTCTGACAATAACATAATGGTATCCTTAATTACCTAAAAATAGACCACTGAATTTTACCAATTAGTCAAACTGATTTGATCATAGTATTGAATGTTCAAGATTATTTCATTTAATTTTTTTTTAATCTAAGCCGAACTCGAACTGATCATCAAATTAGATAATATGTTCAAACTTAATTCATTTATTTTTCAAACAAGTTTAAGCTTGTTCACGAACTGTTTAATTAATTTATCCATTTTTTATATAAAGTAAATATTTTTATTGTTGATATATTCTAATAAATCCATACTAATAATTAGTTACTTAGTTATTATTATTATTAATATTTTGTCATTCGAGTTAATTTTTTAAATTAATTTTATTTATAAACTTATAAAACTTAACATCATCAACTTTCTATTTGTAATAAATCACATATTTTGGCACATAATCGGAGAACTTTTTTATTTCTTGTCTTTGATTTGCCTGCTTTGGAATATCGCTGAGACCATTATAAGCTATTCTGATTTTTTGCTTTTCGTGGACGGGTACCCGCGACCCGACCTAAATTCCTCCAGCTCCTGCGCTCGAGCAGCAACACATCCTATTTATATTATATCTTTTAAGCTTATCTAGAATCTTTAACTATCCAATATTAATGAGTCTATACACACACACATTTATATCAAAAATCACAATCATAAGGATTTCATCAAAAATAAAAATAAAAAAATTAAAATTCGTCCTCAAGAGCCTCTTCCTAATCCACAACTTACGAAAGGCTAGAGTTTCAACCCCAACTCTGCTGTTTCAGATGTGGGGAGCCTGATCAACGAGTGATAGATTGCCGAAAACCTGCCCGTAAAACATGCAAGAATCTCTTAATTGAAAAATGAGACAATAGAAGAAGTCGACATTGGAGATCCAATTTTTTATGATGGCAATGAAGATGAGATTTTGTATGGAGATGGGAACGAGACTTTTGTTGTCAGAAAAAGCTTGCTCGCTCCAAAAGGTAACTCTAAAGAAGATTGGTTAAAAACGAATATTTTTCATACCACCTGCATGATTGCGGAGCAGTTTTCAAGATTATTATTGATAGTGGCAGTTGTGAGAATGTTGTATCAGAGAAGGTAGTTAAGAAGCTTCAAGTGAAAACTGATTTGTTGGGGATCATGTACATACAGATTAAAATATTCGTTTAATCAAGTACACAAGTTCGTGATACTTACAATTAAATTCGGCCTCTACTAGGCAGGTAGGGTCGTAGGGCTATTTACTTTTAGCTGAAAATGTCCTTGCATGTTGAATGAGCAAGAACACGTTCTTGACATTCATGGTGTTCTTGATTAAACGTTTAGACCTTCTCTTTGATGACTGATTATAACCATGAGTATGAATTCACAAACTATTTCAAATCAATAAAATATGTAGAAGTATAAACTAGAGAAAACCAAATATTCTCTCTTGAATATCTTTCACTACTTTCTTGTACATTCTTGTGTCTTTCACAAAAATATTTGTGAAACTTGAAGTCTCGCAGTTTTTCAACTTATGAATCAATGAATTTTATCATTAGTGAATGTGTAATTTATGCTTCACTATGATCCTCTATTTATAGACTTGAATTTACAATCACGGATGGTATAGGAGATAAACTGGAGTTGTAGTAGAACTATATAAGACTGGAGTCATAGAAAAACTAAGACTGTAGTCAAAATAGAACTGGGGCTGCAATCATAGAAGACTAAGACTCCTAGTCCTATCATTTAGGATACATAGCCAATGGGAGAAAAACACTCCCCTTGGCCTTGCATCACACGGCCATGGGGATAAAATATTCCCCCCATGCGCCTAGCCGCCTAGGCCTAGGGTTTTTAACCCTACCCCACTATTATACACTCTTAAGCATGGGCTTAGGTTTTGTTCTTTATGCTCGATGCTCCTTTAACTCCTTTTAAGCCCATTAGAATAAATTTCAAAAGCCCAAAGCTCTTTAATGGCTTAAGCCCTTTAGATAATAAATTCCTAAGCCCAATCATCTCTAATTAATGGCCCCGTTTGGTTCGCGCAATAGGCATCTGGAATGGAATGACTATTCCATAGGAATAACTATTCTTTAGTTTGGTAAGGGTCTATTCCATGGAATAGTTATTCCCATAAGAATAACTATTCCCTTACCAAGAGAAAAACCTATTCCTCTAAAAAATTAAAGGAATAGTTAGTTCTTGGGGTAAAAACTACACTTTTTTTTTTCCACCATGGGTGGTGGCACCACCCTTGGAAGGCCACCCCCGAAGGCCACTCGGGGGTGGCTATGGCCACCTCCGGTTCAATGGTCACCCACCAGTTTATTTCAATTTTAAAAAAATAATAATATAATGTAAGGTTTTTTTAAATAATTTTCTTTGAATTCCGATTAAAATCTGTGAGTTATTACCAAACAAAAGAATAGGAATAGCTATTCCATTTCACCACCTTCTATTTTTAGAAATAATTATTTCTTTTCCTAATTGAATGACAATTATTATGCGAACCAAACGAGACCTAAGTCACTTAGAAATTAAATTTCTTTGGCCCATGTTTTATTAGAAATTAAAGAAATTTTTTTGGTTAAACCAAAAATAATTTCGACTAAAATATTATTTTCAGTCACACCAAATACAAAAAAAATATAAAAATTATATATTTAAAAACATTTTACGTCAAAACAAATATATCTTTAAGCCGTTAGATTCTTATCTGAGGACTTGTCGCAATATCGTTTATCATATAGCAATATTTTCTTTTCATCTTTCTTGAAAGCAACCAAAATATTTTCAAAAAAAAAAATAAAAATAAAGAAAGAAAAAAGAAAGCAACAAAAATGAATAAAGAAATAAATAAAATGTACCAAACATTTGTTGCTGTCGTTTATTTATTTTTGTTTTTATTGGTCAATTCACCTACTTTGACTACGTACTTCCCGATCATGTATAAAGAAAAGGAAATAGAAAAGACAGGACTAATGAAGAAAGTAACAGTCAAAGACTTCAAATAATTAAAGGAACGTGGCAGACACACTCCTCTTATATAATATATATTATGTAACTTGATTAAAATAGCTGTGATTTAATTTCAAGTATGACGTTCATGAGGAGTTCAAAGGTTAGCCCCTGGTTTGGCTAAGGTCATTTGTTGTTTTTCTCTAGTTTTTTAAATAATAATAATAATAATAAGGTATCGAGTCTATCCGGCCTTTAAAGTTTCATTGCAAAGAAACTTCCTCCAAATAATTTAAGATTTATTAAATAGAGATAAGAAGTTCAAAAAATAAAAAATAAAAATTGTGCAAATAAAGTTAAATTAGTTTAATTGTTACGATTGTCTTAAATGCCTTAACTAAAATTTTAATCATCTATATATAAAATTATTTTTCAAGTCGATTTTCAAAATTAAATTCTACTTGAAATTAATATTATTAGGTACTAAAACTAAACATCCCGTCGAATATAAAATTAAACTCAATTCATCGAATATAAGATTAAATGGATTGTGGCTCCGTGATTGAGTCACAAAGGTAACAACCTATCGGCCCAATTCCTTCTGGTCAATTCCACTTCCTTTCTACCTTCCCCAGAAACACACTAACAAAAACAAAAGTACGAAATTCTTAAAGTATTGATTGAGGATTACGAAAATCAAAGGAATGGCAATGCCCATGCCACACGTCTCCTTATATTTTATTGCCATTTTTTTATTTTATTTTATTTTTAAGTTTAATAATTATGTGAGAGACCTCTTTTAAGTTTAATATATTGCTCAGCTCAGACACGCTTTCTTCGGTGGACTCCACAATGAGTTCCAAGTATACAAAGGCCTCTTTGCACCTCTGAATAACCTTCTTGGAACATTGTGCAGAAATATTGATTAATCTTTTGTCCATAATGGAAACCCTAAAAAAATTATGTAAAATAACTTAATTATTCTATTTTTATTTGAGGTTTAAGTCGCTGCCTAATTTACATAATAAGGGTGCGTTTAAAATTACAATTTAGTAGACAAAAAATGTGATTTCAAATCAAATCATTTGAAAATTGTATTTTTAAAAAATTACAATTTAAAAATACAGAAAACTGATATTTCAAATCACAGCTAAAGATATGTTTTTTTTTTTTTTTAAAACGCATAATTTTAAAGGCTAATATATGTTTTAAAATCTAAATTACGATTTTACCGTGTTTTAAAAATAACTTTTTTAAATTATACATTTTAAAATTATTATTTTAAAATCGTATTTTTTAAATCACAAATTCAAACAAACCAAAGCGTGCCTCTAAAAATTTAAACTTGATGAAGGGTTTATTAAAATAAAAGTATACAAGTGGACGATTTTTTTTTGAAAAATTCTTTCAATTCAAAGCAAAGCGCGTCCACTATTCATAAAAGATTCCTTTCCTACATATAGGACCAAAATACTTTTTTGGTCCAAACCGAGTTGCTGACCATTTGAATTTCATAAACTTATTCTAACAATATAAATCAAATATCAATCTCTCTTCTTTTTTCTTTTTCTTTTATATATATATATATATATCTCTCTCTCTTAAGTACAACGACTCAGCCCCTAGATTAAGTGCTTTAAATGTTGGAAAATATATAGAATTAGGTCGGTGGTTTACTTGATGTACAACTAAGTTTTTGTAGTATTAAAATCAATTCATAGGCCTTTTTTTTGTAATATGAAATAAAAAATAAAAAATTTACTCACTATATTAAAATTCTTTTAAAACACCTTATGAATTCTATTAGTGTGTCACGCCAATGCCAGCTGCCAATTATGTTAATGTGCTACAGTCACCTCTAGTGTGGCTCACATGCCACCCCAAAGGCGCCTCCCCTATGGGTTGAAGTAGCGTTCGGACTTTTCTATGGGTTGCGTGTAAGGGTAAAAATACAGATACAGATACAAAAATTGTTGTTATCATTTTTATGTATCCGCATTAGATAATGCGGTTACTATTAGCATCCGCGTTGTTATTATAATTATTATCCGCTATCCTCATAATAATAAATAAAGAACATATAAGATAATTAAATTAGAACAAATTAGAAAAATTTCCTAACAGTGAAATCCAATTTAATTATATATAAAGGAAAAATGCGAATAGTGGGTATGTGCGGATAGCGTAGTTATTATCCGCCTGCATTTTCACCTCTAACTGCGGGTAGCTCGTAAGCCATCCCCAGCTAGGGGTGTGCATGGGGCGGGGCGGTGCGGGTTTCCGCCTTTTTTGGCCCCGCCCCGCACCTTTGTGGGTTGGAAATTTCCAACCCGCAAACTGCACTTGATAAATACTAACCGTGCGGGGCGGATCACTGCGGGGTGGGTTCGTGCGGGGCGGGGATTGCGGGTATTGCGGGGCGGGGCGGGTATTTTAAGTGGCATTTACGTTATTTTGATTTTATTTTGTAAAAAATAAAAATTCAAAAAAAATACTGGTTTTTTAAATAAAAAATTAAATTCATATTTCCATTCAATAACATTTTTCATGGAATTAGCCTTTTAAACTAAAAGCCCTATTAATTATAAGATAAAATTCTAAGAAACATGATTTATATTTTCTCCAATCAACAAGCATAATTGAATAAATGTAAAGAATAAAAAGTTATAATATTTCACTATTCCATGTAATCAATTTTCTTGTCTTTTCCAAAAGTAATGAAAAGATTATTTCAAATAACAATACAATAAAAATGTGTACACTTTAATATCCCATGAAATTTAACTATAAAAATTGTATTTCTTACACAATGAAATTGAACCATAGAGCTAGTTTTTTTTTTTTTTTTTCCTTCCCCTTTGTGCGGTGTGGTGCGGGGCGGGGCGGGGACCCGCTTTTTTTAAAAGGCTAAACCCGCAACCCGCCCCGCCCTGCATAAATTTCTCAAATTAAGATCCTAACCCGCAAAAAAATTCGAAAACCCGGTCCTCTGCGGGTCGGGGTGGGGCGGGTGCTGCGGGGCGGGGCGGGGATTACGGGTTTTGCATACCCCTATCCCCAGCCACCCCCAACCAAGGGGTTTTTGCCGAGCCTTCCCACCCCACCCCTTTTTTTTTTTTTTTAATTAAAAATAATTTAATTTTTGAAGTTTTTAATTTCTTTAAGTTTTTTTTATTTTTTATTTTTATTAAGAGGAACACATGTCATCATTTTATTGGCGCTGACGTGGCGGATTAATGAAATTAATTCATAAATTAAGTGTTTTAACAGAGTTTGACTGCATAGAGCTAGTATTTATTTTTCCAACTTACCCCATGAATCTTTGAGATCATTTTGAGATAACATAGAGTTAATTGTAAATTAGATAAACTAAATAGACTGATTTTGTTTTTTCTCCTTTAATAGTTCAATAAATTCAGTGGCCAAGTCCAAAAATTATTATTGCAATAGGCATAAATAAAAATATGATAAACACAATTACAATAGAAATGGAATAATTTATCAATTAAATAATGTGTATCACAAAAAATGTATCTATAAAATTTCATAAATATGTGCCAAAATTGATATATTAGCAACGTAATATTTCGACACTAGTATAAAAATTAAAAATAAAAAATACAAAAACTAACTAAATTATAGTCTACGTTCTTTTAGAGAAACAAAATCATCAAATATTGAATTTAAATTGAAGTTCTCAACAATTTTTCTTTCAATATAAACAACTAAATTATTATTATTTTTTTTTAAAAAAAAATCTTCTTTCATTTTATTGTAAAGTCTTGTTTTAATAATGCTTATTCGAGAGTTCAAAAAATAAAAATAAAAATAAAAATAAAAACTACTAAAGTCTAGAGAGACAAATGCTTGGAATGAGAGTGGCAAGTAAGTAATACTAAAATTATAAATAAATAAATAAATAAAAAATAAAAAATGATAAAAGTACCGTTTATATAAAATTATAAAAATTCTTAAAATCATAAAACTAAAATCTAAAAAAAAAAAAATTAAAAAAATTAAAAATAAAATTTAAGGTATTTTTATCATTTTTGTTTGTCTCGCGGCCATTAATTTTTTTTTTTTTTCAAGATATAATACTGCAAATTAACTTTGCTCCATGTACGGAATTAACCTTTTTTTAATAAAAAATTAACCAGTCTTACTGGAGAGCAAATACACACAAACTCAGGTTCATCTGATAGGGGTCGAGGTCTAAATAGTAAATAGCATAAAAGAAAGGGACCATTCCGCAATTCCAACACAAGCTTATATATATATATATATATATATAAGTTTACCAACTTCAATTTGTGTATCATCGTTTCAACCATTAACAATGTCACAGCCTCTAAGCTTGCTCCTCCTTATTCTCTCCCTCTTCTTCCTCAACTTCTTAGCCACCAATTCTACTTCTTTCTCACCACTATGCGCCCTGCATCATTGCGGCGACGTTCCGATCAGGTACCCCTTTTGGCTGCACAGTGATAACGCCACCTCCGATGAATCATATTGTGGCTACAAGGGCTTCGGTCTCACGTGCCCGTCGGCCGGCGAGAAACCAATACTTGCTTTGCCCGGCGATACATACCACGTAAAGGAAATAGATTATACTCAATACACCCTCACCCTCGTCGACATCGACGCCGTGAACCAGTCGTGTCCAAGGGTGCGTCACAACGTTACTCTCGGCACGCTGCCATTGAACTTTTCCGGTGGGGATCTGCACCTCAGTTTTTACTTTAACTGCAATATTTCCTCCTACACAACACTCGTGTCGGAGGTGCCTTACATTGGGTGCTTGGGAGAATTATATAATGGGAACCGGTCTTTTGTTTTTGTGGAGGGGGAAGAGACGACGGCGGGGTTTGAATGGTCAAGTATTTGCAAGGAGAAAGTGGTAGCGACTGTGATGAGAACGGAGATCGATCTTGGCAATCTGACTGTTGGGTTTATTGGGGCCATAAAAAATGGGTTTGGGCTTAATTGGAAGCCGCTTCAGGAGTGCGGTACCTGTGAGAGCTCCGGTGGGTATTGTGGGTACAACAGTACACGCGAGGACGCCAAGTTCTTGTGCTTCTGCGATGATGGCAGCATCAGGGGTAAACGCTGCAAAGGTATGCTCTCTATTGCTCTGACAAGTATTTTTACTTTTTTCATTGACATGATTACATGATCATCTGCCTAATCTCATGTTAGGCATGTACACGTGAATTATGGCCCACATGAACTGTTAAGAAATTCAATGGCATGATTCCATGACCAGCCTATTCTCATGTGGGATCCACGTGCATTATGCCACATGAATTGTTGACGGATTTAGGATTTTCTGTGATTGTTAAAATTGTTAGGGGTTGAACTTCAAAATATTCATTTTAATGAACGGTAAAAGTTTTGACGTATTATTCATTTGGAGTCCAAAAACAATTTTCAAGGAAGAAGCCCAAACAATCACCCCTAAAACGGGTGTTCTGACCAGTCTTTCAAGAAATTGAGGAAGGTGGCTCGACCGTGGCCGACGACACCCTTAGGGTGATTGGCCAAATAAGAAGCCTTTTTTGAAAAAGATTTTTATTTTTCAATGGATGACGCAGTGTAATTTTGACCGTATATTTTCAATATATAGTTAAGATTTTAGGAATTGCATGCCTTCATCTTGAGAGCAATTCGCTAGTCATCCCATACGTACATTACCCGCCTTTTGGCCCTTTTCTTTGTGTGGCAGACCATTTTTAAAAGTTTTTTAAAGATAGCCGACTACCTTCAAAGCTTTTGAGGATAGTTGTAACACTCTCAAAACTCTTGAAGGGGTGACCAAGCCATCCTTAAAACCTTTTGTAGGAGGTTGACCACCTCAAAAATTTTGAAAGGTTGCTGGTTAAAAAAAAAAAAAAAGGGTTTTAGGAGGTAGTCCACTATCCTAAGCAAGTTAAGATTGTCCCTTCAAAACTTTTGGGGTAGTCTACCATCTTATAACGAGCTTGGAGTTGTCGACCATTCAAAAAAGTCTTGGTGGGAGGGGGTGGTCGAGGAGACCCTTTTAATTTTTTTTTTTCTAAAAATAGATGATATATCATAATCTTGACCATTCATTTAAAACAATTTGTCTTAAGTTTGAGCATTACAGGCTCCTTCCATTCTTAAGAATTAAAAAGAACCTTATCCTAGATTTCAAGTTGCCTGGGAAATTCATATAATATATGGTGGATTTTTGTAAGCACATGCAAGAAGCCCATAGATATTATGTTTACTTATTTCTTTTCATGTCTCTTCCTCCTAGTGGTATTAGGTAGGCTAGTATTCACTGGGGGCCATGCCAAGACGTTTGACTCTTGGCATAAGATCCGTAGCTGGTTAATGCCGCAGTTTCCCCACAGTCGTTTGTTTTGCTTGCTTGTTTTGACTTCATCATATATTTTCTTTTCTCTAGTATTTTTGTTTTGTTTTGCTTGCTTGTTTTGACATCTGCATAAATTTCTTCTTTATTTTTGTTGCTATGGAAAGCTTCAACTTTTGCATATGTTTTTTCTATATTCATTATTACTGATAGTTTGAAAACTATGTGATAAGGCCATGGAACTATTTATATTAAGGCCACGGAAGTTGAGTTTTCTGCATTTATTTAAAGAAGTAAGCAAGTATCCAATTAAGTAGTTTTTAAAAGGGAGTTTGGCTTTCTTGAAAGGCCTGACAGTTTAGATGGATTTTAAGAAGGATATTTGTTAATTGGTAAAAGTATGCATACACCTCTCAAATTACCACCTTATTGTCAATGTCTTTCCCAAACTATCAATTGTGTCAATTTTGTAACGTGCTTTTTAGTTTCTCATAATATTGAATATAGAAAAGGGATAGAAAATGGATGAAGAATAGAAATGGAATGGATAAAATGCAGAAGATATATTGATTGAATCAAAAGAACATAGGTCTAAGCAATTCGAGAAGCTCACTTTTCTCCCAAGTTACCAAGAACTCAAAACAAGCTAAAACTCTCCATACAGATTACAAATTCCAAAGGCTATTTAAAGCCCACAGATGAGATAGCAAACTAACTACTTCAGCCCACCTAACAAACTCAATCCAATCAGTTATAAAATCAAGCCCAAAGGGCCTAACCTAACATCCCTTAGTTACAAACTCAAGCCCAAAGGCCTAACCTAATATCCCTTACAAATTTTTTCATAAACAACCAAAACAATATCAATATCCTCCCACTAACAAAAATACCCTTCATAACGTTTTCTTTAAATTTCTTTAAATTAGTCTAGTAAATTAACATGAGTCTAAATTTGACACATCAATTCACTAAATTAGATTTAAAAAAAAAATTCAAACTTAATTTAAAGAAAAACTTTATTCTTTATATAAACTCGCTCCTTGATTTAATTTCTAGACTTGCCCTTGTACCTAAGACCAATTAATGCCTTCATCCCTTCATTATTATTAAACCAGTATCTTCAAGGGTTTTAATTTCTGTAGCTTCTTTTTTAATATGTTACTTTTTCTAAGGCTTATATATATATATATATATATATATATATTAGGTTACAACCATCATGCCTAATCTCAAAGGCTCGAACCCACATGACGAAAGCGATTCCTAGCTATAGGTTGAAAATAATTTTTCTATGTTCCACGGTTTTATTGTTCGAGTACTCCTATGACCTTTGTCGGTACTATAGTCAAGATCCTAATTACTTCTGTTCAAGAACTTGAATGCAATTACCACCGAGGGTATATATGGTATAGTGGAATTTTGGACTATCTCATAGGTTAGGTTTTAAGATAATCTTGCAATGGAAAGAGTTTTGAAACTATATATTGGCTTGTTTATTGGTTTGGGTGTTGTTAGATTTATTAGTGGGGCTGGTGTTGCTAGATGGTGCCCGTTCTTTAATAGATGTTATATTTGGAATATATATATATATTTTTAAATAGTTTTATTTTATTTTATTTTTTTCAAAATGTTTTGAGTTTTGAGAAGAGATTTGTATTTTATTTTGAAAAGTGTATTAGCGATAGAAACTATGCACGTCTGATTTTGAAGAAAGAAAAGAAAAGAAAAGAAAGAAAAAAACCTTTTAGGGGTTGAGATGTGAACATATATGGCGATTAAAAATGTTATCAAACTGACCCTAAAAGTTTAATGAAAATTAGAGGGGTGAGATTGGACAGTAAAATATCGATGAAAAGTCCATGCATGTTCTGATGTACGTTCTGATCATGAGATCAAATGTAATTCTCAACGCATTCTCATGATCGATGGGGGGCAGCTCCTATATATATAGAGAGAGAGAGAGAGAGATGGAGAGAGAGACCACGAATAGGAATTGTTTTTTTTTTTTTTTTTGGTTAATTAGGAAAAAACAAATGGTATTTGGGGATATTTATTTGTATAAATTAATAAGAGCATTTTAAGAAATTTGGTTGAAATTTAATTCCATTCTGATTAGAAAATTTTGTTTTATTATTATTATTTTTGTTAAAAAAAAAAGAAAAGAAAAGAAAAAACCACAAAATATCACTTCGATGATCATTGAAAATAAGTTGGTTTCAAGAACAAAAATAGTTCTGGAGAAATCATTTGGTAAAGGGTTTCTAGGCTTTTGCTTTGATTTGTTTTTATGAGACTAATTAAGTTTATCAATCTCTGAAGTTTGAAAAGAAAGCAACAAAAAAAGAAAAAGAAGAATATTTATATGCCTTCATTATAATTTATTCAAGTTGAACATGCAGCGAAAATTTGTGGATTGGAAAATAGGAAACTCCATGGTGCTTTCGTAGCCTCACCTCCGCCATCGCCCGCCAGCTTGACTTCAACCAAAGTTTCTAACGTACGGATTCAATAGCCACGCGCGTCACGTCTTCTCTCTCTGATACGACAATTCAAACATGCAATCTATTTCACATTCCAGCTGTCTCCAATATTCAACAATATGCTCCCTTCTAATTTACAAAACCCATCTCTCACTTTATCATTCATTCATTTTTCTCTGTCATTTTTGAAACAATGGATCATGTCCATCTCTCTCTTTCTTCCATCATCATCCTCTCCTTCTTCTTAACAATACTACCACCATCTTTCTGCGACAGCGACGACGTCAACGATCCTTTTGTGGTGTGCAACCGTCCCTATAACTGTGGAAGCCTGATCAACATTCCGTACCCTTTCTGGGAAGACAGCCGACCTCAAGATTGCGGTCAGCATGGGTACAATCTCAGCTGCCGCAACAATGAATACCCAGTTCTCAGATTTGAAGAACTAGAATTCCGCGTGCTAAACATCAGCACAGCTAATCCAACTTCACAATTGCAAGTTTGGACCTCTGGGATGGTCCTTGTCCTCACCTCCAGAGTTCCAAATACCACTTGAATTACATGTTTGATTACGCTTTAACCTTCAAAACATAACGTTACTCTACGACTGCCCTCCTCAGACACATACTGCAGCCCCAATAGATTTAATTGCAGCCGTTTGGAGTTGTGATGGGAAAATTAATATTTACATCGTAGACGACGAACACCTTTGGGAAATCTTCACAACTTGTACGGGAATGCAACACATATCAAGGTTCCGATTCTCCGGAGTGCTAGAGCCTTCTTGAAGACCTCAGGGTAGCTCCGGAGGTAGTACTTCAAAAGCAATGAATCAAGGTTTTGATGTGGAATACAGCGATCATGTGGCGAGTTCCTGTAGCCGTGTGGGGAATCAGGTGGGGTATGCGGTTCTAACGCCACGCAGCCGTTTGTCTGCTATTGCAGTGACCAAGTGCAATCTTATATATGTCCAAAGTCCGGTATGCATGCTCTCTTCTCTTCTCACTTTCTTGGATTAGGCTTTTTGCGGTATTGTTCTTGGTTCATGCTTTAGCTATAGGCCACATAGTGGTATAATCAACTTCTTTTTAATTTGGCACTCCGAACAGTTAATTAACAATCGCCTACCATAGCTATGGTTTGTTGGTCAATTTGGTAGGCCAAAGGGCCTTGATCCTTGTGTTTCTAGTAGTCATACCAATAAAAACTTCAAAAATACAGCTAAGATTGATCAAATCACCCGTCGGAAAAGTGTAGACGATTGGCCCGGCCAATTCATCTCTTTTCATCTAATTTCTGACGAAATCTAGCAGTTGATGCTGTTGGAGTTATTTTTTCCCCTGGGAATTTTATCGATAATACCCCCTATAAAAAAAACTCTGTTCATAGAGTTTTATGCTATAATATTGAAGCTAGGCGATTAATCACAAACACCAGAGATCAGTTGCTGCTTCTCTTCTCTTACCCTTTGAGTTTCATGAGTTCACTTGCAGGTTGCAGTGGATCACTACCAAAAGTTGCAAGTTTTTGGAGAAATTTGGAACAATAAAAATATTATCCCAATTGACTGGGTCAAGTATATAGTTGTCTGCAGGTCACGATCAAGAAATTTCTTACAGCCTTACATAGGTGCACGCCAATCCTTAACTACTTGTCAACAGTTAAAAGAGAGAAATCGCCATTAATTGGGACTGTCCAAGCCAAGCCTTGTGTGAGAACATGTCCCAGAAAGTCACCCACATTTACCAGGTCGCCAGAAATTTATACGCGTTTGAGATGAAGGAAATTTCTCAGCTTAAGAAAAAAAAGAGAAGAATCATGCATCCAAACATCCCCTTAGGGGCTTGACTATTTTACGAAAACCAATACAATTCACTCCAGTACAAACCAACTACGTAGTTGAGTAGAAACAACAATTTCCCCCAATTCCACTAAAAACAACAATGTGCTACTAACATTATTCTGCAGCAAACAAACTTCTGCATAACAAAATATTGAACTAAACCACTATCTCACAATCAACAAACACAAATCCCTCCTTCCAAAGTATTAACACCTGGTCTAGTGGGAATATTCAGGCTAGCTAACTCGTAATGGTTTGGTGGGTGGAAGGTTTCAAGGTTAAATCTCAATCGAAATGGGAAGCATTTCAAATTATTTCCATACCAATGGCTTGGGTGTTGCTAGTGTATACGGTGAGGGCTATGACTCAATCGGCTTAAGGGAGTACATGCGGTTTCCCACCATCTAGGCTCATCCTGTTATTAGTTCCCAGCAAACAGGTGTATTATGGTCACACCTAGATCAAAATTTTCAGCCATTTCAACCCATTCTCTCATCTCTTTCACCTCTCTCTCTTATTTTCTCTCATAGGGTTTGAGTACCCACTCTAGTCTCCCCTTTCTGCTTCGTTTGCTCTTAAAATATAAAAATAAAAAAAGAACATGAGAATATAATTTTGATTATTTATAATACTAAAAATATATAATTAATGTATTGTGAGTTTTTGAATTTTTATTCTTAGTGTAAAATCAATAATGCAACCTTGTCAAGATATCATCTGACATATATATATCATCTGATATATAAAAAAATAAAAATAAAAAATAAAAACCTTAGGTTGGGTCAACCACTCGCTTTAGATATAGCGAATTAAGATAGAAAAATAAAGGCATAACGTTGAATAATCTCTTTTTTTCTCCACCTTCCCTTCAAGTATTCAATTACGGAAAGCTTCACCAAATATCATCCGCTCCTTTCGGTTTAGGTGGGATCGATCACTCAAACCTGATCAAGCTTGGCCTTAAGGAGGGTCATGGCCCCCTCAAAACTTTCTTAGATTTATTTATAATTTTTTTTCCTTTATATTTTAGCTTATTTTTGCTGAATGAGGATAAATATCATAGATAAATCAGAGTATTTAAATTATTTTTTTACCAAAATACTAATTTAGTCAGGGGATTAAAACTTTATATTTTAGCAAAATATATTTGTACAATATGATGATTGCCTCTATGCTTCATTCATGTGTTTGGTACGCACGTTTGTCTTTTATTTAAGAGATTCCCCTTTAGTTTATTTTCCAATAACATGCCTGGTTGCCTACATTTGCGTCCTTTAGAGGACAAAGTGTGATTTAAAAATAATAAAAACGTATTTTTTTATTTAAATGTATTTAAATGTTTGACAAAATTACAGTTTAATCTTTATAATGTGCATTTTTAAAAACGTTTTTTCTTACTTGGATTTGAAAACGTATATTTTTTTTTCGTTTTCAAATTTTAAAAAGTTTTTTAAAAAAAGGCACTTTAAACAATATTTCTTTTGAAATTTTGTTTAAAATTGCATTTTTAATTTGCGAAACGGTAGTGCCAAACGCATTCATGTCTACTATATCAAATGTCATCATTACTACATAGGACGATGTGTCTTCAATTGTTTGGCCAATTTTTGTCCAACTTTCCTTCCGACTCTCTGACCATGGATTCCAAAATTGTCAACATATAGATGGAAAATTACAACTTATTAAGATATATATATATATATATATATATATATATAAGGTTTCTTCTGAGTTCAGAAATTGACCCAAATAGTAAACGAATTCCTTTCCAAATAATACAGTAAAATTTTCAAATATAATGCATTTTTGTCATTGACTATTATAACCTTGACTGAGGACCACTTCGGGGGTTGTTGAAGGAACATACATATCTTTTGTGGTTGCTTGAACCTTTGTTTGTCTTTTCCCTTTTCTTTGTCAAACTCCAAACCAATAACAAACCAAAAAACAAAACACAATTGTAATACTATATTATACCTACTACTTGGAATTTTCCTCCAAATAATGCTTCCACCCAATTCAACACCTTTCTTCCTCCTTCCTTTCTCCCCATGGAAACCCAAAACTTCTTCACGTCCCAAAAACCTTTCCATATATCATTTGTTCATCATATTCATCTTCACCAACTTAGCCAACTCACTCTATCCCTTAACCAAAAATTCCAAGCCTGCACGCCTCGTGTTGTGGAAATGGCCCAAACATAAGCTACCCCTTTTGGATACAGGATGAACAGCAACCTTTCTGTGGCTACCCCAACTTTGGTATTACCTGCAACGAGCAAAACCCAGTTCTCGAAATTTCCAATGATGAATATATCATTAAAGATATCTTTCACTCAGACCAATCACTTCTTGTGGCAAATGCCGCCGTCTATAAGGACGCTTGCCCTACTCCTTGCATAACGTTAGCCTTGATCGAACCCCATTTAATCTTACTTTGTATCATACTGATTTTCCTTCTTTACAACTGCGCATCAGTGCCTGAATGCCCCACGTATGCAGTACCTGCGCTAGCAATGATAGCTTCATTCTTTCGCTGTTTTCCATAAGGAAGCGTATCAGTTGGAAAAACCTGCCAATCTTTGGTTGATGTGCCCGTGGATATGCCTATTGGTGGCAACTTGACAAGCTTGTCCCAAATGAATTATACTGAAATTTTGAAGACGGGTTTCTTGTTGACTTGGAGTGCGCCTAATTGCAGCAATTGTGAGAACAGTGGTGGACGCTGTGGATTCGATAATAGTGAATTTGTTTGTTTTTGCCTAGACGGGGATCATCACAAAACCTGCTATGATGGTAACTCTGTAGGAAATTCCCTTATCATCATTTAATAGTTTCTTCAGATTTTCCTTCTTTTTCTTTCTGGGCATAATTTATAGGTAAACTATAGTGAGCACAATTTTCTCCACAGCTTTTTGATGATAGAAAGTTCAATCTTAGCAGTTTTTAATCGGGCTACCGTCAGAGACTGAGAAGATCTTTCAGCTTTTAAATCAATTTGAATGACTCAATAGCTCTCAATGAATTATACATAATGGTTTCTTGGATTAGTTCTTTGAGATCTGAATTTTGAATGACTGACTGGTTCGTTTTATCTTGATTCTGCGTGCTCTGTTTTTTCTTTTCTTTTCTTTTTTCTTGGTCTTTAAATCTATCTTAGTTTAAGTCTCATCTGCGTTCAGTCAAGTCAATGCGTGCCATTTAAGTCACTTCTCTGGAAAGAAAATATTTCAGCTTGGAAGACTATTTGGAGCATTAAGTCCACGACTAAACAAGAATCACTTCTTTTTCTTTGTGGGCTCGTTTCTGTTTACCGCCAGATGTTAGTCCAATGTTCTTCCTGTTTCATAGCCAATGCTTGAAATAAAAAATCGTATGACTTCGGTTTTTGTATCACCTGAAGCCAGGAACCAACAATTAAACTTGCAAACATTGAGCCAAATAACATTTATCCCAAATGAATCTTATGAAATTTTTCATGTTCAAGTTCTGCATTTCCTTAAGATTATAAATATGCTACCTGTCTTATACTTAACGACACTGTACTATATTCAATAACCTTACTTTATCTTCCTTCTTGGCATCAGGCTTCTTTTCTTTTCCTGTAAGTTCAATTGCAGCACATCTTACATTTGAAACTTCTGAATTAAGCAGTTAATTAGGAAAAGAATATGGGCAGGTTTTGGCTATAATTATACGAGTTGTTATATTTATATTGATGATATTAGTGTTCTGACACTTCATTTCTTTCATTGCTTATAGTTACAGAAGAAAGCAAACTGGCAATGAAGACTATTATAGGTAATATATCTATTTTCATACCTACGTATGTCCTTTCTGCGCAGTTTTTACAACGTTTCTGAATGGGACCATTAATTTCAACATGTCGCCACTATCCCTGTTACCCAGGTGTTTGCACTTCTATTGGAAGTGTGGCTATAATGCTCATCATCTTCTTTATCTATCAATGCCGCAACAAGAAAAATATTCTCCATCATCCTATGTCTCCCGAAGCATCTCTTCTCATCCTTCTTTGAGACGGATCCTGAAAGGGGAATTAGAACTACTTTGGAGTTCCTCTCTTCAGCTACACTGAACTTGAAGAAGCCACTAACAATTTTGATTCAGGGAAAGAACTTGGAGAGGGAGGCTTTGGCATCGTATACTATGGTAAGAGCAAGAAAACAAACACAAATAGCCACACTATTTATTAATGTTTTTCTCCTTACTAGAAAAGAAACTCTGAGAGTGATCTGGTTTGGTTTAATTTTGTGCAAAACGCAATCAAACTTCAGAGGTTTTTTTAGCTCCATTTTATCCATAATTGGTGGGAACAAATAACTTAAAGAAAGCAAGTGTGTAACGCTCTTTAAGAGCACTTAGTTTTCTTGTTTTAATTTATGTACTAACAAAGGTTTCTTTCTTCTTATATTTCTTCACCAGGCAAACTTCAAGATGGGCGTCAAGTTGCAGTCAAGCGCTTGTATGAAAACAACTGCAGGAGAGTCGAGCAATTCATGAATGAAATTGCGATCCTTACTCGCTTACGCCACCAAATCTCGTCTCACTTTATGGGTGCACCTCCCGCCACAGCCGTGAACTCGTGCTGGTTTATGAATACGTTCCCAATGGCACCGTTGCTGATCATATTCATGGAGAATACGCAAAACCTGGTGCACTGCCCTGGCCAACTCGAATGAAGATTGCCTTAGAGACCGCAAGTGCTTTGACATATCTCCATGCTTCTGATACTATCCACCGTGATGTGAAAACAAACAACATTCTTCTTGACGACAATTTTTGTGTGAAAGTCGCAGATTTTGGACTGTCTCGCCTTTTTCCAACAGATGTCACTCACGTTTCAACTGCTCCACAAGGGACTCCTGGTTATGTCGATCCAGAGTATCACGAATGCTACCAGCTTACTGGCAAGAGCGATGTCTTTAGCTTCGGGGTAGTCTTGATCGAGCTTATATCATCTATGCCTGCCGTCGACATCACAAGGCATCGACACGAAATCAATCTGTCTAACATGGCTATCAACAAGATTCAAAACCACACATTGCACGAGCTTGTAGACCAATCTCTTGGATTTAAATCAGACTACACGGTACAAAGAATGATAACTGCAGTGGCGGAGTTGGCATTTCAGTGTTTGCAACATGATAAAGACCTGAGACCATCTATGGCAGAAGTACTGGAAGCACTACAGGATATACAAAATAAGGACTACACTAAAGACGAGGCAGAGGAGATGGGCATAGCAGCAGATGATGTTGGGTTGTTGAAGAAGGATCTGCCGCCACTTTCTCCGGATTCTGCTCTAAATTGGATCAGCACATCTACAACATCAATTAGCAGTACTTAAAATTATCCTTCTTATTTTCAATTTTCACTGAATTTTATAATCCATCATATGCCAAATATTTGTACCAGCGCCACCCACATATACTAAACATCCATAGTTTGAGTGAGAATACGAGCTGTACATATCATGTCAGAGCTCTCGTGGGTTCACTTGGGTTCATGTTTTAAGCAGTTAATTTGTTACATTGATTTATCCTATTCATTAATTAAGAGTTCAATCTGTTTTTTCGGTTGCACATGACCGTTGGATGTGAAAGAATTTGAATAACAAAAGGAACCCTGTTTTTCAATTCATTAAACCAGAATGCCTAATACAGCAGGATTTTTCTTATTAACAAATGAATTGTCTATTTGAATTATGATCATGTTTCCTTTTAGAGCTGAGTTCCTTTTTCTCACTGCACTGAATGAGAATCCTTTTGCAATGAATTCCTTTTCTGATGCTGCAGAATCGTGACTTGCTAGACTGGATGCTGCATAATCTTCAATTGCTGGTTTGGCTGTTGTTCCAAGACCTTTGATTGCTGAATTTGTGGCGACAGACTTGGCTGTTGGAGGGACAAAAATTAGCTACAAATTGCTACAAACTAGTTTAATAAAGTGACATATGTTCTCAAAGCATGTGAGAAACACATGTTTTCTTATTAACGCTATTAAAAAAAAACATGTGTTTCTCACATGCTAAGGGACACATGTAATTTTATTAGACTCGTTTGTATCTAATTGTTACAAATCAGTTTGTAGCTAATTTTTGTCTTTGTTGGAGCTGTTGCATGCGTTCTCTCATAAGTTGTTGCACTCTTGACATCCCCCCGCAAGGTGATGTGGGGAGAGCTCACCATCAACTTGGATTTCAAATGAAGGAAAGGAGTAGACGATAGACCCTTAGTAAATACATCTGTGAAATAAAAGAAATTAAACAAAAAAATAAAGACAATAGTGAAAATAAAAGAAAATAGAGACAGAATTTACGTAGTTTTGTCTATAAACTATGTTCAAAAGATAAAGACCAAATGATTACATTTCACGTTTATTCCTTGATATTTTTACTATACAAAAAACTCATATTTATATAAGAATTGATATAGATAAGTATGATCATTAAACCTGATTACAATCAATCCTATAAAATGCAAGTAATGTACAATATCATTTTAATATATTTCCATTCAATATAGGAAATATATTCTCTAATATCCCTCTCAAACTCAAGGTAGAAGATTTTGAAAGCTTGAGTTTGAATTTTTTTTTTTTTTATTATTATTATTATTTCTTTTCGAGATGGCAACTGGCGGCGAAGACTAAAACTTGCTGAAGTTGAGGGTTGCAAGCGGCGGGCGGTCGACAACAGTGATCAAAGATGGGCCTTTAATAATAATAGCTAAAAAAAAAGGTCAAAATAAGAGCCAACAAATGGATGAAATGAGGCCAACTATGGGCCTTAAATGAGTCTAGGTTTTAAACATTACCACAAAGGTCAAAAAAAACTTAGGCCAACAAATTATCAAAATGAGAACAAACAAAAGACTGAAGTGAGGCCAATTATGGCCTTAAATGAATATGGATTTTAAACAATATCATAAAGGCCAACAAAATTAGGAAAGGCCAAAATATGGCAATTTAACCTCTCTTCTTTTTTTTTTTTTTTTTTTTTCAAAACTTTTCATCTTCCCGAGAGTAATATACACCTGATTACTCGTTCACCACAAAAACTAAATCCTAGCCTACCCTTTCACACATTTAATTAAACACCAAGAGGTGAGAGCAAGACATCATCATACTAGCCCACGACATGAGCTCACCGAACAATTACCTAAAGACTTCCAATAAATCAACATAAAACAAAATGAAAACAGACTTACAAGAAATCCCACAAACTTGCAAGAAATGACACAGAACAATATCTACCAACTTTCAAGAAAACGACACAGAATAAAACTAAGGAATCAATCAATTAAGGCAAACCCATGTAAATGTTGTCTTTCTTTGCAGCATCAGCTATGCATCACAAAGATCCATACAGATACAAAATAAAGTTAACCCCAAGGATTCGATAAGTAAGAGGCAATTAGTCAAAAAAGAAACAAAAAAAGATAACTCCAAGAATTCAACGAGTTGAAGGAGCTTCTTGGAGTACAAAAAAATGACACGTATCCGTTACCATATTTGGATACTGTAAATGTGGTGTGAAGAAGAGGCAATGCGAGAGTGACAATTACCTCGAGAAATGCTGTTAATTATTACATTTTTTTGTCATTCTCACCAATGAAATCGTAGATCAACATTTCCTTTGTTACTATGCACTTAAAATTAAAGGTGTCTTTTTGTTGTTTCGTATTTTAAAACAACCAACCAAATGCTCATCTCCAGCATGATCCAACCATGTTATGTTGTTTGAAAAAAACAAAAAAAAAAATGTTCTCAAAACAGGTTGCCAAACGGACTATCACTTTCACAAGAATCGTATCTTGAAAATCTGTCAAATGAAAGGAGTGAAGAACAGAAACAAATCTGTCCTTTTGATTTCCCCATCTGTCTTAAGTCTTAACTCCGTCAGATGATAAAAAATCAATTTTTATTTCTTACTTTTTTATTTCTACGTCAAAGAGGACTCCTCCTCACCCTCCTATCATTGATAATTTTAAAAAAAAGTAAGACAAAGAGAAATAAATGTAATCATTCTCTGCATTAAAAAAGACAAATAAAAAAGCTGACTCTGCTCTTCCAATAAAGAACGAATAAAGGTTTTTTTTTTTAAAAAAAAAAAAAAAAAAAAAAAACCAATTTGTTTTATTTAATTTATAAAATTATCATGTCATTTTTTTTAACAGCAATAGTTGATTAGTTGGGATGGCATTTGGGTGCAACGTACGTGCCTAGTTTTCTGTGTTTTGTATTATTGTAATTGTTAATATTATATTGTTAATATTATATTTACCTTATATTATAAAATAAATTTAATATCTAAATTATTGAACAAGTATATATTGAATTTGTTAAATATTAAATTTATTTAGAAAATTCAATATATATTTGGATGTATGCTTGTTCAAGGCATCTCTCATTTCCACCTCAATAAATCATTCTTTTTGGTTTCCAAAGAAATGTTGTTAGGTTACTTTCTATGATTCAATGCTATAACAGACAATAATATGTCTAGTTATTTTCTGTAAATCATAATCTCGTAATTATGGGATTCCATAGTAAATACGCATGCATCAGCTGTGTATATATATATATATATAGTTTGTACACCTGCTTAAAAATATCAAGAAAACAAATAATATTCTCTCAAGTCTAATATTTCATTTCGGTGCTTAGTTTTCTATGATAGATTTCACCAGGGGTTTACATCCAAATGCAAATATAATTATTTGTAATATTCATAGCTTAATCCGTAAAATATGAATATTACATATAGATATTTTTCTCGAATTTTTGAAATCTGAATTTAACTATAATTTAGTGGGCGAATTCCGAGACAAATAAAGTTGAAAAAGTTGTTTGGATAGTTTGACTTTCTTAGATAAAATTAAAAAAAATATATATAAAATTTGATTTGTTTTTGAAAAACTCGAACATCGCAACAAATTGGATCAAGATTCTTCTTATTCTCAAACATTCAACTTTCTTTTTTTTATAGTCAAGATTATTTTGTCATCTATTTCAACAAGTGGTGATTGCACCGTAATGGCCCTTCCTCGTCTTAATATTCATAGCAGTACTATTGTTTTTTGTAAACATGTATAGGGCGAAGCTACTACCAAGCTTGAGGGGCTTGGCCCCCAAAGCCCTAAAGTTTTTCTTAAAATAGAATAATAATTAAAATTTTACCCCTGATTTTTTTTTTTTTTTTTTTTTTTTTTGGTAATTTTGCTTCCCAATTTTTTTTTTTTCTTCAACTTGGCTCCTCAAATTGCAACAGCTGGCTCCAACCGTGAACATGAGGACAACTTAAGGACCTTTGCAGGGCCACCACTTAAGATATATTTGTCATACATTTTAAGGACCAATTGTCCTACGCTATTTCTTTATTTTATACGCATATGATCTTACTTCTTGAAACTTCTTTCAAATTTGAACCCATATCCTAGCACTTTAAGAATACACAAGGAAATGGTGCGGAGGAAGACATTATCATCCGTTGAAATAAGGGTAATTAATCACAAATTAAATCCACATTAATCGAAAGGATTTCTATCATTCTCATGCCCTGCAAGAAAAACGGATCATTGCTGATCGTCGATCTTGTACATAAAATTAGAACTTCGGTTGCTGTGATTGTTGCATGTTCTTCAGTAGTTGTGTTGAGATTGACGGAATACCAAAAGAAAAAGGATGGGTTTGTGCGTTTGGTTGGTATTTGTTGCAGAACGTACAAGGTAGATGTGATCATGTGAGATCCGATCAAAAAACAGAGGGGCTAGGGTTCGATAAAGGGTCACAGTGGAGCAGCGGATGGGACAGGATCTTACTCGCACATACCATATAGAAAAATATAATCAGATAATCAATTAAATTGGACGGTTTAGGCAAGAATAATATTGATTGTGGAAGGCTTGATGATATATAGGATTAAATGTTTCTATATACTCAATTCCACTTTGTTAGATTCAAAGCCTTTAGCTACTAACCTAGCTTTAACCCTCTCAAGTGACTCATCTGGCGGCTTTTGTTTGATTGTATAGACCTACTTGTTTTCATTAATGTTATGAAATGAAGGTTTAGCACATGATAGTATTCTTAGCGGGCTCTCTACATTTGATTTTACTTTAAAATTTTTCACATAAAAAAAATCATATAAACAGGTTCTTTACTTAATATTATATTTCAGATTGGTCAGAATTCCTCTATAAATGTTATGAGCCCAAAAGGCTAAAGTTAACTTCTTTTTATATTATTTCATCCCTATGCACCGCTACGGTTTGAATTACAGTTGTAGTTGGACAGAGAAATTAAATTCTGGTAATTAGTTTCACTAATAAAAAATAATATTTAGTTAAAATAGATAAATATTTAGAAAGTTTGATATTTAGTGGATTTGAAAAGTGACTAACTTAGTAATTTTTTAGATTTAAATTTAGAGAAAGTTTGAAAAATCCATTATGAATGCTCTAAGGACCATATTCAAAATGGATAAGAGAGCTCCATATTCCAATACCATAGCATGTCCAAAAAAAAAAACAAGTGTTTGATGAAGGGAAAAGGATCCTCTCTATTTCAAATGAAACAGAGAGCATCCATTTAGTATATTTAGGAGGGGTATAGAACCATTTTAGGAACCATTTTACCCCTCCTAAAATAAATACACTAAATGAATGCATGAAGCTATTATTTTATTATTGGAATAACTTAAACACCAATAAAAGAAAAATAATTATCAGAGCATAGTTACAAACGACGATGATTTATCAGCGTTGGTGATTATAGGCCGAAAATTTATTTGTGTTTTAGTAAAGTGCCGATAAGTATGTGGAATGAAACACCAAGAAATTGTCGGCGTTAAAATAGAAAAGGCCGATAATTATTTAACTAAATGAAGCCGTTCTTTTAAAAAACAACGCGGTATTGGCGTTGGGATGAAAATTTTGCACCATAAAATTTTAGCCCTATTCTTATTATCTCCCACTTTCCTCTCTAGTTTACTTTCAAGTTGGCATGGTTAGCCCAAATTACTCTGAGCTTTAAACTTTGGCTGATCGATCGTGCTCTAAGAGATCGAGGACACTAGCATAGATTGAAACCATTCTAAAATGAAAAATACTAAACAAACTCTCACAATTTTTTATCGTGGCACTAAAAATTATTATTAAATCTAAAATTTGATAGTAATTAATTCAAAATCTAATAGTGATTTTTAGTACCGTATAAAAAGATTGCGCACTTAATACCAAAGTGTTTATAGCATTTATCTTGTAAAATAAATTTGGAAGAAATATTGTTAATCGATCTGCCCCTTCACATCAATTATTAATCTCAAAAAAACTGCACATAATTATAAAAACAAACCAAAGGCAGTTCCATCGGAGTCGGCTTAAAGCAAAATCACATCTTCCTACACTAACACCACAATACTTTTGCCATTGGGTGGCATTGCCTATTTGCCTATATTTTCCATATATATATATATATATATGAAAAATATTAAAATATTAATATATAATATATAATATACACCTGAAATCAATGCATCCATCTTCCTTCAACTCCCCCATTGAGGAAAGGCTTTGAAGTCGTTAATTCCCATCCGATGATGCGTCCGAGATGCAATAGTTGATGGTATTTTCAATGTTGGGCATGCTAATGACCCAGTCGCTATACCCCACGTGTCCATTGCAATTGCTTAATCCAAACTCCACGTCAGTAATATACCCATTTTGTTGAAACGATCTCACCATCTCCAGTTGAGGATTAATGGGATACTGCTGCATCGTTTCGCCTGTAAATTTTCATCTAGGTTAGTAATGTCAAAATAAATAATAACATTAAGGCAGTTTAGAGATACTGTAAATATAACTTGCAAATATAAGTATTTAATACCTTGTGTGATTAAGACAGTCTCATTCAAAGCTCCATCCACCTCCTGCAAGGAACTCCAGGTGTTATATGCTTCCCACACCAATTTCTCCATATCCTTCTGCAAATGCATGCCAGCGACCACGTACACATATATTAGTGAGACACACGTATACACAAACAAAGTATTTTTCTAAATTGATCAGTCGAAAGAAATTAAAATTATTTTTTGGATCGAAACAAATTCCTACAACCGAGTTTTAAAAAAAATAAAATAAAATAAAATAAATAAAGAAGAGGAGTCATACCCTGTCGATGCTGTTTAGATCCCTTGAAACGTAGATTTGGCCATCAATTTCAGCCCTAACAACTTGGCATATAGGATTCAAGGTAAGGGCAAAATTGTGTTTCCGGAGGACGTAGAGTTTGGTGCCCAAAGTGCAAGTCTTGGCATGCTTTATAGTTGCTTCCCAAATTTTCTCAGACATCCCAATACCTAAAGTCTGTTGCCAAAATAATAAACAGGAAATTAATTAATTTCGATTAATTGGAATCTTTATTTGTTAATTAAGAAGTTAATTGGTGTATATATATATATATATATATATATATATATATATGAAAAATGGAAATTACATACGTTTTTAAGCTTTGAAGGGTCGACAACAGACAGCTTCAAGAAGTCTTGTACTGTTTTGATTCCTGCAGTTGTTAACTTCCTGTGGAAAGCTCCATCTTTCCCAATCTTCTCTAGCCGCCAAACTTCGTCTTCCAACTGTGGTGGATGGTGCTTTTTGTACACTTCAGGAGGAGTGACGAAATTTAGTCAGTAATTATACATATTAATTGGATTTATTTATTTATTTAAAAATAAAATAAAATCGAGGTACTCTAATCTATTGCAAATTCACGTAAAAGTCTATTCTAGCGTCACGTGATGCCACATAGGTAAAGAAAAAAAATTATTAAGAAATAAAATTTGACTAATAAATTTAATTGTTTAGCAGATGAATATGTATGAACAAATTATAAAAAGGGTTTCGTGCGTGTGCTTCTTTGTGCTTTGACGTGCTCAAAAAGTAATTGAATAAAATGAGGGAAAAATATCAACAAATTCAAAATTCGCTAAAATAAATTAAATATAAAGTAAGACTTGAGTCAATGAAAAGGATAAACAATTTTAATTAGATAAGGTTAAGTGCGTTATTATGTCTCTAAAACGACCTTTCAGCAAAGAGAACGGCCGGCGAAACGCGTAAAGAAAGAAATAAAATTTTAAAAAAAAAAATATCTAAAAGTTGGGAATCTTTTTGGGACAAAATATTTAAAAGAAGAGGCCAAACTGCTGGCTGTACGTTGTTGACTAAAAGTCAGTCGTTTCGGAAGGGTGAAAGGGAAATGCCCATTCTATATATGCTAATTATGGCCGTGTTTTGCAAGTGGGTTGTCATGTTAAATAGTTTTTTTTTTTTATATATATTTATATTTATGTATTTTTTTTTCCACTTTTTTACATTTTATAATAACAATTAATATCAAAACATTCACATTTTTTTCATTTTTTATATCATATTCATAATATTTTTTATTACTATTTAAATAAAAAATTCATGAAAATATAAATTTTTTTCACTTTTTTATACAAAATTTTTTACTTTATATCACATATATTATTTTTTACTTAACTCTTAAAAATATGAACTCACTATTTTTTATTGTTGTTTCTTTTAATAAAAACAAAAACAAAAAGATTTAAAGTGTTTTGTACTTTGTCAAACATGGAACCTTGACCACACGTACATGCACTTCTCTAATAAGTACAAATCCAACGGCCAAAAAGAAAATTATTCAACTAATATTGGGATCAAAAATTTAATTTTGTAATTAAAACTTCACTTATAATTTATAATTTTTATTATTTTTGTAATTATATACTTAAATTTTAAAAAGTGTTAATTTAAAATATCTATTTTTCAATTTTTTTTTTTAATTATAACCATTCGTTAAAATTTTCTGTCAAATCATGTCAAAATTTTCAAAACACCCAATTTTTTTAAGAAAAAAAATTGTAAGGTGTTAGTCAAAATTTAATAGAATTTACAAAAAATCTATGCATGTATCTTCTAAATTTTATAATTTTTTTTTTAAAAAAAAATACAGGGATATTTTAAAAATTTTGACAGGATAAAATTCTAACAGATAATTGAAATTAAAAATAATTGAAAGATGGATACTCTAAATTGACAATTTTTAAAGTTTGAGTACTCAAGGGTTATAGGTGAAGTTTTTCTTAAAATAGAATTCTTTAAATTTTAAAGATTATATAATTCTCATTAATTCTCATTAAAGTCTTCAATTTTTTCATCTAATCATTTATCACATCTTAAAGATCTTATTTTTATTTTTTATTTTTGGCAACTAAAGATTTTAATTATTTTATTAATTATGGCCTGTCATCTAGTTTGTAAGAAGATTATATATAGCTACAGGTATAGTACCACAAGTATTTTATTAATTTAATTTCGTTAATTGTAGGTGGAGGCCAGGTGACAAAAATTGAACATATATTTAATAATGACCAAGACTTAATGAAATTATTGAGACCAAAATATTATGATGTCATTTACAACCAATGAAATGTCGATTATTATCATCACCATCTTCATGGTGGTTTGGTCGTCACTGTATATACGGGTTTGCCCTTTTGGTCTGACTCTGATATGACGGGGATAGTTAATATATTGCTACTTGGATGAATATCCCATGATCCAATGCTTTGAAACATATTAAGATTTAATCAATCTATAATGAAAATGGCATGCATGTCAAGGTTTAATTAATTTGAAACTAATTATGAGAGAATGAAAGTTAATTTGTTTGTAAAACTTACATTCTCCGCGATGATCTTTGACAACAAAGGCTTCGGTCATGGCTTCACAGATCCGAGCAGTATCTTGATAGCTTCCCGGAACAACTTTTGCACCAAGCCTGAATTTCCGGCCCCGAATCCAGCTGGAGTTGTCGGTAAATTCGATATCTCCGATTTGTGCAAACCCTTCTCTCAGGGTAACGGTCAAGTCTCCGCCAGTAAGCAACGGCCGCTTGCCGGCTCTCTCCTTGACGATTTTGTTATTAAACTCTTCGGCGGTCCAAGTTTCAGAATCCCCAGGGAAGTCGCCGTCAAGAACGACGAGTTCTATTTTGATCGAGTGCTGGAGGACTATCGGAACCATAGGATGATCGCTGTCCACAAGATGGACTTGAAGGGGATTGCTGTCCATGTCTGTAATCTTGCTTCCAGTGAATATAGGAAGCGAAAGTTTCTTGCTGAAACAAAGTCTCAAGCTTGATGGCTCTAGTGCTTGGATTCGCAGTGAAGGAGACCTTGTGATAGTGTGGGAATGGCGTCTCAGAGTTGTCTCCACCTCTTCCTTCACCTGTAAACATCAAAAGAACCAAATTTGCATCAGCATGTTTTTCCTTAACCATTGCAATAATATATGGATTAATTAGAGCTTAACAGTTGCTCAAAATTTATCGATAACAATGACCCAGTTGCTTATTTTTAATTTGTTTGGATCGATGAATACCCAGTTGCTTATTTTTTGTTTGGATCGATGAATACCCAGTTGCTTATTTTTTGTTTGGATTAATACCCAGTTGCTTAATTACCAAAAGAATGAATAAAGATACATGAGTGTTAGCTACATTAGTCGGGATAAGCAGGATTTATAAATTAGGGTTAGAGATAATTAAGCATGACATACCACTCTTCTAAGCAAAGGTTCCAAGGATGAGAAAAGGTTCTGCAGAGAATTCACCATAACCACTTCTCCGATAACACTGCAGTCAAGGGAGAATAACAAAACTCTAATTAACATCCAACAAAGAAAAAGCAAGAAAATAGAGAAAGAAAAAAGCATATATATATAGCAGCTGAAATTCTGAACACATACGAAGCAAAAGAAGGTCTGGGTTTCATCCGTTTCTCGGGTGGCTGATCTTGGTCGGATTTGGAATCATTAAAAAAGCGTTTCGCCGCCATTGCCAACAAGATTAAATTCCAAGATCACAGAGAGAGAGAGAGAGAGAGAGAGAGAGAGAGGGGTTGGGTTTTGAGGGGTTGCTAGGGACGACACAGGTAGCTATATATATGTTTAAATAGGAAATTAAAATACTAGGAAAGATAAAAAAAAATGAATAAGAAAGAAGCTTCTTGGAATGAAAGAGGAAACATCTGGGTAACAAAGCAGAGGCTAGCTAGTGACCTGGGCTTATGTGATGTAACGACTTTGACGTCAACTTCCACAAGTCAACTTATCTCTCTCTCTCTCTCTAACCTCTCTCATCTCTCTTTCAATCACAATCACATGCATTGATCGTGTGGGACCGATGATCCAACGGCTTAGAGTCACCGTGGATTTAGACATGCAATAGTTATCGAATTCGATTTACAAATAGGAGAGAAGAAATGTTGGTACATATACAATTCAAACTACTTCCATTTCTCGGAAAGATCTGATTCATGTTGGGGCCCTTAAAAACTAGTCACTGGAGGGCAGAAAGTCACCAACCCCATTTCCATGGCCATTTATAAACGCGTTTTAACGCGATAAATTCTTTCTTTTACATAGAAATTCAGAAAAAAAAAAAAAAAAAAATTAAATTAAATAATTAATAAACTATGTGTATATAGAGGATGGAGTGATTTTTTTGGAGGTGTGTTATTTCTACATCATTTTGATGTACACTACTAAGATACATTATAAGGTGTAGGCCCTACGCATATTGGTCCTATACACACTAGTTTGTGCATGGATCCCACACTTAATGTATTTTCGTGTATACTTAAGGTACACCAAGATGATGTAAAAAAATCATTAGCCACCTAGCTAATGATATCTTTGAAATTTCGGTGTTTGGTTCGTATAAAAAATCAGCGACGACAAAAAATTGTCGGCAATTTTTGGCGAATTCCGACAGCAACAAAGAATGAAATGCAAAAGATAGTCTGTGCAAGAAGAGGAAACGCATGCTCGGAACATGGTTAACAGTTTCAAAAAAAAAAATAGGATAAACTATTTTATGAAAATTAAAGAAGGTTTTCTGGTCAAATAAAAATATTTTCGGTTTGACCATGATTTTTTACCGTACAAAACATCAGAAAATAGGAAAAAAAAAATTTACATCGAATCAAATGGAGACTTAATTACAATTTTGCAATTCATATTTTACTTTGTTAAATTACTACTTATCGCAAAAGTTTAAATTAATACATAAAAAATAATAAATTTAATCATTTAATTTATATTCTGGCATTTTTCATCTCGTACCTGTAAAATCAAACTTCACTTAATCGGAATATTAGTTAAAATTACTTACTTAAAAGAATTTTTAAAAAAATAATTCATTAAATTTATACTCTCCACAAGTCTTGAGTGAAAAGGAAAGCATGGAAGACAAAAGATAAGTGATTGATAATGATAGAATTAATTACGACATCCTACATCTGCCAAGCTTAAAACTGACACGAAAATCTAGGGTTTAATCTAACAGAGAAAGAAAGTAGAAGTCAGTATCCTGGAACTGTTTGGCAACTTTCCTTCATTCAAAAATAGTCAGGCAAAAAATGGTCATAAAGTCATCACTTGCAAAGTTGCAATGAATCTACTTTTCCAAGTAATTTCCTTGAATATTCTCCCCATATTAATTATTATATAATTACCATCTTCAACCTCTCTACTGCAATGCCGGCAGAAATCCTACGCGGTTAAATTTACCGGTCGGTGTTTTTGTGGAGGGCATTCCGGGGGATCGATGGTGGGTCATCCCAATTTGCACTGTTGGGATATGCCACCTCCACGTGTGCCGCGCTTTTGCTCTTGACCACGCCGGACGTACTCATTGGATTCAAAGGAGGACCAAAAATCACCCCTTTCACCTTATAAAAGGGAGTTAGGGCACTTTTGGGTGTTTTATTAAAAAAAAATATATATATATATATATATATATATATTAAAATATTTAAATTTGTGATTTGTGAATACTTAAAAAAATTTGAGTTTTAAAATTATGTTTGAATGATTTAAGAAATCTGAAACAAAATTTTTTTAAAAAAAGTTCGGGAGTGTGAATTGAATTGAATATAATTGAGAAAAATATATATAAAAATGATTTTTTAATTATTATTATAAAACTAAAAGACTGATTTTTTTTAAAAAAAAATTTTAAAAAAAGAACAATCCCAACCGCTCTTTTGGGGGTGGTTGAGCCACCCTCAAATCAGATGGGAGTGGCAGCCACCTCCGAAAATCGGTCGGGCCACCCCCCATTAATTTTGGGGGTTGCTAATCCACCCCCGAATAACCTAGGGGTGGTCCTAGATGCCCAATGGTGTCTCGACCACCAATGAATTTTTATTTTTATTTTTTTGTTTTTTTTTTTAGTATTTTTCAATTGGGTTAAAAAATTTTGAGTTGGGTTATAAACGGTCGTACAGCGGGTCGGGTAAAAGTCGAATACAACTTTAATTTTAAAAACCCACTCAAACAATATTTTCAAACATAATACAAAATAATACAACACCCAAACATACCTTAACCTCTTAATAGTAGATACGTGTGCACTTGGTATTGTAACTTTGTAGATGAAAAGTACGATTTTAAACTAAATTGTAGAAAATATTTCATTTGGAATTGTTTTTTAAAAAACTTGCAATTTGAAAAATGTTAAAAATATGCGTTTTCAAATCATTGAAAAATTGGCACTTTTTTAAAAAAACACAATTTTAAAGGTTAAACTCCGATTTTTTCAAACGATTAACTGTATTTTTAAAAATTACATTTTCAAATCCTATTTTTCAAAATCATAAATCAAAACGGACCTTTAATAAATAAAACTCAACCATCTATATATAACCTCTACCATCTACAACAACGAAGTTCATACACGGTAACGGTTAAACCCTAAAAGGATTGGTTCAAGTGGATTGGTGGCATCTAAAAGAAAAAGTATATCATACATGGTTAGCACCATTAATTACACAAGCTCAACACGTGTGCTCATGGATTGGTGGCATCTAAAGAACGAATGTGTGGAGCAGATGTGAAGAACAAATAAAATAAGTGAAGTGCAGGGACGTTTCAGTTGTCCACTTCCTTTGGATTCATTCCGGAGGGTATTCTACGGCATGGTGGGTCATGGTGGACCTCAAGATGCCCCGCGTTCTTGTTGACCCATGCATTAATGTTTGACAGACCAAACACTATTCTAATATTAAGAATTAAATACGCTTTTGGTCTTTAAGTTTTAGAAACTTTATTTTTTAGTACCTAAATTTCAATTCGCATTACAGATAGTACTTCAATTTTAGAAAAAGACCAAATTAGTACCTCAGTCAAGTTTTCCGTCTAAAAATTAACGATATGCTACGTGTCAACCCCTGAGAGTCGACACATGTCACAATATAACAAATTACAAAAATAAAAAATAAAAAACCTTTAAAAATTAATTATAAAATTATATAAAAAAAAAACTAAAAAAACTAAAAAAAATTATTAAAAACTTAAAAAAAAAATGAAAAAAGAAAAGAAAATGGTGGCTTAGCCACCTCCATGACAGGAAAAAGAAAAAATTTACAAAAAAAAAATGAAGCGTTTTCACCATTTTCCAAAGGCCAAAATCCTAGAATTTTTTTTTTTTTTTTAATTTTTTTTGTGGGTGGTTTGACCACTCCCAGACCAGCCACCCCAAGGGCCAAAACCCTTGAAAGTTTTTTTTTCTTTTTCTGCCATGAGGTGGCTGGGGGGTGGTTCGGCCACCCTAGACCAGTCAAGAGGGTGGCTCAGCCACCCCACTTCTTTTTACTTTTTACTCTTTTTTTTTTACTTTTTTCTTTTTTAAGTTTTTAATATTTTTTAATTAATTTTAAAAGATTTTTTTATTTTTTTATACTACAACACATGTCAACCCCTGAGGGTTGACACGTGTCAGGACTTTAGTTTTTGAACGGAAAACTCAACTGAGGTGCTAATTCGGTCTTTTCTCAAAATTGAAGTACCATCTGTGATGCGAATTGAAACTCAAGTACAAACAAAATAAAGTTTTCAAAACTCAAGGACCATAAGTGTATTTAACCCTAATATTAATTGCTAGGATTCAAAACAGATCCACTTCTCAATCTAATAGATACGTACGCCGTGTAGAAACAAAAATGAAGGATTTGTGAGCACAGTTTTTCTTGTGCAATAATATGAAGAGAAACTACTTACAAAAAAAAAATAGTAAAATTAAAAGGAAAAACTTCTTGGGATACCAACATTGTAAAAATCAAAAGTTCAAGATTATGATTATAAAAACGCTGATACTTTAGGTGGTAAGTGAAGTTTTTTCTCTATATTTTATGATATGTCAATTGAAATAGTATTTTTCAAATTAGATTGGGTTTGCATTGTGTTTTAATGTGGTATGAACCTAGTTTTCATGTAGTATTTCATGACATGAACTATTTAGTAGAATTTTTATGATTATTTAGAAAGAATGAAAAAAGTTTTTTTTATGAGAAGATTCATTAGTATTTCTCTCTCTCTCTCTCTCTCTCTCTATATATATATATATATAGGGACCACACCTTATGAAGCGGAAATCACTAGTTCGAATCCCCCGGCAAGCGAAAATTAGCATGCAGCAATCATGTATCGATACCGTGTGAAAATTTAGTAAAACCCAATAGTATGACGTAGCCACACAAAGATGTGGACTCACCAGAGATTCATTTCTTTTATTTACAACCCATGGTGTGACGACCCATTTTTTTTTTTTTTATACAAATCATTTGCTTAAACATTAATCTCTTAAAATGCAAATGGATCCTCACAGTGGCACGACGATGTGTCGCAAAGCCAACGTATGGTACATACCCCGTAATATGTACTTGGTAAATCAGGGTACAACATCTAACTACTATGCAGCAGAAAAACATAAACTCAATAGCGGAAATTACATCTTAAACATCTATCATAAATTAATAACAAGAGCCATTTATCATCTATGTGTTTAAGTCTTTCCTCAATATAAATACATAACAAAGTTGGCTTTATACAAAAACAAGTGACACAAGCGTCACAAGCTATAGTAAAATTTACAAAACTGAGGACGCCCATGGTCCTGCAATTACAACCGCCGCGGCGAGCTTCGGTCATAATATCCCAACTGCACGTCTACAACCCCATCAACTACGACCCGAGTACCTGCAGCCAAAGGGACATCATCTATACGGTCGTGGGGGTTTGCCACATCCGTATAGGTGAAATGATGAGTTCACCCCCTCAGTACATAATACCAAGACCTCAGTGATATTAAACTAACTGAGTTTTCCAAATGAACCAACTTTTATTTTTAGTCTCGCGTACACTATAACAGCTACCAATTTATAGAATTTTGTTTGAAAACCCCCATAGCTGATATAGCAAACACCGATTATCAGAAAACATTTAAAACATACTATGTAATTGGACCCATACGTAGAAGTTCAATTGGCTTGGAAGCAACCACGTATAAACCCACCTACAATAATACTTTTATGTTGTAGCCCAAATGCACATAGGTCTAACGTTATTAACTGTGATGACACTGTGCCTCAGGGCATTACAACTTCATGTCAAAGCACATAGTAGTTGTCCATACGGTTACTAGAGTAAGACTCTGATATCCAAGCACTTCTTACTGATGGGCCACGACAATCCATCTACCCACTCCCAAGCCACACTGATATCGCAACCAATAGCATCAAAACCAAGCACACTAAGCTTAAAACATGCCATCTCGCTCTTTAGTACAAGCTTACTATCATTTTCCGAACATGGTTAACACGGAATCCTAGGGCATTACAACTTCATGTCGAGCACATAGTTGTCCATGCGGTTACTAGAGTAAAACTCGGGTATCCAAGCACTTCTTACTGATGTGCCACGACAATTCATCTACCTACTCCTAGGATGCTGTATTACTCATACCGAACCATGACAATATTCTTGCTCGTCCAAGCTCAATGTTCTAAAATTATGCAACTAGACGATAACAGTATACATAAGCTCTTTTGCCATTAAAACTCTTAGGCATACTAATACGTCTAGCATAAAAACTACAATATTATATATCATGAAAACATCACACAATTTAAATCATGCTATATGCTATGCATGCTACTGTGCTGCTGTTAAACTGCTGAACTGAACTGTTACTGGGTTACTGCTGAGTTACTGTATGCTTTTATGCTCTATGCTACATGCTCTATGCTCTTTGCTTGATTAGTAAATATTGTCTTTCTGTATCATGCTGGTAAATCATACTTTGCTAAACATTTTACTATTTCAACTCAAAACATGCAACATACTATACTATACTCTGAAACTATCATTGATATATTTGAACATACTCTAAAGTACTCAAACCAAGCAAAACAGATATATTCAACATATAGTTGGTTCATATTTATAAAACATATATATTTTGCAATTCTATAATATATAAAAATAGCAGTTTCTCAATGAGTAAAATATCACCTGGCTGCATTGGACTCATGACTCGAACTCGACATTGGAAAACCCATTGAAGTCTCCAATTATGACATGACCCTGCAAATACTAATAACGTTAAACTATGCTATGGAACTCGTTCTATAACACTTAAACTATCCGTGCACTCACCCGTTGCGTTACCCGTGTCTAGGACTAGTTAAGTATCTTAAACTATTATTAGATTATCATTTTGGTTTAGGTTCATTTTATACTATGTTTATTAACACAAGGAATGTTTACTATTTTCATTGACTTATATATTATTATTGTTGTTAACCCATTTTATAGCCTATTGCTTAATTGCTAACTTAGCATTCTATATTGGAATCATATACGTGTTTATGTGAATATACATGCATTGATAGCCAAGCTTAACTCCAATCCGATAATATACTTAAGTACTTTGGTAATATACATGAATAAATGAATTGTTTATTTATTTACTTGTTTACTTTATTTTATTCCCTACTCTTCACTTAAAACCTCTATTACCATCCAAGGATCCTGTTAGACCTATAGCATGAGGCTTGTCTAACATCTCAATTCTTCAAAGAATATAATCTAAAACTTCATCTCGTATTCAAAACACCCAAATAGGCCATGACAAAGTATCCAATCATTTATGGCATCCAACTTCTACGGCCTTCCAAACACAACATAACCCAAATTTCTCTTTGAACTCTTTTCTAATAAACCAACCATTAAAATTCATATTCATAATGCTATTAACACTAGCATACTATAAATCCCACACTCCAAGTACGGTTAACACCAAGTACTCAATCCATGATTTCAACAAACATCATCAATCTCCCCAGGACTTCATCTTATCCATCCATAACTCAAAACCATATTCTGGAAATACTATATAAATTCAGCTCACACCTCTCAAAAGCATATCAAAACCTAGTCTTAACAATCACCAATCAAAGCCCCACCAATACCAACATCAACAACACTTCTAAAATTCACCACAACCACAACACAAGAACACTTCCAATACAAGAATCAATGGATATCATCCAAATCAAGAGTCCAGCTATTTACCAACAATATCAACTCAAAATCATCAAACTGAAACAACTAAACAAATACCCATGGATAATAACGCAAATTAATACTTTAGGGAACACCCGAAAACCATCCCCAATCCATCAATAATTTTATAATAAAACATTAACCACAAACTAACATAATCAAAAATCACAATCCAATTCCAAGCAAAATACCTATCAAAATTCATCACCAACAAATACCAAAATATTCCAATACATCACCATCAATTTGAAGCCAAAACGACAAATACCAAAATCCTAAAACCCAAATAAAGACAGCACCCACTTGGCCATAACCTCCATTAAAGCAACAAGAAATCTAACACAATCAAAGCCCTAAGCCCCAAATATCCATTCAGTATAACACCAATAACCATTCGGTTATTCCAAAAATATAGACAAATCACAATAAAACCCTAGGTTTCTCAACAAATCCCAAATCAATTTCTATTTTTGTTTATCATTACCTAAAATTATAACCACAAACAATAACCCATAAAAACCCTAAAATTCCATTTTATAAATCCAACCCAACAAAAAGACACATTCGGTCAACCATAAAATCACCCAAACATTAAATCCAAAACACTTAAAATCATTCAAGAATTCACTTGAAAATTACCTAACAAAATGGAGCTCAAGAACCACCGGAAATCAACTCTGGTTCGTCGGAGGACTCATCGAAAAACCACACAGGGAGGACCGGAGGATCAGGCTCCATCTCCCTCAACTCTCCCGATCTCCCGCTCAATCTCTCGGCTCTCTCTCTGTCTCTCGGTCTCATCTCCCTGTCTCGATCTCACTCTATGCTCTCAACTCCCTCTCTAATCTCCCTCTCAATCACTCCATCTCACTCTCTCGTCTCTCTCTGTGTGATCGGGTGAGAAGAACAAAGAAGGAGGAAGAAAAAATAAAAGAGAAAGGAAGAAAGAAAAGGGGGGGGGGGCTCTTGACCGGTTTAGGGGCTGATTTGAAAACTGTCTGTCTGAATACATGAAGATTGAAAAACCGATTGTCCTGTTAAAACGCAACCATTACATAAAGTGTTTTTGTTTTATCCAGAATGTAGCCAATATAAATACTAACAAACACCCCATTTGGCCATTCTAGGACAAAAACACTTGATCGGTTTGGAAATGCATTTCCGGTCTTAAACACCAAAAACAAAAAATACTCCCCATTTTTGTCACACAATGACAAAGGGTAAACAAAGTATGAAATTAAAACCATAAGTGTTTAAACAGTACACAAAGTGTCAACATAAATATAGAATTGTTCTGAAAATAAGATAAGAACAAAAAATAAACACTCAATCATCATCATCATTCAGCTTGGGATGATAATATTTCAGGCATTCTTTGATGTTGATCTGGCTTTGCTCGACACGCTCCCCGATAAGATTGACTTCCTGCTGAAGAGCTGACATGGAAGTCATGAGCTGTGCAAAAGCAGCCTCAATGTCAAACGAGGGAGGCACAGCCTGATATGATGATGATGCGGCTGCTGTGGGGAGATATGGTGGAGGCTGAGGAACAACGCCTTGAGCCTCGTGCCGCAACTGGGCATTAGACTTCATGAGAGTTTGTATGCCAAGGGCATTATGAATTATTCATACCTTATACATGTGTTGCCAAATTATGTATTACGTAGAATGTTTTAACTATGAAATATGATGAAATAATTATCTAAAAATGGAGTTGTTGTGCAAAATAGATTACTCGATAATGAGTTCCAATCTGAGTACAACTACCTTGTAAAAGGGTATCGATATGTGTTACGATTACTCGATGACGGGTCTTCGATATGAGTTACGGTTACATAATAGGGTGCTGGTACAATGGCCTAGCTGGTATGTTTACAGTCCCTTGTGGTTAGGGAACCAATATGATACAGATTACATATGGAATGCTGTATATTTTGCCAACACTCTATAGTACGAGGGTTAATGTACTAGTACGATACCGGTCCTTGTGTTCCAATATGTGATAATACCTTAAAAATGCATATTTTCTCTATTAAAACAAGCATTATTATACTAAGTTTTATTTTAATTCCTACATCTTAGATTCAATTAAGGAAAAGTGTTGAATTTTTAATCTTAAGCATAAAAAAAAAAAATTCTAATGTAGGAAATTGCTCTGTTTGAACATTTTCATAATCAAACCAAGGCAAGCCAAGCAAATCAATAAAAGTCAAAGCAAAGGAAGAAGGAAAGGAATGAGAAAGAGGCATGGAGGACCAAAGAAATAAAGAATAAATTTGTGGGACCCACGTAGAAGAAAACAAAACATGAAAAATAAGAAGGAGCATCTCTTTCCATAACAAGGCAAATTGATTTTCTTTCCATACTTGGCAGACTTGTGGGGACCTAACTCACACATATTTCATTCCATGAAAGGATTAGCACCGAATCAGCTATTTCCATGCATAACTCACCAACACATGTATTAAGACATGGAGAAGTCATGTGCAGCATTAATTGTCGAGATATGTGATTTTTTTTCCATGAAGGGCCAAACTTGCAATAATTCATAAACAAGGAAAGAATCAAGAAAGCATGCATGCGGCAATGAAAGACCTAGCAAATTAGTCTATATATATCATGTTTTGCTTGTGCAAAAAGGAGAAGCCAAAGGAGAGGAGAAGAGGAGAAACAGAGAAGGGGGAAGTAGTCCACTGTGACTACTAGAAATCTGCAGTTTCCTTTCCCTCGAGGCATGGGGCCTACAATGTCGACCCCCCATTGCGCAAATGGCCATGGTGACGAAATTGAGCTAACTTCCACTAGGGGATTTGTTTGTACCTTCGCAAACCTCTGACATTTGTCGTACCTTTGGAGTATTTTCACCGAATCTTGGTTCATTGTGGGCCAGTAGTAACCGGCTCGTACGACCTTGTGAGCTAACATCAGACTTCCAGAATGGCTCCCACACACTCCTTCATGAATTTCTTTTAGTACATTCTCTGCCTCAGCCGTTGAGAGGCATTTTAGTAGTGGCAGTGTGTAACCTCGGCGATACAGGATTTCATCGATGAGGGTGTACCGAGCCGATTGGATCCTGATTCTTCGAGCTTCCTTCTTGTCGTCCGGGAGTCTCCCTTCCTTCAAGTGTTCGACTACAGCCCTAGCCCACTCGAGGATAGTATAGATATCATCAATCTGTATTACCGACTCTAGGTTAGGCATAGAGGGGTTATCCAAAACCACTACTTGCTGCTTGGAGGCTACAATATTTTCATCTGTAGCCGATCCTAGTCGAGCCAACGCATCAGCTCGCTTGTTCTTGGATCTTGGGACTCGGGTGACTACCACCAGCTCAAAACGATCCCAAAGACTCCGAACCTTGGCTAGGTATTCGATCATTTTTTCTCCCTTAGCCTCAGACCCACCTTGGATGTGGCCTACAACTACTTGTGAGTCACTCTGGATCTCCATGTTTTTTGCCCCAAGATGTTCTGCTAGGCTAAGGCCTGCTATTACCACTTCATATTCTGCCTCGTTGGTTGTGGTGGAAAAATTCAGCTTGAATGCTACTGAAATCTCCCTTTTATCTGGTGTTAACAAGGCAACTCCGGCTCCACTTCGAGATTTCATAGATGACCCGTCAACATAAGCTATCCACGTGTCTCCTTCAGGAAGTTCGTCACTCTTGGAAAGATTGCTGAATTCTGCAATAAAGTCAGCCAAAATTTGAGCTTTGATCGTGGTTCTAGGATAAAATTCCAAATCAAATTCTCTAAGTTCCACGATCCAGTTCACCAATCTGCCCGAGAGTTCAGGTTTCTGCAGTATTTTCTTCAAAGGGTAGTCGGTGAGTACACTTATAGCATGTGCTTGAAAGTATGGCCTCAATCTTCGGGCTGAAGTGATGAAGGAAAATGCCAATTTTTCAATCCGGGAGTATCTTTCCTCGGCTCAGTGCAATGCCCTGTTGGTAAAATATACAGGTTTTTGAATTTCGGATTCTTCTCGGATTAATACCAAGCTGACAGCTGATGGTGAAACTGTTAAGTACAAGTAGAGTATTTTCCCATCCTCTGGTGAACTTAGGAGCGGCGGATTGGCTAGGTACTCCTTCAACTGGCCAAATGCCTCTTCACACTCGTCACTTCATACAAATTTCTTTCGAAGTATATTGAAGAAAGGCAAACATTTATCTGTTGACCGGGAGATAAAACGGATTAAGGCCACGATTCTTCCTGTCAATTGCTGTAGTTGTTTCGGTGTAAGAGGAGCCTGCATTTTTAATACAGCTCGGACTTTCTCCGGGTTCGCCTCAATTCCCCTACTTGAGACCATAAACCCTAGGAATTTACCTGAAGATACGCCGAAGGCGCATTTTGCTGGGTTCAACTTCATCTAATAGCTCCTCAACATGCTGAAGGTTTCTTCGAGGTCGGTCAAATGACTGGCCACTTTCCGGCTTTTTACTAACATGTCATCCACATACACTTCTACGTTTCTTCCAATCTAATCTTGGAAGATTTTGTTGACTAGACTTTGATAAGTTGCCCCGGCATTTTTTAGTCCGAATGGCATCATCTTGTAACAATACAATCCTCGATTAGGGATAAAAGATGTCTTTTCTTCATCGAGCTTATGCATGTGGATTTGATTGTAGCCCGAGAAGGCATCCATAAAACTGAGGAGCTCATGTCCCAAGGTTGAATCTATTAGGGTGTCCATTCGGGGGAGAGGAAAACTATCCTTCAGGCATGCCTTGTTGAGATCAGTAAAATCTACACACATTCTCCATTTTTCACTGGATGTCTTTACCAACACAACACTGGCCAGCCACTCGGGGTAATCCACTTCCCGAACGAATCCGGCTTGCAATAGCTTCTCCACTTCTTCATGTATGGCTTGGTTTCTTTCGGGAGCAAAATTTCTTCTCTTTTGCTTTACGAGTCGGTGGTTTGGATCAACATTCAACCTGTGCAAAATCAACGAAGAATCAATTTAGGGAATGTCTTCGTGGCACCAGGCTAACACGTATTGTTCTGGAGGAAAGCCACCAAAGATGCTTTGATTTTCGGGGGCAATAGAGATCCGATTCTAACTTTTCTCCCTACTCCATCGACTTCAAATTCCTTTATCTCCTCAGCTGGCTCCCCCAACTGTAATTGCTACTGCTTGTTCTTCCCCCTACTATTCTTAGTAGGTGTATCCTTCATCGTGATATTTTAGCACTGTCGTGCCATACCTTGTTCTCCCCCTTACTTCACCAACTCCTCTCTTGATCAGGAATTTGATCTTAATATGCGAGGTGGAGGTAACTACTCTTAGGTCATTGAGAGCGGCCCTTCTGAGAATCGTATTGTAGGCGAAAAGCCTATCAACCCGCAAGAACTTTACCATGATGGTTTTTGTGGTCAGATAATCCCCAGCCGTAACAGGGAGTTCAATGGATCCGATTGGCTGGACTTGCTCTCCCGCAAATCCGAGCAAGGGGCAAGTGGCTGGGGCCACCTTCTCTAGGTCAAACTCCATATTCCTGAATGCCGACCAGTAAAATGTCGGCTAAGCTTCCATTATCTACAAACATACAGTGGATTGGGTGGTTGGCCACCTCTAGTGTAACCACCAGCGCATGAGTATGAGGGAGTGAACCTCCTGCATAGTCTTCATCGGAAAACCCCCACCATCAAGGACTCCTTTCGGTGGGATTTGTGGGGTCTTTCTATTGCCATGACTTCCCATTGTTTCTGCTGCCGAGCATAGGCCTTCCTGTTCGTGCCCGTCTCTCCTCCGCCTTCGAAACCTCCAAATATAGTTCGGATATCCGCGACGACCAGCTGGTTTCGGGGACCGCGGTGCTCAGCTCCCCTGCTCATGCTTTTTCGATTGTCCTCTCGCCTGGGCTCTTCTTCCCTTCTCTTTCACCGATCTTCCTGGTGCCTCAGAGGAGAATCATCTTGACGCCGAGGCTCCTGGGCTGGATACTACCAGTCTCTCTCTCCTTGGTATTGACGAGGCCCTTGATCTTACCTAGGCTGACCTTGATTGTCTGCTATAAAGCGAAGAAGTTTTCCGTTCTTGATAAATTTCTCAATCAAGATTCGGAGATTTCTGCACTCCTCAGTAAGATGACCTCGAGTCTTATGAAATGTGCAGAACTTGTGCATGTTTTCTTCTTGTACACGAGTAGAGAAGAGCGGGTGAGGATCTTCGTACTGCGAGTCTCTCCTAATCTCCATTAATACCTCATTGATGGGAGAGTTCAAGGGAGTCCATTCTTCTATTCGAAATTGGTGGTAGCCTCTGGGTCCTACCTTGGCCTTTGTCTCGGTCCACTTTTCTACTGGGCGGACTTTCTTATTCTTCCCGGGATTTCCTGATTCTGAGACTTTGCTTTTCTGGGATTCTTTCAAGGCTGTGAGCGTCTCCTCTTGGTTCACATACTTTTCGATCATATCGGTGAGTTCGGTCAAATTCTCAGGTGTGTTAAAAGTAACATCGGCCATTAAGGGCCCTTCCACCCTCAATCCTTGGTATAGAGCCGCATAAACCATCTCTTCGATAGGATTATCCATTGTGAGCCTGGCTTGATTAAATCGGACTACATAATCCTTCAGAGATTCGCCTTCCTTCTGACGCACCGCCATCAGTTAGCTGGGGGGCTTCTTCCGCTTACACCCAAGATCTTCAAAGTTGTCGATGGATCTGGAAGGGAGCTTCCTGAACCATTCTCGGGGCAATGCCAGATAAAGTGAGCGGAAAAGCTTTGCATGCCAATTCCTGCGGTGTTCCCTGAAGATCTGCGTGCATCTTATAACTGTCAAGATGCTCAGTTGGATCCTCAACCCCGGTATAGAGCTGAACACTCGGGATTTTGAACTTCTCGAAAAGTTGAATCGACATGATACGCTTGGTGAATGGGGAAGACCTATTCAGGAGATTGTCGACTCGGGAACTCCTCTCCTTACCCTTCTGTTGAATCTCCAGTTGGAGTCTGTTGTATTTTTCTTCATACTTTTCATCAAGAGTGGCAATGGCCTCGTTGAGCCTCCTTTCTGCGAACGGAGGGTTCACGATTCTCCCTTTCACCGGCTAAAGGGTTTCCGGAGCCTCCTGTCCGCTGAGATTGATTATCCGTCTGACTCCTTTCAGGTGCTCTTCGACTCTTCCTGTCTTCTTCTTCATGTGTGTTGCTTTCCTCTTCACCATGTCCTTCGGATACCTCAGGAACTCGTTCCTCAGTTAGTCGCCTTTGCAAATGGAGGTTTGTTGAGTTAGAACCTCCATTTCCCTAGACATTTGGGCTATGCGAGCTTCCATCTCAGCTGCATTTTGATGGGATGGATCTCCCATTTCACATCGGGGATTGTTCGCCCCTGAAGCAGTGGCTCTAGTTCCCACCATTCCTGATTTTTTTTTTTGGTAGCAAACGAAGCACAGTTGCTAGTCGTTTCCCACAAACGGCGTCAATCTGTTAGAACAGATTCCGATTCGGTCAATCGGTGAACTAGAAGAGCCTGCCTCTTAATCTGTAAAAAAGAGAAGACTGCGTCCGGGGAACCCGATAATCCCACTCCGATGCTAAAGTTAATATTTCTCTCAAGTGTTTATCAATCTATAGTAATTGCACCTTAAACAGTCTCTAAAAAATACCTGCGTAGTTATGGGGTATTTATAGATGGAGTGCTAAGAGTGGTCTGATTTTTCATTGGACCACGTGTCAGGTCGGGAGCAATGGTCGACTCCTTGGATTGCAGGATTATGGGACATACCCCACAATCATCGTGGAGTCAGTTTTCAACTAGCTCTAGATCGTGGGGATTTGTGGTACACGTCCTATGATCATCGTGGAGTCGACCTTCAACTGGCTCTAGGTTGTGGGAGCGCTTTTCGCAATAATCGTAAGGTCAATATTTTAACCGACCTTGAAGCATACTCAGGGTAGGTAATATACCGACCATGGGCGAGGAGGTTTCGGTAAAATATTGTCATGGGCCTTTTTGCCGACGAGCCCAATAGTTCTAGTCTTAGTAGTGTCTCACTGATCTTGGTGGGCCCAAATCCTCAGCTCATTTGGCAGGATCGTGATTATTCCCCAACATTTGTCTTATCCTAAGACTCATATTTTTTAATATTTGTCTTATCCTAACGGTCGTATTTTTAAAAATTTGTTTTTTTTTTCCTACTAGTCATATTTTTCAGAAAAATGTCATATGCTTTCAATACAAATGTTGAGAGGCTGAGTGTGAAAAATGAACATTTGCTTTGAGTGTGTAAAAGAATAAGAAAGGGAGAGGGAAACTTTATTATTTCTTTATTCTTTTGATGAGAAGATGTACAGTACACACCTTGGGGGGCTCAAGGTTTTCTAAAAAGTTTTTTTTTTTTTTTTTTTTTTTTTTTTTTAATTTTACCCCACCAAATTCTAAATGCCGACTCCTGACCAACTCACTCCCCAAACAAAAATCACACTATTTTGTTGAGACTACTTGTTCCCAAACAACTGACCAAATTCCCAAACTAAATAATATAATTAAATAAACAAAAAATGATGTAAAAACATTAGCGTAACATGTGTACACTACTTGTTTTTCGTGCCCGAAATTCATTCAATTCATGCATGTATGTACGATGGATTTTTCATGAACATCAACCTATCCCTATAATTAATGATCAAAAATCAATTGAACTGCATCAGCTTCGGTGCAAACCTCAACAACCTATCCAAAGCATGCAACGTGAACTTCCTTGCAAACAAATAGCAGATGTCGGTGCTCTTCCCATTGTACTCGCATCGGCTTCCATGCCTCAGCCTCTTCAAAAAATCAACGGTCACATCTGACCTCAGAAACCTTGATGGATGGGGTCCACCCTTTGACCAGTCAACCCAAGTCAAAGTCCTGTTCGAATTCCTCCTCCAAAACCTGACGCTCACGAATGTCGGCAAGTAGTGCTCGTCGGCGTAACACGAGGGCACGCAATATTTCCCAAACGACGGGAAATATGTTTGGTCGGAGATTACCTCGGTGGCGAGCTCACGGTCCATCTCAAACCATTGGGAGCCTTTCCGCCACTGCTCGAGCTTAACTGTGGGGCTCATTCTCGGATTGTATCGGCCTTGGCCCACTGGGCCTGGTAAATCGTAGGCCTCCACGAATGTTTTTCTGGAGCCCACGAGATAGTTGTAGATTGTAGAGAAATTGAATAGAGGAATGCACGACTCCGAGAGGAGGACGAACCGCTGGTTCAACACGTCGAGCAGCGCGTTGGCCAGCAGGCGGCGCTCTGCCTCCACCATGCTAAACTCTCCCCATCTCACTGCCTGAATCATTGTAAGGACGGGTTAATGTAGGCCCAAATGTATCAAACCCAGATAAAAGAAAAAGAAAAATCCCATTTGGCCCCAGTTGAAACTTGGCCCAATCGTGAATCCCAACTAATTGAATTTTAACGTAATGTTGTATATCACATTTTTATACCACAAATATCCCACAATATTGACGGTAGTCCATCACATTTTTATACCACAAATATCCCACAATATTGACGGTAGTCCGGACCAACTTTTGAATTTTTTTAAAAGAAACAAAAACAAAAATTGATTAAGTGTTGGTTAAGATCGTTATGTCCGCATTGGAGTATCTAATATTACTCTTAAATTTTTTTATTTTAAAAAAGTACACATATTCCTCTCAAACTACCACTCAATTGTCAATGTCCCTTTTAAACTACTAATTGTGTCAATGTCCCCCCCTTCTCTCTCTCTCTCTCTCTTAAACTACAAAAACCTGTCAATGTCCTCCCTAAGACCAACAAAAAGACAAAAATTACTATAAATTTTTTTTAAAAAAAAAATTAAGGAAAAAACAATTTTTTTTTTTTAAAAAAAAATGACTGAAAATAACAAAATAATAATAATAATAACCGTTTTTATTTTTTACTTTATTTTTTGTTATTTTTTTTAACTTTTTGTTATTTTAGATTTTTTAAATAATTTTTTTTTTACTTTTTTTTTTTTAAAAAATTAATAATTTAAAGAAGTGTATTTTAAACATTGACATTTTTTGATAGTTTAGGAGAAAAATGACACAATTGACAGTTTAGAGGGGGACATTGACAACGAAGTAGTAATTTGATGGGGTTATGTGTACTTTTCCTTTTTTTATTTTTAAGAAATATCGATCCAAACGTTGATTAAAACTGTCACAAAATGGTTATATCATAAAAATATAATTTCCAACATTTTTCAACTAAAACAATAAAAACATCAATTATATATAACATTCACAGTTGACTCAATTTTGCATGAAATTTATATCTCCTTTGCTAATAACCAAAAGAAAAGAAAAAAGGACATTTTTTAGTGCCTGTCTTGATCGACTTTAAAGTTTCTGGAACAGGAGGACGGAAGGAAGAAAAGAATGTAAAAAAGCGAGTTTCAATTCTTTTGTAGTTGGAAAAGGAGTAGAATCGAAGCAATGAATGAGACAGATTAATGGCTACCATTTTCTAATGAAAAGGCAAGTACGGCAATTATTATGCCATTTTATAAAAACCTCCTTTGAAATTTAATTACCTAATATCTACTTTCCTAATATTTTATTAAATACTCCTAATACGTTTTTCACCATAAAATAAATAAATACTATTAATTGTAAACATGTATCTTAATTTCTTGTTTGGGAGCGGGCAATTCAGAAATTCTAGGGGCTCACCTCGATCTTTATTGCGGAATGTAGAAAGAAAGAAAGAAGGAATTGCATTTAGTAGGGTTATTAATATGATCGGAGGAAAATCCAAAATAAAATATGATTAATAATATTCTTCATACTTATTTTACACCAATTGACGTAATATTTAATGTGATCACGTAAAATAAAAAAATTACTGAAAGCACGTCACGTTAGCCCGTATAAAATGAATGTGATAAATAGTTATGAAGAGTAGTATTACCCATAAAATATTTATGCGTAACATTATTTAGTAAACAGTTATACGACTATCTTATGACTAAGATATCATGACAATAAAAATAGTCATTGATTTTTTTTTTTTTGCAAGTCTTTATTGATCAAATGATTAAGTTTCAGTATCACGTCATACCAATTATAAGAAAACTTATTTGAGAAGCAAAATATTTTTAATTTGTCCAAATGCAAAGAATGTAAGGTGTATATATATATATATATATATTTATGTATGGCGTAATCCTTTTCATGATTTCAACTTAGATGTTTTGTTTTTAAGTATGACTTTTCCGAAGTCCAATATTTTACAATTCCCACATATATAAGACAGAGACATATCTTTCGAAAGTCTTATGTTTTGACAAGTGGCATGGGCCAGTGGGCAAAAGAAAAGACTGCCCCTAGGTCCAACTAAGGATGGTCACATGCAATTATTAATGTTGCTTCAAATTGGAAGAGAACTTAATCAATATTAAATCAAGAGCAAGAATATCAACATAATATCATATACAAATTATTTAAGACATGGAATTTGTCAATAAGTTAATTAGAAAAATTTATTGGATTAATTATATACAAGTTACACATACTGAGGCGTCACATGGTAATTAATTAAAACAAAGCGCGCCCACCATATATTGCAACTAATAAGGCATGTTACGAGGGTACTTCATCTCAACATCAAGTAAAATTCTTCTCTGCTTTACTTAAAAAGCTATGTAACCTTTACGGCAAAAGAAATGAATTAGCAAATGGTTTTCAGGTCCCTTAATTTGAATTTGCAATCTTTAAAAGTGTAATTATAAAATAGTGATTTGAAAACATGATTTCTAAAAGCACAACGAAGCATTTAGCCTTTAAAATTGAGTTATTGCCTGAGACTTGAAAAGATAGATTTTTTTTTATTTTTACGTTTTCATATTGCAAATATTTTAAAAACATAATTATAAACGATTATTTTTTGTAATTTGGTTTAAAACCGGATATTTTGTTTACGAAATTGCAATGAAAAAAGCATCCTTAATTAGTCTATACATTCAGGTTTTTTTGTTTTTTCTTCTTCTTCTTCTTTATTTTTTATTTTTAGCATAAAATGAAAGTTGCTAACATAACTAGGAAGGGCCTCCATTTAAACACAGTTGGACTACTTGCTAGCTCCAGCCTGTTCTTGCAGTACTGGGGGGGGGGGGGGGGGGGCCGGTAAATTCTTTGAATGAGTATTGTGAAGGAAATCGGAAGGCAATACGTGATGTTATATATATATATATATGGTATGTTTTCCGTTATAGGCAAGTGCCGGAAATTAAGCAACAGTATATTTTTTCCGATTGATTAGAAGACATGAATGAGACAGACATGTAACGTAAATTACGAAGAAAGAATACGGAATTGATATACCGACCTTACTTGGGATCCTCCGGCCATGAAAAACAGAATCTTCCGGCATTGTTCCGTTGAAAGATGGATTGGGGTGCACGTAAATGGAATAGAGACCTTCGTGTCCTTTAAAGAACAACTCCCACAGGGGAGCCAATGACAGCGACCCTTTTGTCAAAAACATGAATGCCACTTTTTGGGTGCGCTTGAATGGGAATCCACGGATCCTAGGAACCATTGAAGCCCTCCATAGCAACTCCTCGTCTTCCATGTCGTGCATAGCATTCGGCGGTTTCAAGTATTCTGTTAGCCCGACCCGGCTGAGATTCTTCTCGGTGATTTGCAACGGAAGGGAAGGAGGAGGAGGCGGAGACCCGGCCCGGCTGAGATTCTTCTCGGTGATTTGAAACGGAAGGGAAGGAGGAGGAGGAGACCCGGCCCGGCTGAGATTCTTCTTGGTAATCTGCAATGGAAGGGAAGGAGGAGGTGGAGGAGACCCCGCTCGGGTGAGATTCTTCTCGGTAATGTGCATTAATTGAGGAAGCGAATTAGGAGGGGGAGATAGCTTCGGCGGGGCAGTACTCGTCGGAAGATCAAGAAGTTGGTTGAGTTGGAAGTTGAAGGAGAAATCTCTAAGATAGAAACTTAGTGTTAATCCAAGGGCTAAACCGGAGCAAAAGAGAAGAAAATAAAAGACAAGGTTTTGGAGATGCATTTGCGCATTGAAGAGCTTTGTATTTGATGGCAGTGAGCCTTGTTGCTGCTTGTAATTCTTCATCTATGGCGAGAGAGAGAGAGAGAGAGAGAGAGAGAGAGAGAGAGAGAGGATGTTGTTTCTTCTCCAATGAAGTAACGTTTTCCTTTTAATGGAGAGAGAGAGAGAGAGAGAGAGAAGCTTGGGCTTCTGGACGAATAAAAGATTCTTAAATTGATGTATATATATATTTAATGATGATGATTTAATTATATATATAAAAAAATTAATTGTGAATTAATTAGGCTAGCTCCTCGTACTAGGTTTTATTTATAAATTTGTTTTTTGTTGGATAGTATTTGTCAACGTGACAATATTCGACGCAACCAAAAATTAAGTTGGGTGCCCTCAAAAATTTGCAAGCCACTCAGACACACCAGATTAAGGGTTTAATTGGGGTTGGAAACCGGCCAGGAAGACGCGTGCATTAAATGGTGTTCCATTTGGGATTTGTTGCCTTCTTCATTAGCGTTTTAATTATCAAACTATTATCACGTACACCAAATCGTGTTCATTAAGGAAGTTTTTGGGTGCAAATTAATTACCATATTACATATTATTTTCCAATATTAATATTCTTTCTTAGGTTTTTTTGGATGAATAATATATTTTATTTTTGTTTGTTTATGAATGCAGAATGCATGGTGTGAAGTGAAATATTAGTAGTAGTGTTTGATGGGTTGGGGGGATTTAGTTTGATAGGACAAGATAACTCGATTTTTGCGCTTTCGGGAGAGTTGGGTGGAGTGATCAGTATAAGTGAGATGTTCACGTCTTTACGTCTACATTCATATCAATCTGCCTTGTACGTTCACTTTGTCAATTTCTCGGCCGACTCTCAGTTGTCTCAATGATATATTTTCTTTTAATAATAATTTTCATTATTATTTGGAGCACTCTTGTCCCGTTAGATTCACGAATCAAATGCGGTATAAATTAAATTTAGACTACACATGTGGTATAGTGGTATAGTTTGTTTATAGTTGGATATATTTACATTCTCACGTACACAATAAAATTGGAAGAAAATACACTTTACCGCCAGAGGTTTGATTAGTCTTTATAGTTCAAAAAGTGACATTCAACCCCATAAACTACCAAATTATGACAAGTCAACCACTCTGTTAAGTTTTTTCATCTTTTTAGATGGAATATCAATTACGTGCGGCCAGTGGCAGAGCCAGCATTGACAATTTGGAGGGGCCAAATTGAAAAAAATAAAATAAAAAATAAGAGGGGCAAAACTTAAAACAAATAAAAAAATTAGGGGTTATTTTTTTTTTTTTGATTTTTTTTTTTTTTGGGGGGGAGGCCCCCCGGCCCCTAAATAGATCCGCCCTTGCTTGCAGTACACGTGACTTTTAACCACCTAAACTCTAAAAAAATGCATCTTTGGAAAAACACATTTCACCCTTCTAAAATATGACAACTTTTGCATTTTAAACTCCAAAGTTTAAAATGTGACTTTCGAACCCTACGACTATCAAACTGTGACAAATTAGCTAATTTGTTAAATTTTTTTGCCTTTTTGGGTGAAATATTAGTCACGTGAGTCGCATAAAATGGCCCATAAAATAAAGTGCCAAAAAACCAAAAAAAAAAAATATATATATATATAAAATTGGAGGTGGTTCGACCACCCCCTATGGCCTACTTGGGGGTCGTTGAACCACTCTCATGGTCATTGGTAGTGGTTCACATACCCCCAAATAGCCAAATGGGGGATGGCAACTAGCCCGGGGGTGGTCAAACCACCTTATATGTTATGGGGGTTATTCTTCATTCTCAGTCTAGCCAAATTGAGGTGACTGAGCCACATCCAAAACATTTAAGGGTGGTTTTGGCCACCCTCATTTGACTATTTTAGGATGGTCAGACCACCTGATCATGAGATGTGCCAGTCCAGCCAAATGGAAGCGGCCGAGCCACCTCCAAACTATTAAGGGGTGGTTTCGACCACCCCCAATTTTATTTATTTATTTATTTTACAATTTACCCTATGATATTTTTTGAAGTTTAGGTGGTTATAAGTCATATGTGATGCACTTTTTAAGTGGTTAAACATCACGTGCAAAGCACGATACCAACATTCTGTCTAAAAAGACGGAAAAACTTAACCGATTGGCTAAATTGTCATAATTTAATAACTTGTGTGGTCAAATGTCACTTTTTGAATTTTGGAGGTTGAAGCATAAAAGTAGTTATACTTCAAAGGTAAAATGTATTTTCTCCATAAAATTAAAATAATGTTACTCTTCGTATTCACTTAACATACCTATTTTATATGTGCTAACGTATTTTAATTAATAACTTTCTTTTTTGTTTTCTTAAATGTATTTCCTTTGTGTAAGGCGTAAGCCACGGGCCCACTTTTTATTTTTTCGTAAGTAGCCGCGGACGCACTTAGTGTGAAGGGTTTTCAACACTCTGCTCATGCTCGCCGCCGGAGAGTTTGGCTTCTACTCTCCACCTTTTTCTGACGTGGTTCGATGGCAAGAGATTGAGATAAAGAAGAATATGCTTTCCAAAGTGCTTTTTACTTTTTAGTTAAAAAATAATATATGTTTTAATGAAATATAAAATAAGAAGTATCTTTCAATAAGGTTTTTTTTTTTTTTTTTTTAAATGTTTTTTTTTGGCAACCATTTTCACTTCTTCAATCTACTTTTTCTTTTTACGTGGTTCCATGGCAAGGGATTGAGAAAGGAAAAATAAGCTTTTGAAAATGTTTTTTATTTTTGAATCGAAAAAGAAAAAGCCTTAACAAAATATAAAGGTAAGAATGTTTTTAGTAAGATTTATATTTGAAAAAAAAAATTAATTAATTAATTCTTGGCAACCACTAAAAGAAAATTCTTTGGTTGTAATTTTAAAATATCAAAATTGTTTTTAAAATATATATATAACTGTATTTTTTGTTTTGAGACGAAGAAAGAGCATATTTAGAGTTATTACCAAGCAAGGCCTTAATTTTATTTTATTTTGTCCATCCTCTTTGTAATTTGAGCCAAATTTTTAGTCTAAAATTTAGTCCTCGATCAAATGATATATCACAATTCTATGAGATGGAGATATAACCTCATAATTGACCACATAAAATTGTGACACATCATTTAGGAACTAAATTTTTGTGAAAGATTTCGTTATTTTATAATCTTCCTATTATATTAATTCCTTTTTTTTTTCTATTTTCTTTTTTAGTCTGTAAACATAGGTCTAAGGTTGAAGCACATAAGCAGCCTTTATTATCTCCATATGACGCTTCTGCTTCATTTTCCCATTGCCATATAATCATGAACTCCTGTAATCATGAGTATCAAAAGTTCTAACAAAATACGATTACAAGTGAGTTGTCATGTACGTAAATGGCACTATATCAATTTGTAACAACATTAATTAAAACAACCTTTGTAATCAAACATCATTAATTAATTGCCTTTCGCTTTATATAGCATGCTCATATGCCTCCTTGATTTAATACTAGCATCAATGGCTGAGCACCATGTTAAGAGTGGTAATTCGTATTCCCGTGTCAGGTTTAGATCATGTTGAGGCGTAGATATAAGATTATAGACGTTAACCCTAACCTGACTTATTTAATTAAACGGTCAAACATCTCAATTCTAACTCTTTAATTTTGTATTGAGTTCGCGGGTCGTGTGAAAAATTAATTGCCATGCATTATGTCTCGTGTCAGGTTCCAGACGCATTAAAGCATGTGTATAAAACTATATAGGTTAACTCTTAATCCGACCCATTTAATTAAATGGGTCAGACTCTTCAACCTTAACCATTTACTTTCGTGTTGGGTTCATGTAGGAATATTTATAAATTGTATTAAAAATTATCAGTCTTACACCACGCCTCATAAAGTATAGGTGATTGGTTCGAATTCCCATTTTCCCTCTTCTTAATTAATTAGTCATTAAAAAAATAGAAAAATGTAAAACTGAAGCATTAGATCAGCAATTATATAAATAAACCCACACAAACTTTTGGTATTTATGGTTGGACTTTTCGTAGTTCGAAAATGCAGACTTTTTTGGGGCCTGGAACTTTCCAAGTAGTTCCAACAATATATATTCTAACAATATATATATTGCTCGCAAGAGTCATTGAATTATTTATTAAGTCTGCTCCACTCAAATTACGTCAAATTATGACCTAGACTTGATTAGTTGGATTTCTGGGGAGTTCTCGCATTGCATCCTCCTTTCTTCTCGGATTGAAATAATAATATTAAAAATTTGGGGATATTCTTTAATAAAAGAAAGAAGGAAAAAAAAAAATTAACTGTGTTGTGTCATCTGGCCCGGTTTCCAACACATGAGAGTTGGTTGCATGTTTTGTAGATGTGATTTTATGTAGTTGGTTGCATGTTTTGAACAAGTCGCTCAAGATGAGGGGAATAAATATTATTTGTGTTAAAATATAGACTATCTCAAACGTTTAACTATATAAGAACTAGTGAACTTAATTAATTGTTTAATTAAAATTTTAACATTAACCCTCGTGTGTGGGATTAAAGTTCTATTTAATAAGTGATGTCCAATGCATGAATGTGTAAACGAAATGAGAGCTGAATTAGTAAGATAGAATTCAAACCGAAGACCTCTGCATTGATTAAATCAGCTTAAGCTTCTGAAGTAATTGGTGATATAACATGGTATCAGAACAAAGGTTTTGAATTCGAATCTTGTCTCTATAAGAAATTCACCTAATATTTCAATTAAATATTTATTTATTCGGTCCCATTTATTGAGAGAGTTTGAGTTTATATGTGATGGAGAGTGTTAAAATATTAATTAAATTATTAAATTTATCATTTTCTATCAGCTTAACCATGCATTTGAAATAAATGATGATTTAATAATTTTGATCAGTTGGCGACTAATTTCGAGTCTAATACTCTGATTTGGGCAATTTCTCAGCTACAAAAATCGGGACTATGTTGAGTTTAGGGTCTCAAAACTTTTTTTTTCCTTTACATATGCATGTATATATATAATCAGGTTGTATTCAAGTTTTCTAATCATAAACGACTCACTTCATAGAAAAGGTGACAACAATAGGCCTCTCAACATGCTCACAATTGTTTCATACGTTGAATGATCACTAAAATAGTGTCATGGGGTTTACCAGCCCAAATCAAAAGAGTAATCAAATATCTATTCTTCAAGGCTAATAATACTCTCTCTCTCTCTCTCTCTCTCTCTCTCTCTCACACACACACATGAGATGTGGAAACAATAGGGTTAGAATGGTAGGTCTTTCTCGCTATCAAGCTATAAATTAAAAAGGAGGGAGAAGGTGGGAGTACTTCTAAAGAAAAGTGTTGAAACATCCCATACGGGGAGATTGTGGGCACAAGAGTTTGCACCTTTATAAACCCTTGCAGCTAACCAATAGGAAGAAGCTATGATGAAATATAAGATATAAATAATGATGGGGGAAAATCTACCAATGTAAGTTTTAAATTTTGAAATGGGAGGATGACTATTGTCAGTTTTGTTGGCTTCATTCTGTTGACAAAATCATTATTATGTAATGTTGCTGTTCTAAATAGGGATGTCATATTATTCAGAATCTTCATATCATAGTTTATTTCTTTAAGATGGAAATAGCCTTATTATGACAAATTTCAGTGTTACAAGCTTCAAGAATGCTATTTTAAAGTTACATGAAGATTCTGTGCAGATTCCAACTCAACAGAAGTCGGATCCTTTGTTTCCGTTCGGACAGCCCAATTATGCGTCCAGACACCCATCAGTGCCGAGAAGCTTCTAAGCAGTTCCAGGTTGCATCCGTCCGAACGTCATGGCGACACATCCGGACGCTTTTAAAAGTTCGAGAAGATTCAGCTTTCCTTTGCAGACACGGATTGGGAAGATAGTCTGCATCCATCCGAACAACAAGACAACGTGCAGACAAGTTGCAACCCTCCGGACTCCAATGCAATATCGTCCAGACGCAGCCTTAGTATGAAAATCGTGAAGCACGTTATGGAAAGGCGGTTACAGTTATCCGTCCAGACGCACTCAGCTTCCGTCTGGACGCGGCCTAGAGAAGTCCGATTCAAACTCAACTTAGGTTTTCTTAAGCCTATAAATAGAAGCATCTAGGCATGTAAAAATTATGAATTCGGTATTGAATTCTTCTATACTTAAATAGGGTGTTTAGGTAGAAATTGTGAAGATCTGCTAGCTTTCTAAGGGTTGCCGATGTGCTGTTGCTGTGTTCGTGTTAAGTATATCTTAGGGAGGAGCCCTAAGGTAAAGGAATCCATTGACCCCTTCAAGTAGGTCACTTGGTTGGAAGGAATTCATGTTGGGTTACGTGTCAGAGTGCAAGATACAATCGTTGCATCGGGTATGTGAATGTTACTGTATTTTTACTAGCTTTGTCTTCTGAATAGTAGATTTCTTGGGTTTGGCTACCCTTGAGTGATTTTTCTCTTAATTGAATTTTCACTCCATTAACAAAACATGTCTTATTTAAATTCTCCTCTTTTGATATTTTGTTACACGTTATTCACACACATCGTAATTTAAAAGTCACTTTATTTCTCAACTATTATAAACTCACCCTCAATAATACAATCATAAAGACCAAAGTTGACAGTGTTTTGACCTACCAAGCAAGCTGCGAGAGCTTCACCAAATTTTGCTTCACATGGAGGGGGCATTTTTGGGTCCAAGCGTGAAGTAGTGTGCTATCATAATTCCTAAAAAAAATAGCTTGCATTAAAAAAGATTCACGAGTAAACACATCAAAATTACTTTTTAGAACATCTCCCATAAGGCAGGGATGGGATATCCAAGAAGGAGGATTGAGTTGAGGGAGAAAGGCATTACAGGCTCAAAGATGATCCAGACTAACCTTTTTAATCTAATTAGCAAGCTTAAGAGCACAAGCAGAAATTTTACGTGAACAATTTTATTCTTGGTTAGTCAAATAAGTTTGAATGGATTTACAACATATAACTAGAAGTGGGTGGTGCTCTTCCACATTAATTTTGAGAGTAGAAGAAGGGGAGAGAATGTTCCTCACCTAAGAATGTTCCTCACCGAAGGATGTTAAACGAATAAAGCCACTAGCAAATAGGCTGGGGATCGGCAAAGATAAACTCGGCTCGTTCTATAATGAGCCGATCGTGAACATAAAAACATGCTTCAATATTAAATGATACATACTCATATAAACTTCAATGAGTCCCAAAGCTCTTGAAAAATACTCAAATGGCAATGATGAGTTGGATACCCATGGGATTAGATCTGCTGGTTTTGTGCCAGATGGTGGTCATGGTCGCAGTGGGTGATCATCCAACTCCATAAGAAGAAAAGACCAAGAAATGTTGTAAAAAAATCTATAGCATGAGACCATTTTACTAAAGATGAAAATTAACCCACAGATTTACCATGAGCCCTCACAGTGACACGACTATATGTCACTCAGTCAACATATGGTATACATCTCATAATATGTACCTGATATTCAAAGTAACATCTATGCAGCAGATAATACATCAATAACATCATCAACATAGCGGAAAGCACATCTATAAACATAACTATTAAACTATGTGTTACAAATGACACTAACCATATAGCAAATAACAATAAAAGATGGACAACCCATGGTCCAACACATTACAACTGTTGCATCGAGCTTCAGTCGCAATATCTCAAGTACAGTGCTACGAGGTCATCATCTACATCAGCTAAACATGCAGCCAAAGCATTAGTGTCTACACGGTTGTGGGGTTAACCACATCTGTACAGGTGAAAGTATGAGTTCACTACCTTAGTACATAATACCGAGGTCTCAGCAGTATAGTACTCACTGGTTTTCATAATGAGCCAACATTTTCATTTTTACCATATGTTTACAATAACAACTAGTGTGAAATGATAGATTTATAAACGGTTTCTTAGCAGATAAAGTAAACCATGATAATCAGTTCACAAACAATAAATATAAATAATTCATGTGACTCAGATATTCGCATACGCAAGCTTTCCGTTCCTTTGGGGAAATGCAAACATACGTGAGCATCTAAGCGATAGTTGACACTATTTCTCGGCCTTATACGCATATGAGTCATCCTTACTTTTGAGGAATCCTGATATACGCACACACCCAAACATGTATCGTAAATGAGTAATTGACATCCATACTCTCGGCCGTGTGCAGATGCATTTCTTCCGTACCTTAGAGGAATACGTGTATATATATATTCCAAAACCTTACATCAATATGATTCAAACAACACAACCAATTCATTCAATGTCATACTTCGGTTGCACATGCATACATGACATTCTGGACCTTTGGGGAATTCATGTATTACACACACTCCAAATTCATGCCATCTCATAGAATGCAATACAAACTAGTAGAATATTACTATACATATGTTCCACATCCCATACCAGGAAACATAGGCATATCAATACGTTTAGCACAATCAATCATGTCCAATCAATTCATACATCACAATGCTATGCATGCTATTTGTTTCATTTCTTCGTTTCTTTGCCTGCAAGGTTACAACCCTAGGATTTATTTCTAATGCCAGGAGCTAAAACTTTCTGGACTTACACTTGATCCAACCAAGAGGCTCCGACCCCAAAAGCTCGTTCCTTATTCATGAGGCTACAACACCAGGACTTGTTTCTGAGGTCAGGATCGACGACTCTCTGAACCCCCTTGTCTCCACCCATGAGGCTCCAACCCTGAGGGCTCGTTCTGATTTCAAGAACTATAACTCGCTAGTGTCAGTTGTTACAACTCTCTAACTTGTTTCTGAGGTCAGGAGCTATAACTCTCTGAACCCCCTTGTCTCCACCCAGGAGGCTCCAACCCTAAGGGCTCGTTCTTTGCCTGTAGTCTACAAGCGTAGGACTTGTTTCTGATGCCAAGAGCTACAATCCTCCTCTGGACTTACACTTGTTCTACCTATTGAGGCTCCAACCCCAATGGCTCGTTCTGCGTACATGACCTTGTTATGCTTGTCCTCCAACACTATATATGCTTTGTGTTCATATTTTATCACATGCAAATCTACAGAAGTCATACTTTTTCACAATTCAATACTATACATGCTTCATGTTCAATCAACATCATGTTCTTTCTTTCAACAATTCATGAAATCTCCACTTTACCTATGGCTCAACAACATGCTACAATTCATGTCTCAATATCAATTCACAATCATCTTTCACAACACATAGAACAATTCTATAATATTTCTCATCATTCATCATGATATTGAAATCAAATACAAACACATATATTCATCCATAAATATCATTGGCTTGACAATTTATCATATAACATTCTAATCATAAAATACTTTGGGTTCTCAGTGAATAAAATACTCACCTTGGCTGTGCGGATATTAGACTTCACTATGGTTTCCTAGAAAACAACGTGCAATGTACCACTACAATTCAACACATTGCACAATACTTAACATTTTCTAACACTAGACTTACTATTAGCTTTTAAATTGCTCAAGAGCTAGACCCATGAAAAATTCATAAAAATTTTAGGGTTCCATTTGACAACCCAGCAACAATAAATACTAACCCATAAGAATTACTTAGGGTTAGACACTAGAAATTACAACTTGAACATATACCCAAAAAGCTAGGGTTTCGGAAACTTACCAAAATTCACCCAAATGTAACCAAACATTTGAAAAATGTTTAGGAAGCTTCAAAACGTGCAAATCCTAAAGAACAATGAAGATTAAACTCAAATAATTCAAGATTCAACCCAAAATCTCAAAGAACAAGAGTTTACAAAATTACCTTAAATCAATCGGTAGAAACGTAGATTGGGCTCCGTAGATCACGTTTTCGATGTTAGATTTGAGGTGGGAGGCTTGGATAATCGTAGATCTAGGTTTCCTATGAAAATCCTAAGAGAAATCATGTGAATGGGAAGGAAAACCGGAGAAAATGAGCCAAAAAGACTCGTCTCGCATTTATCTCAGGTGCCGTCCGGACAGGTTTCATGAGGGTCCAGACGTGCCCACATTTTGATTTGAGGAATGCTATAGAACCCAAATATTTTCCCAAATTTTTGTTCCAAACTGATGTGGAACCAGCCACGTTCATTAAAGAAAAAAAAACCAAAAGAAATGGCTTTTGGTTTGGTGCTACAGTAAATGTCAGGAAAGACAGCTAACGTGATAGGAATGCAGAAGTGATTTTCGTCTCTCTCCAAGCGACTGGGTGCCATTTTCGTCTTTCTCTCCAAGCTGCTCCATTTTCACTGATTTGAGTCTCTCTCCAAGAGTCTATCTTCCATTTCCGTCTCCCTCTCAAAGCTGCCCACCTAATGTAATAGGCATTCTGGTAAATTGTTGGAGAGTTATAAGCTTCATTAAAAAACACACACAAACTCACGCATACCAGGAAAACACCTAGAATTGGTTGCTTGATAAACAGCCTCCCCCATTACAAAAAAAAAATAAAAAATAAAAAAAAATCTGCATACAAGTAAATAGAGCAACAAATAAAACCCCCCAAAATGACAACAAACCCATTCTACAGAAAAACCAACTATAAAAGAAATTACAGGATAGTTGTATTAGGCTCAGCTGAACAATATTGAAGGCCCGGACAAAAGTCCTTTAGATCTTGCCGTGGCGAGCAGCCGGCCATTCAGGGTGATCGTGGTGGTTGTGGGGTTCGAAGTGGGGTCAGTGATGGTGGTTTTAAGAGGTTGGAAGCTGGATAGCTATGAGAAGAAACGTTACCCACTGCTTTTTTTTTGGCGTCAAATAGAAAACCTATCAAAGTTGTCTTCGTTTG